>JAQISU010000433.1:5752500-6280000 GCA_029339505.1 Unio delphinus | reverse complement strand
TAGTCTTTGGCTTTGCATAACGGTCATACAGGAAGTCTATTTATTCACTTTATGGGGTTAAGGCCCACGATTGGAAACGTGTCATTTGAAATGTTTGTCACCATGAAGCAAGGCAATATTAAGCAAATATGAATAAAAGAAAGTAAGATAGATTTATATTGAAAAATTATTGCAAACCTTAAGATGCACCAAAATAAATTCTCTATCCCATATTACCACTCACAAATATATGGATTTTGCGAAAGGCATGAAGAGGGACAGATCGTGATATATGCATCAATGGTTCTACTTTACGACACATCATCCTTATAAAATAACAATGCAAATGATGTATGTATCCATCCATATGAACATCCATGTATCTCTCCATCCACTCATTCACGTGCGTATCCCATCCGTTGATGCATTGAAACATCTATCCATCCATCTCCATCCACATTCTTATCGCATAAATAATATAATTTTCAGTCAAATATTAAAGTATGATATCGTAATCTCCAGACATGATTACACAAAATAAATGCAAAAACATAATTACCACCTTTTTTTGGTTTCTTTATATAACATTGTGAATCCTTAACCAATATTTCTTCTCTCTAAATGTCTCACGAAATACTGAACTAATATAGTCAGATATGATTTCTGCCGTGGATCATTGCAGATAACTCTGATGAAATATCAGTCAACATTGTGTGGTCGTCTCTGATGTAAGGAAGAATCAGACAAGATAAAATTGTTCTGACGACAGTGTGTAATAGGAATCTTATAGATGTATCTTTTTCTTTACAATATTATGAGAATTATTTCGAATTTATAACTAACATAGTGGTTAGAAAGCGCAGTGGCAATAAGAATCGTTTGTACCAAGAAAAATGTATTTGATCGAAACGTTCAGTTTCAAACGTACTTTAGAAAATTAAAAATAATGCATATTTGATTATTTATATTTGACTAACATATGACAAATCATATAAATTTGATTCAGTCAGAAATACGTTCAAAGCACGACCTACCCTTGGAGTGTAATACAGACGCCTATACGTTTATGTTAACGCAACATAAAGTTTGGTATATTTTCGGTTACACGAAAAACAATATAATCAGTGGGCGCTTCTGGTGAAATTGAAGTAACCATATCGTACATTTGAATGCAATCGTTGGTACCTAAAATGTGCCATATTGGTAATTAAATAACTATTTAAAACCTGTTTACTAACGTCTTTAGAAAAAGAATTCATATCTCTTTTGTCTTTAATATAGTCTCGGATATTGATGCAATCTTAAGTCTCTATTCTACTCCTCTTCTTCTGCTACTAATATTAATAATCAAAAGTGCATCGTGAATTCGAACCGCGGCAGTCTTACCAAAGACTTACAAAAATGGTAATAACAGCTGCCTCGCTTGACGCTCAGCATTACGAAATTAGTATTAAGACTGGTCGGCCTAGTGTGAAGATAATGTGAATTGGTCGGACATCATGATACATGTCTGAGGCATGATTCTTCAGTGTTAGACATCACTATAAACTGTCACACTGGCGATATCGCAGAGATGTGACTAAAAACTGTTAAAGCTACATTAAAATGCCTGATCACACAATCATACTTATAATAATAATAATAATAATAATAATAATAATAATAAAAATACTATTATCAGATGTTGCTCACGAAATAAAAATGCATGTGCACAGTGTACTCCCTCTCTGCTTATAACTAATATGGATACATAACCTTAATTGAAACCAGTCTTTTGACCTAAACTCAAATGTTCATTGAAGCAGTCATTTCTCAATGTTTCAACACTGAAATGATAAACTGTACTATACGTTTTTTTTTAGAATGCTAGGGTCGTAAACTAAGTAATAGAAATGAGATATTCCGAGAAAGGTTTGCAAAAATCAACAAATAATTTATAAACCTCTAATATAAAGTGATAATGTAGAAGATCGTACAGTAAGACAAATTAAATCATAAATTAATCTAAACGTTTGATCACCAATCTTGATGAATCAGGTTAAAATTATTTTGGCGCTCGAAATAAGATAAGGAACGTAATTGCGCTGTAATTACATGGATCACATTTTCGTGTGTTACATACCTTAAAACGGGTATTTCACTACCTTCCTTGGACTTACCTTGGATGTACTGAAACTTTAAAAGTGCATCGTTGACTCCTAATTATTATGTGGTATTAAATGATATTGTCATATATCTCTACCTTGTTATGGTCTGCGTCAAAGCGTGCCATCGAGATGTAATCGACTATAGGTGTGGAAATTATCTAATCTCTTACATGTTAGTTCCACTGGTTAACATGTCTTATTTGCTTCATTATTTAGCAGAAATATAGCAATAGAAGTAATTTCTTGATTTATGGACATTTTCTGACATGTTTGCGATGGACTGCATTTCTGGCTACCCCTCAGTTGACATTATTAAGTTCATATAAACCTAAAACTGAGCATCTATGTCAGAAACTATCTTAGCTCTTAATTTTAATAATGTTGTCGGAGGCTTTAATATTACGGAAGAGAAGATCCTTATTACTGCAAAAGTATATAGTCTGACTGCGTCTTGATAAAAGGGACACATTGCTCATTATCAGCGGGAGTAAATTCTCGTATGACAATGATATTATTATCCACGTAATTGGAGTATTGTTTATCTATATTCCTTTCCCCATCTAGCATTCATTCAACTTCAGTTTGTTTTAAGGTCATTAATGTAGGATCAATCAAGACAACACAGCATAGCTTTGAGCTTCGATTCGGTATATCAATGGCATATTTTTGCTCAGTGTTCGGGACGTAGATCTCATAGGACAAATAGACTAGACTAATGCACATTAAATATCAAACCTAGTCAAGAGAACGAGACGAAAATGAGGGAAATATGTTATTGTGTTTAATGAAGGTAATATCGGATTGCAGTGGCAATTTACCAACAAAGTCGCTGCATCCAAACTCAGGATGCTCAGTATAAACTGATATAGTTATTGTAATATACTCTGAAGAAAATTCAGATGCCTCAATGGCATGGTAAATGACTTAAAAATTGAAAACAAATGTAACATTTGGAAACTTGAACACAATAACTAATATTACATCGTAAACAAGGGTAACCAGCATCAAAGCTTCATTAGTAATAACATTCCATATATTGGTAAGACCTCCCTTAAATCCCTCAATGATTTTCATCTCCATATGTTGGCTTCGTCAAATGAAGCGTGTGACACAAAATTAGGGTCCATACTATTAGGAGACCGAAGTTGCTCTTACACGTTTCAGTGGTAAAATTTACCACACATAAATGTGTGATTTGGATATTTAATGCACCTTTAACAATTTTTCAATCATATCGCTACGATATCTTCAGTGTGGCAATTTATCCTGATGCCAAACGTTGGGACATCATGTTGCCGACATGTACAATGAAGTCCCACCCAGTCACATAATGCTATCACCAGGCCAACCAGTCCAATCATTAACCTCTTAATGCTTACTGCCAAGCGAGGCAGCTTTTAGTACCATTTCCATGTTCGTCTTTACATGGCTGCAGTTTGAAAAAGGTAACGCTTGTCATAGTAACAACAAGCATGCCATCATGAAACTATCGAATCATCACAATACATGCATCATATCAACCAAATTCTGTCCTAATCTATCAGGCGCCGCCATTGCCAATTATGTCAAAAACATTTGTCAGGTTGATGAATGTCGTAGCATTTCTCAAGGAGCTGGCGACTTCCATAGATGTTGTCTCTCGTGTGTTTCTGAAGCCATACTGATTCTGGGATCTATTTAATCGATGTGACTTACAATGGGATTGATCGGAATTAATGAGAGGATTTTGCCTGCTACTGAAAACAAGGAGCCGTCCGATGCTTGTATCAGGATTGTCTATTTCCTTTCCACTTATACAAGTGGCCGATGGCTTCAACCTTGAACTCCTGGTGTATGAGATATTAACAGTGTATACCTCAACGCTTGTCGTAGAAATGTATTTTATTTCATTTTGTAAGAATGGGTGATGGATGCGTCTTTATTCGTATGTGGGACATCCAACTGAGTCCACATTGACTAGAGGAGCTCATTCAGTGTATGTACCACGTGTGAGTCTCCAGTTTTGTAGACTTTTGCTGGTGTACACTGCTTGAGGTGCTATGTAAGTTGAGACGAATTACCCATTGAAATAAGACACAAGGACACATTGACCGTTTCAAGAGTGCTCTTAAAACTCACCGTTTTCGGGTGCTAGAATAAACTTAAAGACCTAATAATCTTTCGTACCTTAAACATTTTCCTAATATTTGATGTTTTCCACATTCATTGTTTTTTTTTTCTGTAGTCATATCATTATAGTTGTTGTGAGGCGTTTATAGCTACTAAAAATTAGGCGCTATAGAAAGTCCTCGTTATTGTTTTTTTTTATTAGGTCTTAACAGTAATTAAAACAAATTAAGATTAATTAAAGAATTTACTCTAGTTGGGTGTCTGTGTGAAAAGCGTTTATCTCTACACGGCAGATTTGATCTCCTAAAATATTTTGTATTGCCAAATTTTTCAACCACTCTTCAGGATTGTCTATAAACAGTCTAACATTTTAAAAACAAGTCATACCGAAGTAAAGAAATGAACCGAACTGATATATGTATGAATAGTTTCACGTTTAGGAAATGAATGTCGACGGCTTCAACTTCAATGTACTAAGACATAGATTTCAGTAACGGAATTGATCCACTAAACACATGAAGAAGTGACCGCATTTTGGTGTTCAAGCATTTGGTGTTCAAGCATACATGTAACATAGCGATGACCATAGCTATTTTCTATACATTTGCTTTACATTCTATGACACTACCATCGATAATAATATCAAATAAGATTTTACGGCTGAACGGTTTGTAATGCTAACACATCTGTTCTAAAGCTAAACTGATTTACTTGCATTAAAGAGTTTTTGTCCTTCAGAATCATGAATGGATCCTCATAAAATTCTAAATATTCTGAATGTAAAAGGTGTAGTTTTGTTATGGAGCTTGTGAACTGACGAAGCTATATAACATTACATTCGTTCGTATCTCAGAATATCAAAACAAAATGACATTAAACATGAATAATTTTCTCTAAATAATCGATGATTTCATAACATTGTGTTAATTCCTAACGAAGTAACGAGGTTGATAATGAAGTTGTATATTACCCGCGTGAAAATGAACTTCAAGGCAGTTTAGTTACATTAACAAAACTGAAATATGCTGACGTTAGGAAAACCCAAACCCAAATTTCTTCTACGCAGTGACTGCACTGACGAGGTTAGCGTTCGATTTGGGATATATCTTTAATATTGGCGAAACAATATCGTCGATTTAATAGAAAGTTGGTGTATTTATTACAGAAGTTTTCTCTATCATAAATTGTTCAGTTTACAAATTTTTTAATCTGTGCATAAATCAAAGGGATAACACAACATTTAACAACAGTTTCATTGCCTTCTTCTGAACGTGACTTCCACTAATATTTGGACTAACATAAATTCAACTTTTGATTGTTTTTACACGTTCCTACTGAAACAATCTCTACTTCAACGTGCATTCCTTTATGAAAGTCTATTTCACATAAATCTATACATACATACATACATACATACATACATACATACATACATACATACATACATACATGCATACATACATATAACTATATGTATGTATATGATAGTTCTGGCTGATATATAATATCTGAATAAAGAAAAATGACAATGTGCATTTCATGATCCTCACGTTTTCCAAGATTGAGCACGTGCGGTCTCCACAGTGAATTACTAGGAGTTGTATTAATAAAGATAGAAATAATCATATTTTTTGCTTCCAGTCCGTGTCCTACTTATGGAATTATACGATGTCACATGATGAAAACCACAATAGTAAGCGAGTTCAGAAATCAGTCTGTAAGCATTTGTATTAGAAGTTGTTCGCTTTATTAATCATTTACATACCTGCTTCATCCATCCATCCATCCATCCATCCATCCATCCATCCATCCATCTATCTATCTATCTATCTATCTATCTATCTATCTAATCTTCTTTTACATTAACTAATTTATTTATGTATTTTCCAACGCATGCACATATTCAGTTCTTATATATATATATATATATATATATATATATATATATATAATCACTATTGCAGTACGTAAGATATATTATCACTATTGCAGTACGTAATATATATTATCACTATTGCAGTACGTAAAATCTATATTGTTGATATTAATGTGAGTGGGTGTTCCTTAATCTTGTGACATCGTATAGTCCGATCCCGACGTTGACTTGTACACGATATAATTAAACGTAAAATCATTAAAAAGAAGTTCAAAACGGCGAATCGGTTTCGCAAATGCTCAAACACGTATCACCACTTTATCGACTGAATGTTCTCAGAGAAAGAATTTAGAGAATTAGTTTTAACACATCAGAAGAACATAACCAGACGAATCGGAAACCAGATAAACACGAAACTATTCAGACCCACGTGTTCAAAGTTACATAAACTATTTCGCCGGCGGTATAAATAGAACAAAACATCACCTCACATCCACAAGGCATCTAACGTTGCCATAAGAAAACGTCTCAAGATCTGCAATGCTTCCAATACAAATTCTGTTAGTACTAATGAGTTGTGCCTCCGTTGGAACAGCTATCTTGGAAAATGTGGGTGAACCGACTTGGACGCAGTTCGTATTCGACTAGAAGATGAAAAGGTCAAGAGACTTCTTTTAGAGAGTGACGTTGAGGTTCTGATGAGAAAAGTTGAAGAGGTAAAATGAGGTCTTCTCAAATATCTGAAGAAAATAAAAAATATATATATGGTGGGTGGTGATGTATATGTCGGACGTTTTGTTCAGATGTGCCTTTGCGAAATTTGCACTTATCAGTGATTATCATTTCTTGTCTAGATTTGCAAGTTTAGCTCATCTTTTGCTGACCCTCTTGAACTATCTTATCATGATAGTTGGAGAGGAAACGTAGAGCCAATTTACATTCTTTCTCCATTTCTTTTCCTTACAGATTATTAAATATTAAAACATGAACGCGATTAACGTTCTCTCGTATGATAAATCAAAAATGCTTTGCACCCAAAATTTTTGTATTCGTTTGACTAAGTTTGACATATCTGCATGTTAAGAGCTAAAGTTCGGCTGTTACTGCGTTCGCTTTCATTTTCATTTTTAGTAAATGACGAAAAGGCAAACCTACTTTTACACCTTTTGCAGACCTTTTAGATTGCACGAGACATATCGAAATATTTCTTAAAACTCACATGTACTTATGTTATATGTTTCAGCTTCTCAAGGAAATGTGATGTCTCTTACAGCCGGCATTGACTTTACTGCTACGCTTTTCTACCAGACCAAATAGGTTTCTGAACAGACGGTGATTTTCGACAACGTTAAATTAAATGAGGGAAACTGCTATGATTCCTCTACTGGACGACTTCGTGCACCATTTCGTGGACTGTATATTTTCTCTGTAACCATTCTGAAAGGTTCACGCACAGCTGTCAATTTGTTGATCATGAAAGACAACGTTGAGATAGGAAGGGTATTTTCAGGATCTATTCTAAACGATTTGGGTTCTGTAACTGTGGTTAGTGTAATGGAGAATTGACAGGTCTATTACATATTCGATATAATTAGAAAAAGCATCCTTTCAATGATGGAAATCACATATCTGTAGAGAAACGTGTGAATAAAATCTTCTTGTAACCATCCAACTTGTAACGTGTACCTATATTCACAGATTTGTACGCTTGGTCAGCTATAAGAACCCTTCAATTCTTTTTAGTTTTCGTGTTAATATATCTATAGTAATGCCTTTTCCTTGATACGGTAGCAAAGTATGTTGAATTACAGACCATAAGTCTCAGAACAACGTTTGTATAAAATATCTTTGGTTTAGCTTGATTTATAGAAATTTATTCTTGGAAGTTGAAGTCATTACGAAGTGAAACATTTTGGGAAGTTTTCTTGTTACTCTACGTAATTATGCAAGCCTTAAGAAATAATTCAAATTGTACATAGTTCTTGGACAAAATGTTGTGATGTCCGTCTATATATTCATCCATATATCTATGTATCCATCCATATATGTATCCATACATCTCTCCATCCACTCATGCACGTGCATATTCCATCCGTTGATGCATCGTAACAACTATCCATCCCTCTCCATCTACATTCTTATAGCATACCTAGTATAGTTATCATTCAAAATCAAAGTATGATATCATAATCTCCAGACATCTTAACACCCAAAAAATACAAAAAAAACATGATTAAGCTTTTTCCACTGCTGTTTCATTTTAGAGCATTTCCTGTGAATCATTCTCCAATATCTCCTCTCTAATTGTCTCACTAAATACTGCAATAATATAGTAAGATAATGATTTTTGTCATGAATTTTTGCAGATAACTCTGATGAAATATCAGTCAATATTGTGTTGTTTTCTCTGATGTAAGGATGAATCCGAAAAAATACAATTGTGCTGACAAAAGAGTGTGTAATGGGAATCTTTCTAGATGTATCTTTTTCTGTACAATATGTTTGAGAATTATTTCGAATTTATAACGAATATAAAGACTTTAGAGAGCGCAGTGACAATAAACATATTTTGTACCAAGAAAAATGTATTTGATCGAAACTGTTCAGTCTCAGTTATATATTAGAAAATATTGTTAGTTCGCAGCTAGTTTTGGACATATGACAGCTTGTAACATGCGGACACAAAGCGGTTCCCTAGGTTTTGAAGGAGTACGTCGATGAATCCTGATAGAAACGATTCGTATGGAGTCACATATATACATGATTTGTTTAAATGAATGCAATGCATTAAACCAATCATTTATTCTTTTAGTAACAATTAAGAGTATTTAGCCATTAGTCTAAACTTTAGAAAGAAAGCAGTCTTGTCCGATAGACTGATATAGTTAATAAAATAAAAGTATATATTTGTCAAAGATGGAGAACAGCATGAAAATAATGGATTGGCTGTTTAAGTGGCGTACAGTACCTCGTGCGAAGACTGATGCTGCTATCCGATCCAGACATATCAGATGGTAGAATTCGTTCCCGCACTCTTTTGGTCACGATTGTGAAAATGCCGGATGTCACATCGGTCTCTTTCCTCCTTATATACTGTCTAGACCGTCACGTCTATCTCTTGTACCATAGTCTACACTCCAGGCTGTCACATATGGATATTGTGTACAATTGTATAGAATCCAGGCCATCAAATATGTCTCGTGTACCTTGCATATAGTCCAGGATGTCATATCTGTCTCTTGTGTAATCACTCTGACTTTTCTATCCTTGCATTCACTCAATCTATCACATCTGTCTCTTATCCTTGTCGACATTCCATGTTGTCATTTCTATCTCTTGCACCCTTGTATACGCTCCACACTGTCACATGTATCTCGTGTACCTGAATGTGGGCAGAACAGGATGTCACACCAGTCTCTCGTATATAGTCCAGACTGTCACATCTATGTTTGCAAAAGTGCATAGTTCACCGCGATTGCCCTCTTTTGAACACATGCTCTTTCTATAATATTGAAATTAAGGATATATCGTTGTCAAAAATATATTAAGTAATGTCTATAAAACGAACATCGCGTTCAAACGTTCACGGTTAAATAAGAGATAAGATAGAGACCTGAAGTGTAAACACTTACTTTGGATTTCCCTTCTATAAATGGAACCATTAATAATACTTCAGTAGAAACCTAGGGATCAATTTTTTTGAGCATTTCAGCGTCTCTCAGAAACAAAGAAGAGAATTTGACATTGTAACATAAACAAGAAACCCCAAAGAAACAAACATAATAAGAAAGTGTCTTCCAAGTGACAAGAAATAAGTCTGTTTACAAAATTCCTTTTCAGATGAATGTAAATTAGTTTGGAGGCTGAAGATACATATATTATTTTTTATATTTGACATGCCTATGACAAATCATATCAACTTGATACAGAGTCAGAAATACGTTCAAAGCACGACATACCCTTGGAGAGTAATAGAGACGCCGAAATGTTTATCTTTACGCAACAGAACGTTTGGTATAGGCTTGTTTACACGAAAAACAAAATGATCAGTCCGAGCTGCTGGCGAAATTGCAGTAACCATATCGTACATTTGAATGCAACTGTTGGTACCAAAAATGTACCATATTGGTAATTAAATAACTATTTAAAACATGTTTACTAACGTCTGTAGAAACACCAGTCTTATCTCTTTTGTTTTTAATACTTAGTCTCGAATATTGATGTAATCTTCTGTCGCGAGTCTACCCCTCCTCTACCAACTACTGCTACTAATATTAATAATCAAAAGGGCATCGTGGGTACGAACCCCGGTCTAGTCATACCAAAGACCTACAAACATGGTGCAAGAAATGCCTCACTCGGCGCTCAACATTAGGAGATAAGTGTTAAGACTGGTCGGTCTGGTGTGAGGATAACTTGATTGGGTGGGACATCATGCTACATATCTGCTATATGATCCTTCAGTGCTAGACATCGCTATAAACAGCCATACTGGTAGCAACGTAGAGATATGACTGAAAAACTGTTAAAGCTACGTTAAAAATCCTGATCATTCATTCACACTAATAATAATAATAATAATAATAATAATAATAATAATAATAATAACATCATCAGCATGTATTGTTGAAGCAAGGAAAACGAATGTGCACCCTGCTCCTCTGCTTATAATTAATATTGTTACATAAGCTAAATTGAAAGGAGCGTATTTTGACCTAAACTCAATGTTCATTGAAGCAGTCGTTTCTCAAACTCTTAACACTGAAATGATAAACTATACTATCCTTATTTTATTTTTTTTGTACAGCGATTGGGTCTTAAACTAAGTAACAGAAAAGTGTGACTACCACAAAGGTTTGTAATAATCAACAAATAATTTATCATCCACGAATACAAAGTGATAATGTAAAAGAACGCACACCAATGCGAATTAAATTTTAAAAAAACGAGAACATAATGTCCTGTCTTAATGAATAACGATTAAATTATTTTGGTGCTCGATATAAGATCCAGGGCAGAAGGCGTTGATGTGTCTGTAGATTAGAATGTACTAATATACCAGAAGCCTGAAGTGTGATGATGGACTAACAGTCTTCCAAATTGTCACAAAAATTAAATCTAAGCTGTCCTTGTATGAATACACTATAATTTCAAATTTTTCTTTCTGGCATTTTGAATGGAGTGTACGACTACCCTTTATGTCGTATCTGGTCCTGACATGAATCCATACTATATCTCTGCAGAATACCTTGATAATATTTTCGTTGCCTTGTCTGCATTTAGAGATATCTAGACATAAGTGTTTGTTTACATTGGTCTCAAAAGGTCTATTAAAAAAATACATCAGTGTCTTCTACTAAAATCAGAAATTAATCCGTTAAATACAGTTATATTAGTTTTAGAAGAGATTTAGCAGAGGTTTTTTTTTTAAACTGGGTACAGTGATGACACTTAGAAATTGCTGGAAGGAACGTAATTACGCTGTAATTACCTGGATCACATTTGTGTGCGTTACATCCTTTAAATAAGTATATCCCTCTTCCTTCCTTAGCATTGCTTTGGATGTACTGAATCTTCAAAAGTGAATCGTTGACTCCTAAATATGAAGTGGTATTAAATGATATTGTCATATCTCTCTACCTTTTTATGGTCAACGTTAAAGCGTACCATTGAGACGTAATCGACTGTATGTGTGAAAATTATATAATTTGTTTACATGTGAGTATCACTGGTAAACGTGTTATTTGATTAATTATGTAGAATCAATATAGCAGCTAGAAATGATTTCTTGATATCTGTCAAATATTCATTGGGTTTTCATAAATAATGTTACAGAAACCCGTTTCTGGACATTGTCTGACATATTTGCTATGGACTGCATTCTGACTACCCCTCAGTGTACATTCATAAGTTCACATATACCTATAATTAGGTATATATGTAAGAAACTGTTTTAGCTCATAATTTCAATAATGTTGTCGTATGGTTTAATATTCCGGACGGGAAAAACCTTATTACGGCAACATGATCTAGTTTGACTACGTCTTTATGAAAGGGACACATTGCGTTTTACCAACGAGAGTAAATGAGATTATTATCCACGTAATTGGAGTATTGTTCAATTCTTTCGCTATATTCCTTTCCCATTTAGCATTCATTTAACTGCAATTAACTTTAAGGTCATTAATGCAGGATAAATCAAGAAAACACAACATAGCTTTATGCTTCGATATAGTATATCAATGACGTATTTTTCTCAGCTTTCGGGACGTAGAATTCATATAACAAATAGATCAGACAAATGCACATTACATATTAAGCATTGCCAGGAAAGATAGAGGGAAAAGAGGGAAATATGTTATAACTTGTGTTTGATGAACGTAATAACGGATTTGAATGGCATTCACCACCAAAGTAGCTGCTCCAAAATTCAGGATGCACAGTACAAACTGATATAGTCTTTTTTAAAATACTCTGAAGAAAATTCAGATTTATCTATGGCATGGAAAATGACTTATAAACTGAAAACGAATGCAACCTATGGAAACTTGAACTCAATACCTACAATTAGACCGTAATCAACTGTAAGGAGAATAACAGCTTCTTTAGGTATCGCATTCCATAGATTGGTAACACCTCCCTTACATCACTCAATTACCATATGTAGCCTTCGTCAATTGAAGCGTGCGATACAAAATTAGAGCCAATACTATTAGGAGACCGAAGTTGCTCTTTCACATTTCAGTGGTCCGATTTACCACACATGAACGTGTGATTGGATATTTAATGTAGTTCTAACAGTCATATCACTACAGTGGCAGTTTAACAATGGGACATCATGTGGCAGACGTGTAGAATGATCTCCTTCTAGTCACATAATGCTGACACAAGGCCAATCATTAACATCTTAAGGCTGTGCGCCAAGCGAGGCACCTGTTAGTACCATTTTTGTAAACCTTTGGTATGATTAAGCCGGGGATCGTTGAGTTAGTAAGTGTATTGTTTGGACGTAGTGACAGTAATTCGGGATCAGGAACTATAGTTACTGTAATGGACGAGGGTGAAACGGCATATGTCAACTTGGAACTTATTCGTAGATCCGAATTTTCCTGGGGTTGGTACACGGGCATATTTACTGGTCTATTCGTCCGATATTGACTTTTATTATGCAATACATGTTCCAATTAATCCTTTCTTGTGATTATTCGAAATGCTTGTTTAATTTCTGCTCATATATTTGTAATTTGAGCTGAGTAAAAAGATTCTTCTGACTTTTTGATGTATTCGAGCTAATAGTACAGATGCTTTGTCATGTATGTAATATTCTATAATACATGTATTTAGCTTTCGTTCAATCCTTCCAAAATTACAGGTGCTGTTGGTCACCTTTGATAAGTCTCAGAACAATGTCTATATAATCTTTCCATGTAAAGTGTGGAATGCCTGGTTATTGTCGGCGGCGTTGTTTGTTTGTTTGTTTGTTTAGGATTTTTAACGGAGCTTTAACAATTTTTCAGTCATATCGCTACGATGTCTGCAGTGAGGCAGTTTATAGTGATGTCTACCACTGGGGCATCATGCCGCAGACATGTAGCATGATGTCCCGCCCAGTCACATTATCCTGACATCAGGCCGACCAGTCCTAACACTAACCTCTTAATGCTGAACGTCAAGCGAGGCAGCTGTTAGTACCATTTTTGTAAGTCTTTGGTAGGACTCGGCCGGGGATCGAACCCACGACCTCCCGCTTCCGCGGCGGACGCTCTAACCACTAGGCCACCGGAGCGGTTGTGTCGGCGGCGTAATATCAGACTTAGAAAAGGCTTAATGTCATTCACATTCACAATCAAATATCCGTATATATGATCAGTATACCAGTCTTCCCCTCCATCCATCTACAAAACGCATTTCTCCTGCAGTACAGATGTTTCAGTCATACTCTACATTTAAGATATAATCTCAACAAATCGTGAAGACAACACCAGTCTAAACCTAGTTAAACCTTTTTATATAGCTTCTACATTTATTGAATATTTACTTCAAATACCTCGAATTATCTCATCTTTTCTAAAGGAAAGTCTAGACACTTCGAGAGTATCGTACAATTATAATTTTCCAAAGGACATTCTGACCAATTATCCGATAGCCTCGCAAGTATATTGTTAATATTCAGTTAAAACTGTGTTTGTTCTTTGACCTTAACATTGCCTCGTCATCAGACAGACAATTATGTCACATCAGCTTATTCGTCTTGGGAAAAGCGCGAATCTAACAGCTTAGCTGGCGCTCTATAGTTTCGTTTATTTGCATATTGTTAGAATTTTAAAGAAATTTGTTTCCCAGGATTTCTTCACTGGTTATACTGGCTATATAACAAAGCCTTTGTATATCGTAGATGCTGTTTGAAGAACTTTTAATTCCCTTTATTATGATATATGATTGACGGTTGTAATTTGGGTTAAGTATACAGCTTTGGCTAACTTCAGATGTGCTCGTATAAAAAACTGCTAGCTCCGCATGGTTATTTTCACTTCCTGGAGTTCAGAGGTAAATTGTAGAAAAACGATCCAATAACTTTAGTTTTACTTTCAGATATTTTGTAGTTCTTTCATTGCACATTCAGAAGCTGCTATTGCCTACTTCAGCAAATTTCGTTTTCCCTATTTTAATAACTACTAAAGTTGGTATACTTTTGATTAGTTCTGGTTAATTTGTCAACCACATGGCATCATCCATTTTGTTATACCATGTGCTTAGATCATTTGCAGTTTCCACAAGTACAGTATCCAAAGAAATGTCAGTCACGTTACATAAAAGTAGCAAAGTGATATACCAACATTATCTCCATTCAACAAATGCAATCAACTTCACCTTATATACGTCACTCTCTGAAAAGTACATAATAACTGGTGAGCGCCCACTTACTCAATCAAATCAAATTTTAGGCATTCGCTCGTTCAACAATTTATACAACTTTCCGAGTGCAATTTGTGCTGACGTTTCGATACAAGAGAACTTTAAAGTAGAGGGAGTTTTACAATTGCTCTAAAGAGCGCAATCTTTATTAAATTAGTATAAAGTTGTTATACAAAAATAAATAAAGTTAATCTCAATATATATTATTGGAAAATTACTTTCAATATAATATAATGAAATATTACTTTTGATACAATTTAGAGAAAATTTCAATCAAAATACTTTTACTTTCATGAAAAAAATGAAATCAAGATTCTAACGAATGTTGTAAATATGGCTCGTGAAATATTAAAACGTTTTCATTTTTTAACATTTTTGGCAAGTTTGATGTTGGTGTCGTTGGAAATCTTTGCTCCAGTCGTTGTCCAATTTTATATTAAATGGAATACATATGCATTAAATAAACGAATGAAAGTCTTCATTAATTAGAAAAGTAAGAAAGGTAAATTTGTTGGAAAAAGTACTTACAGCACCAACCGTTAAATAAAGGAGATGGAATACTAATTGCCGTTCTGTGATTGTATTTCATTGATGACGGGACCCAACCCCGGATTCGTTAAGACAGCCCTCTCAGCGAAAATAGTTTGTCTCCCTTTCATTGTGTATCTAATTTTCAGTTCATATAACATACTACAAAACATTTTCAAAATGCTTCTCTTATGCTGGGTCATTCCAAGTTATTTCAACAAATGAAGAGAACAAACATTATAGACCTCGATCGATCAGTGCATTATGCAATGTCAGATCCTGGTGTATCTTCTTTGCAGTTGGGCATAACCTATACTGGGTATATACGGTACATACATTCATATAAAAGGTAACTATTTGGCATTTTACTACGTACATAGCAGGTCTCCCATGGCTTGCATACAATATGATTTATTCAGAGTGCATCATCATTACGTACCAAAGCGTCGTCCATCCATTTCTTCAATGCAGAACGAGTGGTTTTGAGTGGCCATGTGGGCTAAAGCGTTCTCCGTTACGGATCACTGCCATCTCACATCTGTATGTGCGGGTTAGAGTCTCGGATTCAGCCAATGTGCATATGTGAGAAAGCTTGCCAGTAGCTTCTCGTGTGTCGGTTATTCTTTCCGGGGGTTTCCCGGGTTCTTCCTCCGAAGTGCGTCAATGATCGTAAGTTAGCTTAGATGTCTAAATATGTTTTGATTAAAACACTTATAAAGATGCCAATGTGCCAGGTGAAAATATGCGTTCTCTGTAGGATTAAAAGAGATAAGAAAACATTACAAGACCATGATGTTGTTTTAATCAGTATTTATTTGCAGAAATCGTCTTGGAAACCACATATAAATCAAAGCAAGAGATGCATACGATTAAGCTATAGGATTAATCTAATCTGTTCTCATTGACAATAACTTCTATTCATCTGCCTAAACTTATCTCTCATCATTAACAATAATCTCTATTCAACTGCCTTAAGCTTATCTCTCACTCATTGACAATAATCTCTATTAATCTGCCTTATCTCTCCTCATTGACAACAATCTGTATTCATTTGTGTCACACTAATCTCTACACAGTAACAATTAAATTGCCTTTATCTTATTATCTCCTCATCAACACCAATCTGTATTCCACGTGAGCATGGACAGAAAAATAGGAAAATGATTGCAAACAATGATATAAAACCAGTGAAATATTAATAGGCAAATGGTACATACAATAATGTAGTAGAATTGATAGAAATCAGCAAACTCTAGTTTGGAAACATTCTGCTGCATACTAAACAATACGAAAGTGTTAGAGTTCTGTAAAGGACTTTAACTTCAGCTCATGATATAACCATGTATAGAAACGAAATACTTTCCCAACATATATCACACAAATACTGCGAATACCCAACTATTACTAAGTGAAACCGTATTGCTAGTATAACACAAATACTGCGAATACACACACACTGCTAAGTGAATTCGTATCGCTGGTATAACACAAATACTGCGAATAAACACCTACTACTAAATGAATTCGTATCGCTGTTATAACACAAATACGGCGAATACCCACCTACTACTAAGTGAATTCATATCGCTGGTATAACACAAATACTGCGAATAAACACCTACTACTAAATGAATTTGTATCGCTGGTATAAAACGAATACTGCGAATACACACCTACTACTAAGTGAATTCGTATCGCTGGTATAACACAAATACTGCGAATACACGCCTACTACTAAGTGAATTCGTATCGCTAGTATAACACAAATACTGCGAATACACACACACTACTAAGTGAATTCGTATTGCTGGTATAACACAAATACTGCGAATAAACACCTACTACTAAATGAATTCGTATCGCTGTTATAACACAAATACGGCGAATACCCACCTACTACTAAGTGAATTCATATCGCTGGTATAGCACAAATACAGCGAATACACACCTACTACAAAGTGAATTCGTTTGACATGGGAAATACAAGATTCCACAAATGTTCACCTAGTACTGAGTGCATTTGTATACTCGTTGGAACCCGGGCTCCAAAATGTAACACCTAACACAGCTTTAATTCGTACGACCCGCAGAAGACAGATACAATACATATTACAGAGTACAATGTGCATTTGTTGAAGCCGTGGAACACGAGATTCAAGAAATGTTCACCTGGCAGTAAATTAATTCGTATCACCGGTGGAACACGAGACACAACAAATATACACCTAGTATTAAATGAAATGGTCAAACACAGTCTACCTCGAATCAGCGAATAAACCTAGTACAAAGCGTTGTTCATAGCGAACCTATTGGGGGATGTCTGGAGCGATACATTATCAAACCAAATATTGTTGTATAATACAACTGAAGCAATTTTCATTTTACATAAAGAAAACTAAATTTAAAAAAATGTTAGGTGACAAATAGAAGAAGTTCCTATCAGCTCAGTAAAACTACAAATATAAATTTTGTAATCTGTGCTAAAGAGAAGACCATTAAACCGTACACTATTCGCTGTCCTCGATCTGCGATCAATAAATCGCAATTAATGTGACAAGATATAATCAATGTTTGGTCATATTCTGAATCAGCATCATCAGTCTCTTGACCTAGTGTAGTCTTCGAGACATTTATTTATTCAGAATAAATTTTGTTATATGGTCCATATGAATTTTGTTGCGGGGAGATAGTTATCTACAACACGGGTCTAAATGACTAGAAGAGAATGTTATGATATGGTCATTAAGAAGGACACACGATCGATTCAAATTATTGAATGACAGATAGGACTAAACGATAAGCTTTGAGAATTCGCAGACCCTCCAGGGCGTTTAAAAAACTGTAGTTTTGATAAGGGAAATACACACTTGTGAATATTCTTTATATGCGAACCGTGAAGGTCAGGGTAACTTGGAGTGTAAAGAGACAATAGTTAAATACAATGTATACATAAACTGAAAAATATTGATGAAACTATACTATATATTGTAACATTTAGTTTTGATCTATCTGTTCATATTTTCACTGCTAAAACTAAGCTCGATACTTTTATCAAGTAATTTCCTATCAATCGTGTTATGCAAGCGAAAACTCCATCCATGTTATACTTCACCATTGTGCTGGTTGAAGAAACAGAATATTCCGAAACATGTACGAATAAAATTAAAATCGAAAATGTGCTTGTAAAAATAGAAATAAATGGAAAGTGAACACATTCCAAACAGTGAACAGACCGAGTGTTTTACAAGCCTTCAGTCCATTCTTATAGTTGAATTGCACTTTAATAATAGAGAACACACCACATCAATTATTGTACCATTGATAAGATGACAACATGTTGTCTAACATAACGTCAGTGTCAGGAAGCATTGATTGACGTTCAAAATGTAGTCATGTCACAGTCAAACCTGCTGGTCCCGATTTCCAGAGTGACAGAGACCCTTAGTGTTATCAGTTTTAATCAACGTTTTACGGTTTATAGTTTCAAGATATTTGGTGGCAACATGTATTTATTACTATTTACTGATTTGGCCCATATGTTCGGCGGCTTTTCAAACGTGAAACTCTTAATCTTACTGGTATAAGAAGAAAAGAAAAAACAGGAGCTTTCCGTGTATTAAATAGTTCCATGTCAATATAATTAAAATTCGATATAAACTCACATTACATATGAACGACCCCCATACTGGTTCATGTTCTGTACCATTTGAGTTTCTCAGGTCCATTTATTTTTAGTAACCAATTAGAGTAAGCTTTGCGTTTCGCGTTAGGGTGAGTTATCGTTCAAAACAGTACGTACTGAATGAAACGTTTCAATATTCATAAATGTGAAACCTGTAATTTGATTGGCGAAACGAGAAGTCAATAATAAATGCGTTCTAACTGGTATCCTAAAGATCTCCATAGATTCTTTTGGTTTTAAATAGTTCCTATGTAAATTTGTTTATAACTTAATATATATATATATATATATATATATATATATATATATATATATATATATATATATATATATATATTCCCTTTCATGAATTGACAGTTCCCTAAAAAAGAAATCTTTAATATATGATTTCTTCTTTACGTTATTCTTTAGCTTTAATGAACTCATTCAACCAGCCTTGCCAAACACTGTCAAAGTCTACTTATGCACGGTATTGTCTCACTCAAATTATGTTTTAAAATTATGCCCTATTACCTCACAATTATCTATTCATTCTTTATAAAAGTGAAATGTTTCATTCATTCCGCTGGGGAAACATTACTAGAGCGCAGGGAACAATTTTAAGGCACACATTGAAAATGTATGTGTTGGTGAGTCTGTGCTGAAGACTAATTTCACAGCTAATTGGTGAAAAAAAGTTCATGTACAAAGGTTATTCTATGAGAATGAATCTGTAATGTTTTCGTGAACGTCATTTACTGTGTAAATACGAGGCAAATTTTCGCTCAATGGTCGTCCCTTTTTTAGTTCCCATTTCTCCTAAAATTAAGTTATTTAAAATAATAGGCTCTGAAGTGAACATATCCATCCAGTATATTTCAAAGTTTTAATTCCAGCGCTACTATCATGCTTCGAAAATATGACACGTTATAGATATTTGCATGCGAAATATATATGGCAAAGTATTTGTGGTACAAAAATATAATTCCTTGAAAAGATTTATATTTGATAGATATGCACTTTTTCGGAGCAAAAATGTCACGAAAATCTATGAAAACAAAACGGAAATATTTCTCAGTGAACAGAAGAGTGTAAGATATTCGTGAAATGTTTGTAACATAATAATTCGAATTGCAATTTTTTTTTGAAGTTACCAAAGAGATGCAGCTCGAAATAAAAAAGCAAACCAATGAAAGACAAACGGAAAAATTTGCAAACCACAGGAACGCCTGCGAGATTAATAATGTGTAAGGCAACTAGGCACATACGAGTCATGGTCAGTAGTTAAACATAGTTATTAGTATGAGCACAATCATCGAAAACTCCTTGAAAACTATGTTCACATATGACATAGCTGATGATAATGGTTTGAATATGCTTTGCCTTCGCAAAACTTAAAAAGCCAATTCATTGATTCAGGTGATGTAAATGAGTTAGATAAGACCATTGACGACAAAACAGATAACTTAGAGAAGTACTAGGACATTGTGTCGGAAGTGAACGACGAGTTCAAATAAGCGTGATGTCCCAAAACTTAATCGATTTTAATTATGTTATTGCGTTTTCGAAATGTTGTCTTAACAATGTTGCAGTAACCATGTTCTCAATTTCCTATCTCTGGAACGCATCAAGCAAATGTGGCATGTAATTCTAGCGACACGTAAATGCTTTTGGCACACGTGTGGGTGTACACGTTTTGCAATAAAGCGTGGTTGGAAAATTTCCTTTGCATACGTGTATACGTACAAGCACTTCAATAAGAGAGAGAGAGAGAGAGAGAGAGAGAGAGAGAGAGAGAGAGAGAGAGAGAGAGAATGCCCGAAATGTACACTGTGTCTAAAGGGAATACTTTGATTTAACTTTAGAGACATGACATAAGCTTCCAATTTACTTTCAGTCATTTTCATCTTAATAAGCTTTATTTAATGGCTGAGATCCCCTCGCAGAGCTATCATTACGTCTGGTACACAGTATATAGCCATAAACAAAACAATGTTAGCAACGGAGACAATCGTCTTCCTGAACTCTTTGCTGGTATCATTAGTAAAGCGTATCGAACATCAATCAAACAAAGAAAGTGGAATTAACGTTAATGTTGAGTCTTAAGGATTTTTCCAAATGTTGAATCCTTGGATCCTATTTTAGTTAAAGATCACGCTATGTCGCATATATTTAGACAAAGAGGCGTCGAAAAGAATATAGAAGCTCAAAGAAGACAGCTCACATGAGTATATATATATATATATATATATATATATATATATATATATATATATATATATATATATATATATATATATATATATATATATATATATATATATGCAACATTTGTTCGATGAAATTGAACACTACTATGAAACAACAAATTAAGTTACTGATCGGATAAACTCAATGTTGGCGTGTTACAAATGTGGTTAAATTCATTCAGGGCTCGAGAGTCCTTGTAAAATAAAAGTGAATTAAAATGCTGCTAATTCAAGGGTGAAAATAGGGTCTCGTGTCTCGCCATTTCAGGTTTAGATATCTTTCACCAGACTGATTCAATTAATGTCTTTTAGATTACTTTTAACTCGTATACATATACGATTTATGTACCTTTTTAACCTCTTTATACGTCGTTCATACAAAATTTTGTGTCGTTTGAATGGCTTTAGTAAAATTTGTTTAAACGAGTTCGAAACTCGTCCAGACGAGTTTCTGAATAATTTCGTCTAAAACGATTTGTTCAGTAATGCATATGACTTAAATATCTCCTGAAATGAGTTTTAAACTCGTTCAAGCGGCTTTTAAATTCAAACGATATATGATTTCCTGCTAACAAGTTTGACTTGTTGTTGAAACGAGGGTTAAAGCACCAGCACCAGCAACTTCAAAACTTTAGCTGTTTGACCGAATTGCAAACTCATATAAAAGACTTATAATGTATTGTTAATTTTGTTCTGTAAGACCAAAACTAGCCTCCCTGTAAACGAACTATTTCATATAGATAATTTATTGGAGTTACCATTAATGGAAACGATGGAAAAACGCATGTTTTAACGTGGTCATTCGGATCTGCACACCTACCCTGAAACAACTTCCAAAAAACGAAATATATATATAGCTAAGAACAACTTTTCTGGAAAATAAAGGGACATAATCTGGCATGTATAAGTTGAGCATATGTATTTTCTGCTAGGATTAAATGTGAAATTTGTTCTTGTTTGTATATTATTTAATAAAGGGACACCACTTTGCATGCGTAATGATCCAGTGTCTATTTGTATACGATTAGCTTCCCTTACATCATCCATTGTGTCCAACAAGCTTTATCCTTATCGTCGCTTAGGTGGTTTTGTTGTTTTTCTGCATTTTTGGGCGATGTACACTTTGAACATTTTTCAGTTTAAGGAAATGTTATATTTATATATTGTTACGAGTCTGTGCTCTTAATGTAAGTATTAGAAAAGAGTGAAAGACCTCAATAGTTGTAAAATCTAACAAATAATTTCGTTCCCTAGAATATAAAGTGAAAATCAGAAAAAAAAGAAACTTACTGTAATGCGAATGAGATCCCAAAATAACTCAAGAATTACAGACACAAGTTCTAGTAATTTAAAGTCATGACGCTTTAACTATTTGAGCGAGTAACTATTTTCGACAACAGACCGATAATTGTTAAACTGAATAGTTACTTTGTTTATCACATCACCTTTAATTTGAGAAAAAAAGGGCAGAGCTAGAAAGATGCATAAAACGTATTGGGCAATCAATTTAATTTTGGCTAATCCCATTCACTTTTTAGTTCTCGCTTATGAAAAGATTATCGTAGATTCGCGTTGAAGCAATGCTGTACAATTCGATCACTACCAATATTTGATTTTGTTTCCCTCAAATTAGATTTAAAGAACAAATCTCCTTTAAAATAATAGGAAATTAAATATTGACAAAATCATTTTTTTATAACTGGACCTTCAATCGAAATCATTGTCACAATTTGCTCGGTCAGGTTAACTGATATAGTTGAGATGCCATAGACACGGTATCTATCATGATTAGTTTCAATACTACCACCAAATATGCATTGTTTTTATGGAAGTAGCCATTTCTGTTCCCCACGCTCGTATGGATACGCATTGAAAAGATTGCCACCATGCTCTTAATAGTAATAATAAAAAAGTGGTTCGTGAAAGTATTGCAGGCATAAATTACCACCATTGCAGTCAGTCAGTAACGAGAATACAGCGCAAGGATTTTATAGGCTTTTTTCTCGTCAACCAAATTAAAACAAAGTGATATGGTAACGTGTTCATGTATCAAAATTAATAAATTGCCTGATGTAAATGTATGTAGTATGCAATAATGGAAGGTAGGAAATCACGAGTATATACATACATAGAGTAAGGTTTAAACATTACTGATACAGGTATCCGATTGGTTGATACTTTGGATCATACCCATTGTATCCGATTGGTTGATACTTTGGATCATACCCATTGTATCCGATTGGTTGATACTTTGGATCATACTCATTATCTAAAGATGGGTGTCACTATTGTCGAACCCCTATTGTATGAGATATACTACCTCGACATTGAAAGCTGGATACAGCTTCTTACTTTATAGTTAAACTGAAACGACTTTTAAGGTGTAGTGTAAGTATGAAATTGAATTTGGGCTATCCTTTTGTCGTGACACTAAAGTATTTCGGTATTTAAATTAAATTAATTTAGGGCCGGTATAATCGTACCGGTTGAGATTTAATATACTGCTTGGAAACTTGACATTAGCTGTGTAGTTTACGCACTGTCTTTTAATATGATAAACTGAGTGTTGCAAATAGCGGACACCCTGATAAACGAGTCATCCTATGATTCTGTACAGTAGACATTTTTAACACCGCTTGTACATTGACAGATGGATGAATTCAAGCCTCAGTTTATTCTCTTTGTTGCCCAAAGATCTTTAGAATTATAATACCGTTAAAAGATTGGACGCGGCACAACCATATTAAAGTAGACAAGTAAATTAAAAATCCAAAGTATTTTTTAAAAAAGACTTTAATAGAAATATTTGATTCTGATGAAGCGTTCATTCGCTGTTGATCATTTTTACCGTAATAAAAATGTTGGAGAAACTGTACTCTGTTATACGTAAATTATACTTAAAATTAAGGACATCTGGTGAAATTAAGCGATTAAGCGTGATATAGAAAAAAGATGTTGTTCTGTAAGATGTAAAACTTTAAACTATTCTACATGTTCGCGATTAAAGTATATAAGGTGCAATCTAAATGGAAATTCGTTACTTGTACTCCCAAAATAATAAACCTTGAGAATACACAGGATACTCGAAGAAAGTTTGAATGTCACTATCTTCTTTAGACGCTTAATCTCTTTCTCGTACTCTTTCTCCTTTTCATTCTTCCATCCCCTTTTCCTTCTCTTCCGTCTCAATCTCAGGTCCATTCTTCCATCCCCTTCATCTCTTCTTCCTCCTCGACCTATTTTCCATTCTTCTATCCCCTTTTCTTCCTCTTATTTCATAAACTATAAAAAAATACATATCGAGCAAAGTTTGTCTGGTACCCTGGTCTTTGTTCCACTCGAATCACGTTTACTGAGTTCCTCGATAGAATGAGCTACGAGTGGAATTAAAGTCAAAGTAAAAAAGAGCACACATTTTTGTTACCGGAATCAAGAAATCTCTTAAAATCGGTTTAGTGAAGAAATCATATTTTTATAATTTATATGGTAAATTTGAATAGATCCACTTTATATCTTATTCTTACTCTTCTTTTCCGAAAATGTATCAAAGATTACTTATTTGTACATAATATTCCATTTTGACTGATTTACAAAGACGTGTTCTTTACGCTGGCTACTTATAAAAGGTATGTGTCAATGTAATTAGTAAGTGTTGTTCTAAAAAAATGTCGCTAACATAGATCTATTCGATCCTTGTTGTTGAATGTTATGCACTTTAGATGTAATAAAATCAAACTTCCAGACGAAAGTGATTGATCGGTATAAACTTTTACAGTGGTGGCCAGATCTAATGAAAAAAGACGCCTGGTCTACCACAATAAAAACAGGGTAGAACGAATTTGCTTTCAACACGAGCTGCTTTCATTGAGATATCACAACTCGTGATATTCAATCCGGTTTTTCATGGATCCCACCTTCGAAGTTTATCCTCATCCAAAAAATGTCCATGTAACTTAACATTCATTTTTCCGTACGTATTTTTCAAGGTGTGTAAATTAGGACCTTCCGAGGATATATACAGGTATGAAGATAAAAAAATAAGGTGAGTAATTACTTAATAAAAGCACATGTGATAAAATTCTAAAACTGACACTAATTAATGAAATTTTTTTTCTAAAGCTATATGACCTAAAAAGACTCTTACTTTAACTATGTTTACGTCGATTTGAGAAAAGTGTCAGAAGAATTTTTGAAGTTTTTTGAAAGTTAACATTTCCCGATCTTCATTTATCTTACGTCATATTTAAAATCTCAACAATTACTGTCACCTGCTTCTCATCTGCAACATAAATTAAACAACGAGGAGATCAGAACGATAGTAGATAGCTCGACGATATTTGACACCTTGGGATGTGTTTACATGTTTGTCTTATTTTATGATAGGTCAAACTACTCGAGAAGAGAGAAGCGTCATAAATTATAACATTCGCCTTACTATGAGAAATACAAGGAGGTGAACACTTTGTGGTTTCTATCTTGCTAAGACGCAAAAGCCATTACAAACACCATTCGGGTCGTCCTCTTAAGACATTAACCAAGTTTATTACGACAATCGAAGATGATATGACATAAATTTGGACATTTTAATTTTACAACTGTCTACGCTTGAGTTATATTTGTAATTTTTAAGCAAATTTACAATGTGGGTGCATTTCAGAATGATGTATTGTGGGAAACGCATGCAAAGTATTACAATAAATCTTTCCGCTCCTGATGAAATTTGCAAATGAAGGTTGTATTACCATATAAAATTTGAACCATAATATATTAAGGGTGGTGGCTTGATAAGACGTTTAATTCGGGTTTTAATTTTTTTTTAAAAAATATATCATGAATTATGCACATAGTACAATCTTGCAAATATTTAAATGAATACCTTTTTAATAATTTTCATCTACTAACTTATTGATGGGCCAATAACATTGCTTTGGTATTAAATGATTTAATATATGACATAAAATGCTTCTTTTTAATAAAAGAAATGTTGACATCGGTAAAGGTTTATTTGTAATTGGAACAAGAAAAAGATATTGATTTGTTTATAGACCGCTATTGTAAGAGAAAGATATCAGTATTATCTCTAATTCAAAGACAGAATAGAAATAATACAGTCAATGAAACAATATGAAGTCCAGATAAAGTTTCCAAGGTGACTAATATATATATATATATATATATATATATATATATATATATATATATATATATATATATATATATATATATATAAATGACAACAAATTAATATTGCTGAAAATGTTCTGCCCGTCTATTTCTTTCTTCAATTATTCAATCCTATTCCAAATTTCCAAATAAAATGAAAAGGATAAAACATTATAAGGAAGCACACAGTTTTGGTGAAGATTATTGTCACTGAGTAATCATGCAACAAAAATTAATGAAAATTGTCCCTAAAGTTTATCTAAGTTGACACATACTGAGTTATCCTTCGCCGTTGTATAATTGCTGGTTGTAATGGACAGAAAACTGTTTTCCAAAGTTTACTCTTTACTTATGGGATAATTTATGAGATGAAATATTCTAGGTAATGCCATTACTCTGAAAAGGAAACTTTGGGTTTGTTACATATTTTGGTTTACAATCACACGATTTTGGTAATTATGGCCAGACTGCATTGAATGTTATTGTGGTCAGGAATGAAAAGTCAACATCTTCCATGTTTTAAATGCTCAAATTTATACTGGTGCCCAAGACATCTACCTATTACTGACCTGTTTGATGCTCGCTTAGGTTTACGCAAATGGTGTTGCAGTTATTTTTATTCTGGAAGAAAACAATTATATCCTAGTTACTGAAATAAATATTCTGTTTTCTATTTAACCTATTTACATGATATGAGTAAGACTGTTTTTTTATTTCTTATTTTCACATACAACCTATGACATTAGATACCATCATTGTAAAATGTATCATATTACGAATCGTTGGCAAAAAAAACTATTACATTTATATTGCGGTAAGAGTCTATGACTTTATATGCTATCGCTAACGCACCTTAACATTTCTTTTGAGACATTTCATTACTACTATTCTGTTTCAGACACGAGCTGCATTATATTCCTAGTGGTAGGGACAATTAATATGACGGTCTTTAACGTATTTTGTAGGGCTGAAACGGAGCCGTAACCAGTCGAAATTACCTTTGTAAGAATCGCAGAATAATAGAAACTTCCATTGTCTAAAATTTAGCCAAACGTAGAAGTTACACGTGCTGACAAACATATTTTCTGACTGTTTTTTTTCTTCATGTGCATTAGGGTTGCATTTCAGCTTTATTTATTGCGTCACATTCTCTACCATTTCATTCAGTATGCAGACCCAACTAGAATAGTTGACATGATCGGTCAAACGAAGAGTGTAGAAATAATGTATTTCGTACCCATTTAGTCTTGCATGGTTGATTTAGCGTTTGATACAGATGTGAAGTCTGTAATTCCGTATCGCACTAAGTGAGTGTCGCACACATGAAATTTACGTAACGCACACTCAGCCTGAATAAAATGATGACTGTAGTTAAATTGTACTACCGAAGTAGAGTTATATTTTCCTCAAGAAGTTTGGCTGACGATATAGTTTATAAGTCTTTATCAGTTAAAGAATATTGGAATGTTTACGCTAAGCGAGATTTGTCCACAATGCAAGATTCGCATGGTAAATTGTTATCCAAATAAGGCCAAATTCTCATGGTAGATTTTTATCCATATAAAGCTTGCTATGCCATATTTGAACATTATACGATACGTTATTTCGTGCATACCATATTTACTACGATCTATGTACATTTCCAAATAAGCCTGAGATATCTTTATTTGGCACAAAAAGCAAAGCTGAATACTGAAGTAGTTATCCGTCCGTTCATCTAATATGGCAGACGGTCCAAAAGAAAATATCAGAAAAATGATATTTTACCCGCATTTAAACAATGATTCGCAGTATTTCTTGAAATAAATAAAAGGACAGTATATGAAAGGAACATGTTCAATATATTCTTTATTTATATTAGTCTGAAAAAGCGTCGGGTGTGAATCCAACCCTACCGCTCCAATGATGCATATATATATATATATATATATATATATATATATATATATATATATATATATATATATATATATATATATATATATATATATATATATATAAGTTCATGTTAGTTTCCCGTCTAGTAATTATGTAGTAGCAGTATTAGTAATATGCATCAATAATTTCTTGTATTAATTGAAAACATACAAATAAAGAGTTTTAATCTATGTACATGTAAATGAATGAGCTTTCTGTATATACCTGAATGCATTTAATTACTGTGAGTCCGTAAAATTTACCCTGCAATGTGTTGGGAAGCTGAGTGTATATTCAGAATGTTGAGTGTAAGAGTGTAAGAGAAGGGGACACTTGCTGGTATGAACATCTATGTAAGAGTTAGGGAAAAAAAACCTAGCCACTTGTCCGTGACTGCTTTTCAAATCCGTCTCATATGTAAATACAACATTTAAACAAAATTTAATCTAAAGAATAAATCCATATTTAAAATGCAGACAGACTGATGACGCAATTTTACATATGATTATTGGCTTAGCCACGGGTAAGAACTTACACAAGTTGAAAGTTGTACGCTGTGACGATTTTACCCCAACCCCTTATATGTAGGTATAAGTAACTATAACTTGTGATTCTGACTGGCCTTGTACATGTATACATTGTATGTCTGCCTGACCCAGCTGTGATGTTCAAATTGTTCTAAAAGTTAGCTAATCCCCTTACGTAAGATGGTCTTTGTTAGCTCTCGAGGGGAGAGGAGACTGTGTCCATCGCGGACGGGTGACGTAACCACATCAAAGGACAGGACAGCGTCAAATAAGAAGCCTGTAACAATTGATAGACACACAGACAGACATTCGGATGATTGACAGTCGAACGACTGACCAGAGTCGATCGCCCTCCAATCGAAATGCGCTGAGGGTGGGCACTTGATTGGAATCTGCGATAATAATTCATGTTTAGTAAGAATTCGTCAGTTGCTACAAGAATTGAGAAGAGAGTAGAACCCCGTACGGCCAGACGAAAATTGGTGGCAGACTCAGATTTTAGAAATCAAGGGAATCTTAAGATAGCTTCAAAGGTCAGTGTGATTTTGTTTGATTTCTGCTTGACACGTCTGCGGAATTGAAGGTTCTCGTATGTATATTCATTTTACTTGTATTGTAGTATGAATAGTTAATTATGATATTAATATTTTGCATCTTTCGTGATGTCGTTAGTACCTTTGCTTGCAATTGATTATGATGTAAATTCGTTGCATCTTCTTCATGATATTATATTACCCCTTATTTTGTGAGGTAAAATGTTGCTCTCCTTTTGTTAGTAATAGGTGTGCATATTATTTCGTGAAGAATTGTATTGTTGCTAGCCGCTATAAGAATTAATATTATAATTCTTTGTGTAGGTATATTATAGTAGACTAGCACTTTGTTTACGAAATGATATTTTGCCATTGAGTTAACGGATTTCCGTTATTGCAATTTGAATGTGAATATTGTGGATTCGGTACGCTTGTGTAGGACATATATATAAATATATAGATAGTCATATTACTAATAGTAGTAATATTATAATACAATGATATTTGAAATATTTGTATGTATATACTGATAGGGCTCAGTATGTAGATGTTTGAATTCTTTGTGAGATTGTGTTGTGGCGCCATTTTGTAAGCGGCGGAAGCGTATGGGAATTTCGATGTGTGCGCATGCGTGACCAAAAATGTCCCGCCTTAAACTGATGGTTCAATTCAGTGACTTAGTGTGAGGTAATATTCATCACCATATGCTAATGTATTATACCTTTCAACAGGAAGCTTTCGGGTGAAGTTGAGAGAATTTCGGGTGACGTTGAGAGAATTCCGGGGGAATTCCGGGTGACGGGGAAAGAATTCCGAGTGAATTTGAGAGATACCGAGTGAATTTCGGGTGACCTCAAGAGATACCGTAGAAGAGGAAACGGAAGTAGAGATAGAAGAGGAAACGGAAGTAGAGATAGGAGAGGAAACGGAAGTAGAGGAATCGGAATGAGAGAAAGACGAAAGGAGACAGATTTAGATGAGTAACACTCAGGAAGGGAAAATAGTCCTCACACTGAAATCAAATGATGATCTAGGGACCATTGGGTCAAGAGTGACATTGACTGATTAATATCTTTAAAATTTTCATTTATTAAATTGTTGTTTAAATTTCATCTTTGTATTTCTTTTAATTTTACTGTCGGCATTGCTGACTGGGGGCTCGTAGCCATATATAATATATTGTCCAGAAGTAAACATTCTGAAAGCGGACCAGGGGAACTTCCTCATAATTCTGTAAAGTCTATAGGAAGAACCCCACCCCTACTAAACGACACTTCACATACGCTATCTTTGATAAAACTCCTAATTCCTAACTCACTTTTAAAAAAGTATTAATTAAATGTTTATTAAAAGAATGTGCGAATAAATAGGACAATTATAAATTACACAAAACCATGCATTTTGTTGTTGGAGGTGGTGGTGGTTGGGGAGGAATACAACTATTTTGATATGGCATAGGCCCCAATCAAATTTGTTCTTCCTGTCCGCTTAGAACAAAACCCACATGTAGTTTTTTCTATGGAGCACTAGCATTAAATTGACTTAGATGCAAAACAGGGCTCGTGTGTTTACGAATGTGTATGTGTGCATGTGCTTCGATATGTACGAGCGAAGACGATATTATTCTGCATCATATTTTGGAATAGTAAATCACGGCACATATATTTTATATATAGTATTTGGCAGAACCAGTGATAGATGTATTACAATGTTTCAACCTTGTTTTTGAAGCAAATGCTAGCAGTGAGACATTTTATTTTAAATTGTAACATAGACTGGTTCAGCGTACTAAATACCATTGGTATCACGAGGCAAGGAGATTGGATCAGGGTGGAGAGATGTTACATAGGGTCAGATTAAAGCATTGAGTGAACAGGGGACTTAATATCAGTTTGGTGATGTGTGCTTAGTCGTTTGGCAATATGGGCTAGTGTGTGCAGATGGGTGACGTTTACCCGCTGAGCTGGGTTCGAATATCTGTAGCGTACTAATGTAAAATTCTCTAACATGTAAGATAGTATATGAATATGATCTTTGGTTTCAGAAGAATGTTGGCCTACTTTGCAAAGCAATGACCGTGAACACAACTGCATTTGACATCGAAGAAATGGGGTTTCTTTTAGAAGGAAACTCACAAACTTTATCTATTTTTAAATCAAAGAATATTCGATGTCTAAAGAATACCTGTCAATAATTGCCTAATTATAGAGAATGCTCCCTTTTCCACCCATCTAACTCAATATCTTCTTTTCAAATCAGGAAAAAGACCAAATCATTAATGTAAACAGATTATATTTAATAAATATACATATCTTTTCATTGTAGAGGAAAGATTAGAAAATTATTTAATTTTTTTTATCTTAATCTTTAGCTAATATTTAGGCTGAAGAAAATGAAACATCCACATGTTGAAATATATTTTTATTTTCAAATTGTTGCTGTAGAACACTTCTGGTGAAATGGAAAACAAGACCATATAAACAACATATTAATTATTTGTATTTGTGTCACCTGGAGAGACACCTGGTGCAAACTATATTTATCATCGTTACAGTCTGGCAGATCAAGGTATATTACGTTTATAGTGTCCTACGGTACCAGCAACATATCTCTTGCATGAAACCACATCAGTGTAACTTTATTAATAATTCCAAACATTAAAAGTGAACTATAATATATTTTTTTAATGCATTTGACCATGATATCCGCTTTTGATTGACACACAAAGACCGTGTTTGCTCGACAAAGATAAAGTCGCATGATGGCGCCTTTCCGCTAAAACGAATTGTCTGGGAAGCATTTGCTGACATAAGGCTTCAGACCTCCAACAAGATAAAAATCATAGCATACAAAGATCTCACACAATCGCTGAGGGCAAAAACAGGAAGAGTCTTCCATTTATTCTTTTCTTCCATTTGGATGACGAGGTAGTAAATTGTGATCAATTACAGTTTAATGTAACTGCATGTAGTATTAAGTCGTAATGGTACCATCCCGAGACTAGCACAGGCACAATAATACCTACTATTAGGGCGGTGGATTATTAGTTAGAGAGGGTGTTCTTTATTGAAAGGTATCGGTAAAAATAAAATGACAAGAATTACATTTTAGTAATCTTTTTGATATTCGTTTAATATCGAATGGCTAACGTGACTTCATTTTTTTCAGCTCGTAAATCTGACTGGTACCAATAAACATAATATCATTTAATGTACATTTTAAAAAAATGGGGATTACAAAAATTACGAACGCAACTGCCTTTGCTGGTTCACCTTAAACTGTCAATTTAAAAGCATTAATTTACATATTTTCACGACGGAATATTAACAGACAGGCAAGTTATCAGTTCTCTGTTTTGAAAACAATCTACAAATTAAACTGGCATTGCGAAAGAGATAAATTCACTTTGGTTGTAGATTCGCAAGTATTGTTTGAATGGTTTCAGTTTAATACGCCTATACATATAAGCTAAGTAGATATTTGAACGGTATATTTAATCCATAAAACATTTGCAATTGCATTAGGTAGATTGGAAACTTAAAAGCTGTGTAGGGTATCTGTTTTGAAGAGGACATTAAAAAATGCAGTCTTGTTTGAGTACTTTTATCACACACACACACACACAGACACATACATATAGCTTAAGAAAGGAATCACGAATTGTAATGAAGAGCGTTAGTTGATGACTGCGGTGCAAAACTCATTTAACTGAGGCAGAATATCCCGTGAATTTGAAATTAAGGTACATTTTCGCATTTTCTCGGGCGTTGGGATTTTCAATGGCATTTATTATCTATTTCTAGAAAATCGTTGAAATGTTTTTTGTTTTCGTATTTGAATTTTACATGAAATTAATGTTGTAAATTTGATATTTCAGTTAACTCTGTACTAAAAGAATAATCTTTAATTCAGAAAGTGGTTGAAAGACTGGCGTTTCAGCATAAATGATTTATGTTTCCTTTATATTTTTTAAAAAAAATGTATTTTTGGATTTATTTTAAAACTATATCTGATCATTCATATCCACTAAGATACAACAAGAGAAATGTTTAAGAGCAAATATACGTTTGTCCTAAAAGTTAGTACATGTTTATGAATAAAGAAATTAAAAAGTCGAGACCAGCAATCCGTTGACACTTATTATATTGTCTGAGTACACTTTATTTTGAGCTTTAAATCACTTCCTATGGACATATGTCATTATTGATTACATTTGACTTTCATTCCATAAATACCTCTTTCTTATATCTTAATAGGCCCAATACCAATGATGAGTCTTCACGTTTTTTTTTATATTGTCAATACAAATTACAAGGTATTACTACAAGACGCAATTGTCTCCATGACCTCTACGTACTGGGTGAAAACAACGCATTGTTATATTTAAAGCAAACTAAGTCAAGAGTGATGTAAGATAAATGCGGCATTAATGCTCTGATGAGCTTTGAGTAGCAAGTATTGCTTCTGAAATTCTCTTGATGCCATTATGTATTAAAGATCATGCTTTCTTGTTAATCACCGTCAAAGCCAAGATCGGGTTCTAGCCATAGTGGTGTCAGGAGGAATTCTAAAGAATGGAAAAAGGAATGACAAAGGAACCAAACGTTTCACATTATACTAATAAGAATAGCATACTAGACTGAGGAGTATTTTTCATGGTTAGGAATTAAATATAACCTCTGAAGGATTTGAAGCCATTTGGTGAGTGAACTGATTTTTAAAAAAATACTTATAAAGTAGTTCATGTACACGTGTCAAAACAAGAACGTCGATGTTTTCAGAAGGATATCAATCAACACGATTAAATTTATCTAAAATAATAATAATAATAATAATAATAATAATAAAGTCTTCATTATATGAGGATGAGATAAATAGTTTAAAATATTAATGAAAATAATAATAATAATAATAATAATAATAATAATAATAATAATAATAATGATAATAAAGTCTTCATTATATGAGGATGAGATAAATGGTTTAAAACGCGATGTCCCTTGTGTCCCTCGATTATGAACATATAGACACAGGCACATATATAATATAAATGTAGCATCGAAACAAACCTGATTCAAAAAAGGTTAATGGATTGGTGTGCATAAAAGCCATTAAGAATGGAGTCAGCAAACAGCATTATGTACTCAAACACGCAAGATTGAAACCTTTTTCATTCACACGCACACATACACAATCACAAAGGGAACACCTGAGACTTTTTTGTTTGTTTTAATAACATATACATACACAAATAAACTTCAAAGTTACCTATAACGGATTATAGATATTATCTAAATGCATTTATTTCAAACATCACGATGAAAGAAAGACACCGTTAACATACTTGGCTTAGAACCATTAAAAACTTCATAGCTAAATTTAGCTTTTCTAAAGCATATTATTTCAAAGATAGTCACGAGCTTGAAATCCTTCTTTCATTCGTGGAAAATATGTTGTCATGGATAATTCTGATGGATCGGTTTTGAAGTCTTTCCTTTTTTCACAATTTGTTTCACAGGAATTGTCCAAATGCGGTTTAATATAACTTTTCTACAACATTATCACGTGATTTAGGGTTAGAAAGTCTTTAATATGTGTAAATGTTTATAAACGTATCCTTTTTTGACATGCACAAATCTAATGCCAACTTTAACTCCGATTGTTCAAAAGTAAGTAAATAGTATATGGCTAGGGGCATGTTAAATTAAATAACTTGATGATAGCATTCCGTACATTATAAAACATATATAACATTACGTAAATTATAATATTTACTTATTGTTATATAGCATAAGTTTCTCTCATTTTAGGATATAAGTTGTCATTATTCCGTTAACCTTCCATAGTGGTATACTCCTTTCTATTAGTCATATCATATTTAAAAAAAAGTAAATTATTAAAGTCACATCCCATCTTCACTCTACTTTCTCCATCTGTCAGTGACGATATGCCCTATTTGTAAAACAAACTCTAAACTGTATATTGTAGAAGTGTTTCTATTTTAAATTGTAATTCATTTCTCCCCTCTGTTATTTCAGAATGCGCATTATGTCTAGTACAACACTTCAAGTTTTACTTCTTTACCAACTATTGAAAAAATAATGTATGATAGTAATATATACATTCTAAGACTGTTGCTAAGCTGAGACACAAGGAAATTCCACATTTTTAAATATTGACTTCGGGTAAATTGTACCTCAGTTTAGCAGCACATAATATTAATATTGAATCGATTCAGTCTTATGTATATGTGGTCTTGTAGTAAACATTTAAAACATGCTCTTCTCTTGCGAGTAGCGCCATGAACAACGTCTTGATATAATCAAAAGACAAAGACCCAAATGAAACTGAACTGTAAAGGCTTCTTTTATATGGATGCGTGCCGTCATCAGTGTAAGTTAGTATCCGTAGTTTTCACTGAAAACGTACATTTATTAAAACCCCAAGAAATTCACTTAATGAATTATTTTGTTATGTATTTAAGCGGAATGCTACGTACTATCGCTAAAACTTGAATAGGACAATGACATTCTTTATTACCTGTCAATTCAGTCTCGAAATCACGACCTCCTAAGTTGAAATAACTTATATTATTTGAAAATTGCATTGTGTTTCGAAATATTTAATCTTTATCAGTCAATCAAACGATTTTGGTACCATGTCTCATCTTGTACAATTTAATATTTTACCCTTAAATATTCCATAAGTTGTTAAAGGTACCAAGTAATCATTTCGTTTACGTCGTTTCCAGAAATAATGATTTTATTGCTTGCAAACTCTATTGGTCATTGCCTCAGCTTAATTAGTTTGATTATTGTGATAGTATTGTGCCAGAGTATCTTTCTATGCAGAATGAAAGCTTTGATTTCGAAGATTTTCAGTTGAATGACGGGAAATAGCCGTTTCAATTACTCCATGAATTATGACTTTCATACGGACCATATCTGGTTCGTTTCGTTATATGCATTGGTTGTAATTTACTGCTTCCTATGCAATTTCAGCTGACATCCAGTGCCGTTGTTGTTTACGATATTTTAACGACAAGTAACACTTATGTATGCATTTTCAGTATAGTCATTTCGACCTGGGTATGAGAATAATGGGTTATTACACCAAATGTGGTCAATTGCCATTAAAGTAAACCAGATGGCATTCTCTGACTTGTTTGAAGTGGGTCCATTTTGTGTGACACTTGATTCAATCTGACGTGAAAGACCAATTGAAAATGTGCTTTTTGTATCGGAGAAAAATGATCGTGTATCCTTTATGGCGAGACCAGAATGTTTTTTAAGCTTTGTTAAATTGATATAATGTTGTAAGAAGGATCGATGAGGTCAATAAAAACATCACTTAGCTTTCAGTTTCATTATAGTGTACATTGTGTATTTGTTGTTCCTAAAATTTAGGGAGTACAGTTTTCTTTGAAGCTGATATATTTATTTATCGGATTTTGTCACCATTTATCATTTGGTTTGTTTATTTAAGGTAAATAAAGTATGTGCAGACATGTAGATTTGTCTAATTACTAACCTAACATGCTATCTTTATGTTTGTTCAACCGTCTTTTTTTTCAGGGTATATATTTGCTGTTGATGTTTACGTGTTTTGTACATTTAAAATATATTTTTTACAGCTTTCGTTCACACATTTCGTTCAAAACTTTTAAAGAACTTCATCGGAAGTAAACGAAAGTCTTCCAACATAACGAATCAGTTTTTTGCGAGCCATTTATTATCGTTTTATTTGCATAGCAGTCGGAAATAAACAAACACTACCGTTTGAAAGGTTATACATAATTTGTTTTTTGTGATGCTTCTTTAAACAAAGGAAATATTTTACTTCTCCTACAATCGTGTAAAATCTGTTATTGTTTATGAAGGAACTCGAGAAATAAATAATCATACAGTTTTCTAATATTTTTCCTCGAATATTGTGGAAACATGCAGTATATACGCAGTAAACGATTTTAAACAGTAGCTTCCAACGCTGATTCGAGTGAATTTATTTTAATTTTAAAACACCATGCATTTGTATTCCAATTTTCTGTTAAAATAATTATTTTCTCTTCAGACATGAACTTTGCTTAACAATATGACAAGTCTCAAGAAAATGAAAATATTTCCATAGACTGTAAGAAGAATGATGTCTAGTCAATCTTTAAATGTCCCATGTAATATATGAAGTAATTTGAACTATTCCACGGATCTTCATATAACCAGACATAGGACATGCAGTTATGACATCGAATAGCAAAATATCTAAGAAATTACAATGAAGAACTTGATGGGTATTCGTTCGGAAAGAATCTTGATGTTTTAAGCAAAGGCTTTATAACTACAAAACATTGGATTTAGAGAGATTGTACCTGAACTATTTTACAATCTCTAAACATTTTCCAAAAAGTGAAAATAGCCACGAATTGGTACTGAAATACATCTTCAAGTATCTATGTTACCCTTAAGAAATGTCCGTAGAGTTCTTCAAGAAATTTTAAGCAAATACAATTACAGAGCTCCTTCTCAGTTATTTGCTCGATACATTCGTCTTCTTGCAAACACACAAAGTGCTCTAAATGCGTATCTATCTATCTATCTATCTATCTATCTATCTATCTATCTATCTATCTGTCTGTCTGTCTGTCTGTCTGTCTGTCTGTCTCTCTCTCTCTCTCTCTCTCTCTCTCTCTCTCTCTCTCTCTCTCTCTCTCTCTCTCTCTCTATCTATCTATCCATCTATCAGGCCATACTAACCGTGGAACTCGGTTGTTATGGCAAAGTATGTCACTTCGTTTGAAAAGATGAATATGAAAGGCTTACACTCAATTCGCTACGTCTGTTTACAGACCCCAAGTCTCCAAGAGATGAGCCGTGTTACGTCAGTAATTAAATATATCGTATTTCATTACCATGCAAATTTCTCTCAGTCAACAGATAAAAGTAAGGGAAATACCAAACCAGAGGAAAAAAAAAAACCCAACATCAACAACAACACAACAACAAACACCCCCTCCAACAAATAAACAAACAAAATAATAACAGCTGCAACAGAACAACTGAATGGGCGAATGGTGAAATGAAACTTTGGACGTGTTTGCTTTTTATATCTTGTCAGATGATTACGAAAATGATTTGACCAGACTGTCGCAACAAAAGAAGGATACAAAGTAAATAAAAGGAACAAAATACATTTATTGCCTGATTTATTAGTTACATTTCATTTTTCGTTAATTCTCTATGAACAGCTTTTCTCCGTCTTGATTTGAGATGCATGCTTATATCTGATTTGGCAGGAAAATTAATTAAAATTAAATAATATACAAATTGTTACGAGAATTCTCTTCCATCTAAAGTAGATTATTATCATGGCAATAAACACAATCATCTTCGCAAGCTTTTGGACGTTACTATTTGGAATTAACTGCAATAAGATAAAAATGAAACAGGTACATCTCGGTAAAATCAAAATTATAAATTATAAATTGCTTCAAATATGATTACCGAGGAGAAACAACTGAAGTAAATACACCTGATTCTTTTGAGACGGATGTCGGAAAATAATATCTGATATTGCATACCTTGGGTTCATTCATAAAGGCCAAACATATGGAAATCGTTGAAAGCGCTGGGACGAGACTTAGAAATTTGTAATAACGTTATTCCTGACGTGTAGTGCGTCTAGCCGCAGAAAATGAAACAGTGCACACGCTGTTACCATTCCCTACGAGATAAATACGGACAGTGTTTCAAATCAGATAGACGTTACGTATGGAAATCGTAAAATGACTTTAATAAATTGATGGCTCCATTAGAAAAATGGCAATACCCTTTTAAGGCCTATTTTTTTCTTTTAAAAGAATTTGCATTCTTGGCGCCACACTGCATTCTAAATTCATTTAATTTCGTTTATGCAGTACTCAGCTAAATAGCATACTTTACATACCAATGTAACTTCGGAAAAGACTACAACTTAAAAACTATTAATCGCGATTTAAATAATTAATGAGGACCATGGCTTATGTCCGACGAAATGACGGGGAATAATGTGGGTCTGAGTTTTCTTCAGAGATTTTAATAAATGATCTACGGCTTGGTTTGATGAAAATTGCAATAATCATTTAAATGTTTAAATTCTTATTTGTATCATCTCTAGAAGGTTTAATTTTAGAAGAGTTTTAGTTTATAAAAAATTTATTATATTTGACTGTCATGGTAAACATAACTCCTAACAGCATCAATATATAACTTAGTTCTGGAAACATCTTCTTAGGGCATTTAATCACAAATGCGCTAGCATACGTCACAATATTCTGTGTATTTGGTTACTGAAATAGACCGAATTATGGACAATGGCAAATTAATGTTCTGATTAGTATCAGCACTTATTTAAGCTGGTGACGAAATGAACTATAACCGAATATAACATTACATACTCCACATGTAATCCTACTACAGTTAGAAGTAAACAGTAAACCTCACGCGTAGTATGTATGACTCATCATCTTTCAATGCCTGAAAACATTGAATCTTATATGTATTTCACGTTCAGTAAGTAATTATAAAATATAAAAGGTGAAATAAAAATAAAGATTTTCTACATTTATGTTGTAAAATAAATACTGACTACTTATACGAATTCCAATAATCCATAACAACTTTTACATGCAATATCGAGACCTTTGTTTTTAAATTTGGGGCAAAATTACAATAAATAATACAGAGCAATATGATTAAAAAACGTAATATAGAGTTACGGATCACTGCCATCTCACATCTGGGTGGGTTCGAGTCTCCTCTTCTGCTAATGTGGGTATATGAGTAAGCTTGCAATTAGCTTCTAATGAGTCGGTGGTTCTCGCCAGGGTCTACCTGAGTTCTTTCTCAACCATTTATACTGACCGCCATGTATAATCGACAATGTGCTGAAAAATGGAGTTAAATCAGACAACAACAACAACAACAACAACATGAACAAAAGCTCCGACAACTTGAGTTAAGATTTTACCGTAGTAAGTTTATCATAGGTCCAACAAAAAAAGGATGTTTTACAAATTTTAGGCGAAAACATTAGAAATAAATGATAACTACGAAATTAATAAAGTAAAAAAATAAAAAAAAACAGAAAAACATTTGCGCAAAAGAAAATACTTTTCTTCCCTGAATGAATATGATATATTTCGAAAATAACTGTCTATAGATTAAAAAAATCCTCCCATGCAAGTTTATTGGAACTTTCATACGATTGTTAAGAATGATTAACCAGTCGCTGATACTCTGGGAGTCCCTAGACTGCCCGAGTGGTCTAAAGCGGTCACCGTTACGGATCACTGCTTTTATTAGCATTGTTAGCAATCGTTTGAATATGAATAGGAAGAAAATGCAACTATATCCGGATGACTATAATACACCCGTACCTAAGAGACTTTATAACTAATACAGGTCTGTTCAGTGACGTCAAAAACAAAACATAAATGATAACTGGAATTGTGATGAAACTTGATAACTTGAACATTTCAGATGTATGTTGCAATATGAAAAAAAAAACAAATAAAGATTGCGAAGGATGAACCGTCAGTATGAATTAATCATGATCGAATCAGAAAAGTGAGATTACAGATCAAATTGCAAATATCTGGAGTTCCAGCTTTGTACTATTGTCCTTCTCTCATTACCTTATGGAAGAAATACCTAAGCCAAAACATAACTTTACACATTCTAACCACCACATAATCATCAGAACGATTGTAAGATATACGTTATGATTTATATAAAGACGGGAACCTAAATTTCGTTTTGCAAGATGAATACCAATGTATCAGATGTGCGTTACAGAATGGTATGTTTGATTAATTGAAGCAAAAGGCAGAAAAATAATTATTATCCATTAAAGACCATCAAGAATAACATTACTAGTGAAAAAGACGAATCAATCGAGACTCGTGCAACCGATACAACATCTCCATAACCAATTTACATACATAAATACATACAAATATTTACCAGTCATTTAAAGCCCCCCCCCCGCGCCTCTTCACTATCTATCTATCTATCTATCTATCTATCTATCTATCTATCTATCTATCTATCTATCTATCTATCTAACTATCTATCTATCTATCTATCTATCTATCTATCTATCTATCTATCTATCTATCTCTATCCATCCATCCATCCATCCATCCATCGATCTATCTATCTATCTATTTATCTATCTATCTATCTATCTATCTATCTATCTATCTATCTATCTATCTATCTATCTATCTATCTATCTATCTATCTATCTATCTATCTATCTATCTATCTATCTATCTATCTATCTATCTATCTATCTATCTATCCGTCCATCCTTCGGTCTCTCTGTCGATCGCCTCTCGACCGCTCTGGCCCTCTAGTGGTTAGAGCGTCCGCCTCAGATGCGGGAGGTCGTGGGTTTGATCCCAGGCTGAGTCATACCAAAGACTTACAAAAATTGCACTAACAAGTGCCTCGCTTGGCACTCAGCATTAAGAGGCTAGTGTTAGGACTGGTCGGCCTGGTGTCAGGATAATGTGAGTGCGTGAGACATCATGCTACATATCTGCGGCATGATACTCCCGTGCTAGACATCACTGTAAGCTGTCACACTGCATACATCGTAGAGATATAACTGAAAGATTGTTAAAGCTATGTTAAAAGTCCAAATCTCACACTCACATACTGTCTTTTCTCTGTGTCTATCCATTGTTAAGCTAGCGTTATTAACCGATAATTTTGAATACTGTATTGTTGGCGTCACTTTAAGATAATCTAGCCAATGCGGATCTTGTCTTTATTTTAAAAAAGTAATATTAATCTGAAACTAAATCCATAGTGCAGAAGATTTGCTTTGCGTAAAAATATCTCTTTATTAGTTTCTTGTTTTACTTTAGGTATACAAAACGGACGTTTATCTATTTATTTATGTTATTTATACGCTTACAACACTCGTCAACTTTGTATCACGGATGCTCATTTAATGAATGATGGTCTTATGTGTGTTTAGTAAGTGTTCACAATGTGCCTTTGTTAAATTGCAGAAAGCCTGGCTATCGGATGACGTTCTGCATCTGGGAAATGTAACTCAAATCAAGTTTTAGTTTTTAAAACATGTTTTACGAGGAGTATCTTAAATTTTTTCTCCCTGTGGAGTCTTATTAGATTGAAACAAACTAAATCATAAATATTCTAATTAAAATTGCTGTAGTTTTCTATCCAACGACTGAATTAACTGCACCTGTTTGCAGACAACTACTTACATTTATCCTTTTCCTTCTAAAATAATGCGATTGATGTGGTGTAAAATATATAGTCATAATATACCTTTTTTTAAAACACATATTTCTTTGCATATGTATGTATATATATATATATATATATATATATATATATATATATATATATATATATATATATATATATATATATATATATATATATATATATATATATATATATATAGTTTTAATGATGTTCTGAAGAATTATCATTTTCTGTGATGTATGATATCCATTGGTACTACTTTTATGCAGACCCTTAGAATTTGAAGAAGTAAATGCATAATGAAGAAAGGTTGACTTAAAAATTGAAATACATACAAAAAAAAATTAACGACCTTTTAATTTAATATTAAATATTAATATATTAATAATGATCTTAAATGTTGTTTACAAATGTGTCATGATATGTAACGATGTACTTAATTGACCTGAATATATGTTTCGAACAAATCATGAGAAAGTACCATGACAAAGTTTTCAGCATCGCATCCAGTTAATATAAAACATTTACAGAGAGAGTAGTTGTTAAGATAATACTTCAGTCATTGCATTTGAAACATATTTATTTTTTGTGTACAATTGTAAAAAATAAATTCTCTTTAGAAATAGTCGTTATTAATACGGTCTTAACACGTCACTTAAATTTGTATTTCTATGCGAGTTACTTCCCTTTATCAAATAATTTATTTATGCAAAATCGATTGCTAAAACCATATACAGAACAACAGGCTATAGCTGAGGTGTTGAATGAAGTTATAACAAATTCTATGAAAATAATTAAATCTAAATGTTACATTATATGCCAGCCACCGTATTTTGTAGTAAAGCATATCTGTTTCTGGACAGTGTTAATAAATGGGTTTCAGTGACTTCGAAAAAGACATGAGTAAACTTCAAGTAACATGTTTTTCTTTTCTTGTTCAAAACTGTTTGTGAATGATGCTTTGAAAAAAAATGGCGAACACAACAGTTCTCTTTATTTTAGTAATATTAATAATATATTCATTTTATACATAAATTGTACAGATATGATTTTATGAAGCAAGCTAAAGAAGCTAAGAATATATCATTTCGTACTGATGGGCTTTTCTGTGGATAACAGTGTTCCGTTGTAAAACTCTAACAAGTCATCCGTCATGGTCGATGAATCCAATTTCGTTGTTTAGTTATGATCATCCATCATCCTTCCTATGTCTCAATGATAATATCTCATAAATCTAGATGACTCTTCACGTTTTTGATAGAAGTCAAAATGGGCTTCGTATTATCGAACCTTTATTAGCGTCGATCCAGAGTTACAATTAATTCCAATCGTGCCTTATCAATGTCTGTAAAATAATTAATAGTGATTAAACTGAAATGCGATGCAGTGACGGAGTATAACGAGTCAGATAGCTCAGACAAAGATTTAAACGGTCACTATTTGCGTTGCAAAACAATGTGATAGTGATTCATTCTTGATTCTGCGTTGAATCGTGGTATTTGATAGAAACTGTAATTTGTGTGACTGGACTTCTGAATTGTATGAAATATTGTTCTCAGTTTTCATCCATGTTGTTTCGGCCCTTAGCCGCTATTCACCATCCGTAGAAAACATGAAAATAGAAATTACCAAAGTACCAATCAATTATTGCTTTACTATAGTACAGCGTTAGAGACAACCATTGAATACACCAAGGCAGCAATGGAGAAGTAAACAGTATTTGGAATAGTATAACTCTATGTTAGGGCCGTTGTTTTATGCAACGATCTACCTAGGGGCTTTAAATTAATTATTTAATAGTTATGACAAATGACTAAGCAAGTTACCTTTATCACTGACGAAATCCAGCAATAAATTAAAGCTAGGAATGTCAGGTATAATTACAGATTAAGAACGAAACTACAGACTGAAGCTATTCCAAATATCGGTACTTGTCGTTTCTTCTGCCACAGTCTCTCAAGCCTTTTATCATCCAGATGGATGTACACAAGGACACACCGGTGAACTTAAGGACTGACTGATGGTCATGAACAGTCACAATTTAGGATGAATATTGTATATGGCAACGAATGCGTACAGGACAGTGTACAGTTATATCAACAAGAATAAAAGGTGATTGCTTTCCTGTTTTAAAAAAATTTAACATCAGATTGTGTCAATCTAAGATGACTTGTCCATTTGCTTAAATCCCAAGGTATTCTAAGCACAGAATAACATGTGATGAATGTAAATAAAAATATATTTTACATGCTGAGTACTTTATGCAATATCAGTTGTAGATTTCAAACCTTGTAAAAAATGAATCTCTTTTCGTTTATGTAATATCCATGTTATACATATATATATATATATATATATATATATATATATATATATATATATATATATATATATATATATCACGAACAATCCTTCAGTTTTTCAGAATATGACATTTCTTTGGACATGAATCAAATGTAAACACATGCCACATCTTTGTTTTTTTCTTATTTTTACCAGTAGAACAAAGTAGTGTGTGAAACACACAGAAGCATTTTAAAACTGCAAATGTAAACATATTATGCATTTTTCCGTTTCAGTCGATGCCCCCATCCATATGTTAAAACTTTCACTGGCCTGTACAGTGTATATCATTCCATCCGTTGTCTGTCCATCTATATAACTTTCATTCGCTTGTACAATGTATATCATTCCATCCGTCGTCTGTCGATCTATCTATCTATTTATTTATCTATCTATCTATCTATCTATCTATCTATCTATCTATCTATCTATCTATCTATCTATCTATCTATCTATCTATCTATCTATCTATCCGATTTGGGTATGTTCATAAACAATTAGAAGATTTGTATTCGTTGTCATATATTTTCGAGGTGTGTATTAGTAAATTTCCAGTGCCGGTCCGTGTTTGCACAAATAATATTCACTACAATACACCTGTAACGGTTTCTCTCTAGCACATAGTCATACTTTCGATGATAAACTTCCAAACTATCATTATAGGTCAGATGCCCCCACCATTTACGGCCGATGTAGAATGCAGCTTTCTATTGGTTAGTTGGCATAACATAACAAGGAAGGCAACTCCTGAAATCCATTAGCTGTCACTAGGACAAAGCACCAATATATCTGTTCGACCAACCAAGGTGTAGATATGGTTATCATATCGGAGCCTTGGCTAGTGACGATGCTCATGTCTCCTGCATAACATTTTTACTTTTGGACCTCACCCTGTTTTTACTGTCTGGCATTACCACTTTGTTCCTTATGACATTTGTTTTGACTATACCCCTTTGTTCTATTTAAATTATGTAATCTTGTTGACGTTATTCCTTCGCCTCATGTAACGTGTTCATGTAGGTACCAATGACCTCTCCATACGAATGAGTGTGATCCGCAAAATGTGACTAAATGTAAACGGTCAAGAATGGGTGTGCTATGCTTAAGTCAATGTTAGGGTAAATTGCATCAGAGGAACTGAACCTGAATGTGATACTCTAGAACACCTGTCTATAACACCTTGCAATAATGGATGTGTCTTACTCCCATGTAAACCCAGAGTCGACGGAACGCATTCAATAATGTAAGAAAACAAAATTTAATATATTACATGAAATGGAATAACACATTTGTTCAATATTGTGCTGAGGTAAACAGTGCTACAATAAATTGTATCTTCTGTTTTCATACTATTAGCATCAGATTTCCATTCGTTCCGATCATTAGCCTTTATTGCTTGTATTAATCTCAGATACATTAATGGTCTTGCATACACATACATATTCAGCTTGTATAATGTATGCATTAAATGATGAATGCATGTTTTATGAGCACAATAAAAGTTTTCATTTAACGGAGCTATTCAACCCATCTATAATCATCACTTCGACTGCACAGCAGGAACATTGTATTTTCATTTCACACGACGGATATTATATAATCACAAAACACAGATTGTGGGTAAATTGCCTATCTAATTTATGGCTAACGAGGTCTAGGGTACTTCACTATGTCAACAACACCAGTTAGATCTTCAATATTATAATGATTTTAATTTAAGAAATATCAATTTAAAATTAGAAGAATAGAGATGAACCTCAGAAAGCAAATAAATTGATTTTTGGTAAAAAAAAAGATCCTCGAGCACAGAAAGAAATATTAGAAGAATACGATGATAGACGGAACATCAATGGTAAGAAAAAAAAAGGAAATTAAAAACAATTGTATTCGACGTTGCTTGTCTAGTGATTGTATTTAAAGCCTAATTACATAATTTAGTTGACTTAAAGTAAATAGGTAAGATAAAGACAAACATTTCTTTATTAATGTGACAGATATTTGAGAAAATGTGTTTAAAACTATTGCGAAACAGCTAGATTAGAACCTCGAAAACTAAGATCACTATGTTAACAATATGTATGTATTATTAATAAAAATGAATAGTTGAATTTGTCGAGAAGATTCAGACAGTGGAAAATAACAGGTGCAATGAATGCCATTCTTATTATCACAGTGACGTTATGATAAATGTTCAGGTACGAGCAATTGGCTGATAAACATTGCAGTTCCGAGGAATACAAACAGATGATTAACATGTAAATAAGAGGCTAGTGCAGAGAGTTAATGTATAAACTTAAATTTAAATTAATAAAAATATGTATAATGTACAATCTACTAAGTTATGTTATTATGTGTATGCATTCAATTTCACAGCTAGTGCACATTTATATTGTACAAAAAAACCTATTAAATAATTCTTGATTAGCCTTAATGTTTGCTGCATTATACCGTTTTGACATGAATTGACTCTGCTATGGCATTGTAATTTTTTTAAAACTGAATTTTATTGATTAAATTATGTATTTCTCCTATCAAACATATAAAGTATCGCGATCGTTCAACATGGAGGTACTGAAATAAATGTTATCTATTCAAAGCAAATAACGGAAACATTAATTAGGAAAATTAATTATATAACGATTTTTCTAATTTAATTTTGTGATCATGTTTTTTTTAAAATTTGGAACGATCCATGCGACATTGATCATTTTCAGTGATAAATGGATGTGTTGTTTGATTACTACGTTTTGATTAGATCCCGAATAAGTGTGCCATACTCGAGTTATATGAATATGATGAAAATATCATTTTCATAGTTAAAAAAACCCGCTGGCCTAGTGGTTAGAGCGTCCGCCGCATGAGCGGGAGGTCGTGGGTTTGATCCCCGGCCGAGTCATACCAAAGACTTACAAAAATGGTACTAATAGCTGCCTCGCTTGGCACCCAGCATTAAGAGGTTAGTGTTAGGACTGGTCGGCCTGGTGTCAGGATAATGTGACTGGGTGGAAAATCATGCTACATGTTTGTGGCATGATGCCCCAGTGCTAGACATCACTATAAACTGCCACATTGCAGACGATATGACTGAAATATTGTTAAAGCTACTTAAAAATCCGAATCAAACAAACAGAAAAAAAATCATAATAAAAATGTTTTAAAAACATTTAATTAGCTGTGGCATAAGTGTACAATTTACACGATTTCAGTATTGTTTCTGTTGAGAAATATCCGTATATACATTGCATCCATAAAGGATACGCCATGCAGTTTATTAAAAGTAAGCATAAACCATTTATTGGTGTTTAACATTTTCATCTTAATACTGCAGATGCATTATTTTGGGTAGTCATCAGTGAATCACAGATGTAACTGCAACTGAGAAACCGGAAAACAACTTGATACGCATCATCGCGGATCTGCAATCAATTCTTTACTTTGATAATTTAGTGTTACAGCGTTTAATGCCATAAACTGATTTAGATTGATTGATGAGTATTCATACTGAATCAGTCCTGTTTTCGCTGTCATCATTACGAATTCTAGATCCATATAGACATTATGAAAACAGAATCTAAAATGACATTTGTAAAAAAAAATTATAGTTGTATTTAAACAAACATTTTGCATCAACTTTTCACCTTCGTTCATTTCTGTTCTTTACTTTCCTTTCTGCATTGTGTAGGTTTAATGTCAATAATTCAAAAGAAATCATAATTTTTTAACATTTGATTTAATGTTTAACGAAAGCACTTGCATAACTTAATTCTTATTGGGTATTTGAGGTAATAACATGGCATAAATAGTAAGAAACATCATAAAATTGCTTTTAAATGCAAACGTAAAATGAATTATTTCGTATTTCAAAACCATTTGATATGTAAGTGATCAAAGTTACATAAATTCGGCAATATAAAAGACCCTTGTTATCAGAAGTGTTCCAGCTGTCATAAAAAATGTTCCCCAGAACAAGAAACTAAGGCAAAGAACAAATCTTCATTATCCGTGTCTTTAGATATACATGTTTATTTAAAATATATCGGAAAAGACCATAGTGTTGTGGGTAGGGAGCGCTGGTGTATGAAATCCAATCTATTTACGCATGCGTAGGAATAATTAGTATTGATGTGATTAAGTAAATTTTGTTAGTGAAAGCTTTCAATCCCCTCTCTCTGTTCAGACCAATTTTTGTGGAGAAAGGTTGGTCCAAAACGAGTGTAGGATGGGGTGAGAATCATTTCGTTCAAGTGATGAGGCGTGTGCACTCTGTAAATGATTTTATCATTTTCCAGTATTCACAGGTGTGACTAGGGATGATAATCCCACGATGATATATCGTCAGGCGAAAGCACGTCCTAGAAACGCCATTTTTACACTTTAAGAAGTGATGGGTCGGACTAACCAATACTTTTGATATACAATAATTTTAATTCCCCATTTTCTCAGAGAGTATGAAATTGTATTTGATATTTTTGTGTTAGTGACAGAATCCCATTCAATCAGTCCATGTCAAAATATTGAGAATTTAAATGCATTTATTACGAAGTTTGGCACTGAATCTTTGTGTCAATGAGTGACATATAAATGTTTTCATATAAACACAATTTGGTGAAAGAAAGTTGATTACCTTAAATATTTACCCATTGTAATTCAGATGGCCGTATTGTTTTAATACCTTTTGCAAAAGGACCGTTAGCAGTGCATATGTATCATTTTTAGATATCAAGTTTGATAGCTTTCAACCGTGCACAATGGCAGAAAACGCTCCTGCCGTTATGTGCAGACATTGGCATTTCTATGGCACATGATATAAGTTAGGGCCCATCAACAACAATTGCTTTAGCTCAGTCTGGAGCAGTTCGGAATTAATGGCGGTTTGTATTTCACTATCTGGAAAGCTGAGCAACAACACTGTTTGAAAAGCTTAGCACTATACACTGTTTGGAAATCTTAGCACTATACACTATCTGGAAAGATAAGCACTATTCTCAGTTTGGTCAACGTAGCACTATACGATATTTGGAAAACGTAGCACTCTACCTTATTTTGGAAAACTTTGGAATATACACAATTTGGAAAACCTTAGCGCTATACACTATTTGGAAAGCTAAGAATTTACACTATTTCAAATACTTTGCACTATATACTATTTGGAAAACGTAGAAAGATACACTAATTGGAAAACGTAGCACTCTACAATATTTAGAAAATTTAGCACGCTACACTATTTGGAAAGCTCAGCACACGTCACTATATGGCAAATCTAGGACTATGCATAATTTGGAAAGCTTAGTACTAAACATTATTTGGAAACTTAAACATTAGAATTTACACTGTTTGGAAAGCTTAGCACTATAATGTTTAGAAAGTACTATACACTATTTGGAATGTTTAGCACGTATAACGTATTGGAAAATGTAGCAATATACTCAATTTGGAAAATTGAGCACTATACAATTTTGGAAAGCTTGGAATTTACACTATCTGGAAATTTTAGCCATATGCACTTTTTGCAAAACTTAGTACTATACACTATTTGAAAAACTTAGGAATCTAAACCATTTAGAAAACTTAGCATTATACACTGTATAGGATACTTAGCACTATACACTATTTGGAAAACGTAACACTATACACTAATTTGGAAAACTTAGGACTATAAACTGTTTAGAAAACTTAGCACTATACACTCTTTGGAAAAGGTAGCAGTATACAATATTTGGACAACATATCACTATACTCAACTTAGAAAATTTAGCACTTTACACCTTTTTACAAACCTTAGCACTACACACGTTTTGGAAAGCTTAGCACTATACCTTAGTTCGAGAGCTTAAAAGGATTGGAAAGCTTAAAAATAACACTCTTTGGAAAACGTATCATATACAGTATTTAGAAAACATGGAACATGCACCTTTTGGCAAGCTTTGCACTGATATTAATATAAATGAGGACTTTGTATTGCAGCTAATCTTTAGAAGCTCTAAGCGCTTTACACAATCTATAATGATATGACTACAAAAAAAATAAAACAAACAACAACAAGAAAGAAAACACTATGAAATTAGACAGCATAAAAATTCCTGAAATTATTTAAGGTCGGAAATAATATTAGGTCTTTAAGTTTGTTCTTGCAGTCGAAAAATGTGTGTTTTAAGAGCACTTTGAAAGGGATCACTGTGTTTTTGTGTCTAATTTCAATGGTCATTTTGTTCCACGTTGCTGGGCCCTAATATGCAAAACACTATACACAGAGTAATATATAGATCTCAGTTTAAATTTGCAGTAAAATTCAGAATTAAGTTCCAATTTATAAAATTATATAAATGTTATATATTCATGTAATAGGACAAAATAGTATTGGGACTTTGAGAACTGGTGTAACCAAAAGCGAATTAGTGTACATCAGACACGTACAACATTTTGCTACGATTGCCCTAGCCGGCACAAAGGCGTTTTCGAATAAACTTTTAGTTTTGTTGGGCAATGGGAGTGAAATCAAATCTGCTTTAACCGACCTAGCCTGACTTGAGAATTCGATATCGCTACTCATGTGTAAGGCCAGTCAACCCTTTGCTAAGAGTGATTCTGGAAGAGTGTACGAAAACGATGACTAAGACGACGATACTTTTTGTTAACATCGACAGTACAATTATCATAAGTTGAGCTTTAATGCGTCGAAAGACGCCATGCTGCATCCATGATAAATGTAATATTTAATCTTCAAAAGTGCCATATATCTTGGCTAGAAAAAGGAGAATGACTCGCGTTTCCAAAACGATTAAGAGGCGTTTGCAATGTTAATTGATATGATATGGATCTTAGGCGTAGACGCTTTCTCCTGCTGATTGAAGTCAGCACTCTGAAAGTTGATGATGAAAATAATGATAACAGCCAATATTTCGCACGTTCCATCTATTAGTATATAGGATGTCCTGATTCCTTCTACCTCACACAGATTATTTAGGATTCGTTTCCAAATAATATCTAATTTGGCACTGTGTTCAAAATCATTTTTAACCTCTGTGTGCACTCAGTCTCTAAGTTGCTATGGTTTATACTTTGAACATTTCTAGTTGATGTATATATATATATATATTGACATGACAAAGATTAGTGTTTAGGGTATATATGACTTCAGGCCATTCTTTAGTGCTGACTGGCGTTTTTCTTTTATCTTTATATTTAAATAAATGGATAATTTCATTCCCATCTGAAACTGGGTGGGTGTAGCAAAGCCAGTCATTGGATTCAACTCTATTTTAATTTGAATATGTTATCACTTGTCAAAACAATTCATAACCGATCAAAAAATATCGCAATTCAGCCTAATAAAACATGGGCAAAGTCAGGGATTGACGTAATTCACATTTCAGGCTCAGGTTAAAATGCATTCCCTCATTAGCAGAGACTAAACTATACCCTATTTCAGTCGTCAGCTTATAAAATCATGTAACTTTAGAAATAGTATACAGAAACGTTTCTACTTTTCCTCGTTTGCATTTTATCTTTGCAAATATTCATGCTACCGTATATGCCCGCTTTCATCGCATACATCTGTAAAATGTATCGTCAGATCAGGGTCTATGCTGTTTATTCATCTGAGTAGTCCTAACAAGCTGCATAGATCTGGGTCTGTACAGTAGCTAGATGCGACTAACAAGAGATTATACACGGTAATTATGTTTGCCAATAGTGTGTCATCTACATTTGTCATTTTTGCTTTAGACGCTTCGATTCCAGTAAAATCAATAGTATATGGCCGCATTGGCTTTCTCACAATTGCCTCTGGATGTTAAATACCATGGCAGAGCCATTTGTTGCCTCCTTAGCGATATTAACGATCATCGGAAATGTCAATTAGTGTTTGTTTAAGAAAGACCAACCAAAATACGTTTACTTTAATTAAATAAACGCCATGTATTGAAAACAGTTTTAAAAAAAAAGCAAAATCACATGCATTGATTGAGCATTAAAGTCTGTAAAAACTCAATATTTTCATTCTCGTTCTCTTTTTTTTCTTCTGAACATCACGGTAAGGACGTACAAGGACATTATTTCAAGCAGATTCCCGCTGATACATTAACACCTCCAGTGTGAGTTACGTCCTTTGATCCACTGTTGCTTAGGTTTATTCAGCAGTAAAAAGTTTTCCTTTGATACTCACTATATTTCTTTGATGACATATCGTTGTCAAATAGTTTAGTCTCTTGTTTTATCTTTAAGTGTAAACAATCTTGTTCCGGCAATCATGGAGTTACAATACTGCGGCATTTATAATAAGCGATGGATTTAAAGAAATAAAACTTTCTATTCGGCGTTAATCCGATTTGCGGCACATCAGCTGTGAGTTCAAACTAATTAAACACTGCATCTATACTTATGAAATAATACTTCCAGTCTTTTTGCTTGAATTGTCTTATTTATAAATATATAAGAACAATAGACTAATAAAACTTTTAGCGGTGCCAAGGAAATTAAGATCAATAAAAGAATTACTTTTTAAATATAGGGATGCTAAAGACCTATGGGAAATTGACAGCAAATCTACATACAAATGGTTAACACAACACACAATAAATAAGGATAAAAATAACGTAGAACAAAAACAGATAAATATCAATTGGGATAGGGCCTGGGGAAACTGGGTCAAAATAGGATCACAAAAAATGAAAAGTATCCTGTTCGAATACATGCATGATGCGTGGTTGACAGGAGAAATCGCAGTGAGAAGGCAAATGATGGTAGTTTTGCCTAAATGTCCACTGTGCAAAAATTATAATTTCTCAAAAGTACACATTATCACCCAATGTAATGTTAATAGGCAAGAAAGAAATAGGATAATTCAAAGCATTAATAAAAAAGCAAATGTACAATGTAACAAATTTCCTATATTTAGATGGAAATTTCTCAAAGATCCTACTACAGGAAATAACAAGTTTTATAGTCAAAAATATGATAGCATGCGGACCTGTGTTTAACATAGGAGAAAATATTAGATAGAAGGGAGGGACAGGGGCCTCAAGAGAGGAGAGTACTAGCAAGGAAACACGGGGCTAAATCACATGGCGCTACGCGAAGCGGGCAGGCCCGTGGAAGAGCTGGGAAATAAACTCACTTAGAGGATTAAGCACGATCAACACATTTCACGCACTAGATAGTTTTTTATTTTTATCCAAGGGAAACCATATCACTATATCCCCATATAAGCATGCTATCATATAAAGTCACTGGTAACCAATACCTATGAATGCTCTGTATAGATTCGCATGAATTTATACAGAAAGCCCGTTTAAAGGGAATAAATAATTATCTTTTGCTTTGGAATAAGGAAATATAAATAAATAAATAAATAAATAAATAAATAAATAAATAAAGGGCGAAAATAGATCGAGACGGGTGATGTACAACTAACATAAAAAAATGTACTGATCCTGTTTCGATCCAAGTAGACCAATTGCATAAATATGGAAGACTACAAAACATGGAACACAATAGAGCAAACATTAAATCAACATTATAAATTTTAACTTAATACACCATGGTTTTTGTACAAAATTCAAAATCTATAAATTAAATTGAAAACATGCATATAAAATTAAATAGAGACCGTTTAGGGGTCTCTGTATATTAAAGCAACTGGGAAATTTGATCTAGAAAGGCTATCCTTACAAGACACACTGTATATATATATACATATAGCAACATACATATCGCACAACACAAATAGCATTTACAAGATACAGGAAACCCCTAGCCAGGGTTAACTTAAAAAAAAAAGAAGACAGGAGACCCATGATGGGCCTTTGAGCTCGGGTAGCTTCGTCATAGAAAACATTAGGGACCAAAAATATCCTCCTATTTTCATATAATTCCGATGGGACAAAATTAAGGTTAGGGTAAATTAAATGGAATTTCCTAAACAACACAAAACGACACAACAGGGGGCACACACCAATACATGAAAACACTTTTTATATTTTTCAAATAGGTGGAGGGGGCATCTGTCTGGTGCCCCCCAAAAAAGAAAAAGTCTTTTTGTTTTTGTCTTGTACTTGCCTTCGTTAAATACTCAACGAGAGTCGAGCGCGCTGCAACATATATATATATATATATATATATATATATATATATATATATATATATATATATGTATATATATATATGTATATATATATATATATATATATATATATATATATATATATATATATATATATATATATATATATATATATATATATATATATATATATAAGCAGTACCACGACCAATGATACTAATAATAACAATATCTTCAAGTAACTAACAAATACAGATTCTCAGCAGTTAATACATTGTAAAGGAAAGATATAGAGAATTGGCAGTAATGTTAGTTGTGGTCCTCAACGACCTTCTGGGTTACGAGATTGATGATGATTATGATGGCGGGTAGCCTACTCCAGCGGTCAAAATACAAAAAGATTACATGAGAATTGTTCCTCTCACACTTGACGCTATGAACCTTACTGGACAGAGACGTTGCGGAAACCCGAGAGGAGAACCGCCCTAATAGAAAAGAAACTCGCAAGATACAATGTGGACATTGCTGCCTTGAGCGAGACCCGGATTGCAGGGTAAGGTAACCTCTGTATAATGGTCTTCAGATACACTTTGTCTTGGAGAGGCCGATGAAGTGAAGAGCGCTATGAGACTTGTGTCGGCTTTGCAGTGAAGTCATCAATAATTGGCAAATGGGCTGAATCTCCCAAAGGGAGTAAATGACAGACACATGACCATGAAATGCTCCTTCTTGTCTGGACGAAAGAACACTAACATAATCAGTTGCTGTTTGCCAACCATGACCAACCCATGTGAAGTGAAAGTAAAATTCTATGAGGATCTTCACGCCGTTATTGCTGACGTTCCATTGGCAGATAAGCTCTTCATTCTTGGAAATTTCAATACAAGTGTAGTCTCTGACCACGTTGCCTGGGATCGAGTGCTAAGAAAGCACGCAGTGGGTCAATGCAACAGCAATGGTCTCGTTTAGCTCCAGCATGGGCTGCTGCTCACCAATACAATCTGCCGACGCCCTACGCATACCGGACGTCATGGATGCATCCTCACTCTAAGTGCCGGCACCTAAACGATTGTGTTATTGTCAGGAAGAATGACAGACAGGATGTGCGTGTGACCAAGTCCATGTGCAGCGCTGACTGCTGGACAGACCACCGCCTTATAATCACCAAGCTCAAAATCCGCATTCAGCCGAGAAGACGCCCACAGGGAGAGAAAGCTCCCAAAAGACCGAACACCATCATGCTGAAATGCAACAGTATCAAAAGGCACCCTCTCGACAATCAGAATGTAGAGACTGACTGGTAAACATTTATTGAGCTGGTCTATAGTTCAGCTTTGGAAATCACTGGACCTTCACTCAGAAAGCATCAAAACTGCTTTGATGAGATCTGCGACATGATCAAACAGTTGCTGGATAAGAAACACCGCTTCCTTCAAACCTACCTCAACAACCCGAAGTCCACTTCTAGGATAGATGCGTACAAGAACATACGCATAACTGTATATCAGATGCTCCATCAGATGCGAGACACGTGGCTTAGCGAAACAGCTGATGAATCGAGTTCTACGCAGAGCAGCATGACATGATGAGGAACTTCTACAATGCCATGAAATAAGTGTATTAACCTACATCCTCTACATCACTTCCCGTCCTCAGGGCAGATGGGAAGACACTAATTGCTGACATAAAGAATATTCTTTAACTGTTTGACATTTTCCTGAATCATCCGTCATGTATTAATGATGAAGCAATCAGTCGTCTCCCCCTATTACCCATCAAAGAAGCACTGGATGACCCTCCAGTCTTGATGGAGACACAGCAAGCGATACATTTACTCTCCAGAGGTTCAGACTCCATCCCAGCAGATGTCTACATGTACGGAGGTACAGCTGTGATAGAAAGGCTCAGCCAACTATTTGGCAGCAAGAGACGATACCCTAGTAATTTAAAGACGTTTCCATAATCCACATGTATAAGCGCAAAGGGAACAGCGAGCCCTGCGACAACCACCGGTGTATATCCTTATTTTCAGCTGCAGATAATACTCTCGCAATTATCCTACTGAACCACCTCAATACGCAACTTAACCAGGGACTACTGCCAGAAAACTATTGTGGATTACAAAACAAAATGAGGGACCATCGACAAGGTGTTTACTGCAAGGCAGCTACAGGAGAAATGTCAAGAGCAAGTCACTGACCTTTTCTCCATCTACGTCAACTTGACAAAAGCCTTTAATATTGTTAGCATAGAATGCTTGTGGGAGGTAATGATCAAGAACGGATGCCGAAAATGTTTTATATCCATGGTGCAGCATTTCCACGATGGTATGCAGACACGAGTACAGGACAATGGAGAGGCATCTGAACCATTCCCGGTAACCAATGGCGTCAAGCTGGGTTGAGTTCTGGCACAGATCTCTGCCATGTTGACTAATGTTTTCAGAGGCGGAGAGGTTGGAGTGGGCATCAGGTACCGTACAGATGGAATAAAATCTCAACTCAAACTGGTCACAGCATGTTTGTAGCCGGATTAAACAATCTCTATAAATACAACAGTTATAAAACTAACTATACAACGCAAAAAAGATTCCCGGATGTGGTTCAACCTTCTAGAAAATTTAGAAGTTTGTAACAATAAACACTTGTGTCAAATCACTTACTCCAGGTATGGCCTTGACTTCACTTCATGAATCTTTCTTTGTGAAAGAATAAAACACGTTGTTAACTTAAATTTATCACTGGGTTCGGAATCAAGATCTGAAACTATATACAGTGTTTCTATTATTAGAGTTTATGAATAACAGTCATGTCAAACAGAGCTAAACTGACTTTTTCGAGTCGAGCGCGCTGCAACATATAAATAAATATATATATATATATATATATATATATATATATATATATATATATATATATATATATATATATATATATATATATATATGCAGTACCACGACCAATGATACTAATAATAACATTATCTTCAAGTAACTAACAAATACAGATTCCCAGCAGTTAATATATTGGAAAGGAAAGATATAGAGAATTGGCAGTAATGTTAGTTGTGGTCCTCAACGACCTTCTGGGTTACGAGATTGATGATGATTATGATGGCTGGTAGCCTACTCCAGCGGTCAAAATACAAAAGGATTACATGAGAATTGTTCCTCGCACACTTGACGCTATGAACCTTACTGGTCAGAGACGCTGCGGAAACCCGAGAGGAGAACCGCCCTAATAGAAAAGAAACTCGCAAGATACAATGTGGACATTGCTGCCTTGAGCGAGACCCGGATTGCAGGGTAAGGTAACCTCTGTATAATGGGCTTCAGATACACTTTGTCTTGGAGAGGCCGATGAAGTGAAGAGCGCTATGAGACTTGTGTCGGCTTTGCAGTGAGGTCATCAATAATTGGCAAATGGGCTGAATCTCCCAAAGGGAGTAAATGACAGACACATGACCATGAAATGCTCCTTCTTGTCTGGACGAAAGAACACTAACATAATCAGTTGCTGTTCGCCAACCATGACCAACCCATATGAAGTGAAAGTCAAATTCTATGAAGATATTCACGCCGTTATTACTGACGTTCCATTGGCAGATAAGCTCTTCATTCTTGGAAATGTCAATACAAGTGTAGTCTCTGACCACTTTGCCTGGGATCGAGTGCTAGGAAAGCACGCAGTGGGTCAATACAACAGCAATGGTCTCGTTTAGCTCCAGCATGGGCTGCTGCTCACCAATACAATCTGCCGACGCTCTACTCATACCGGACGTCATGGATGCATCCTCACTCTAAGTGCCGGCACCTAAACGATTGTGTTATTGTCAGGAAGAATGACAGACAGGATGTGCGTGTGACCAAGTCCATGTGCAGCGCTGACTGCTGGACAGACCACCGCCTTATAATCACCAAGCTCAAAATCCGCATTCAGCCGAGAAGACGCCCACAGGGAGAGAAAGCTTCCAAAAGACCGAACACCATCATGCTGAAATACAACAGTATCAAACGGTACCCTCTCGACAATCAGAATGTAGAGACTGACTGGTAAACATTTATTGAGCTGGTCTATAGTTCAGCTTTGGAAATCACTGGACCTTCACTCAGAAAGCATCAAAACTGCTTTGATGAGATCTGCGACATGATCAAACAGTTGCTGGATAAGAAACACCGCTTCCTTCAAACCTACCTCAACAACCCGAAGTCCACTTCTAGGATAGATGCGTACAAGAACATACGCATAACTGTATATCAGATGCTCCATCAGATGCGAGACACGTGGCTTAGCGAAACAGCTGATGAATCGAGTTCTACGCAGAGCAGCATGACATGATGAGGAACTTCTACAATGCCATGAAATAAGTGTATTAACCTACATCTTCTACATCACTTCCCGTCCTCAGGGCAGATGGGAAGACACTAATTGCTGACATAAAGAATATTCTTTAACTGTTTGACATTTTCCTGAATCATCCGTCATGTATTAATGATGAAGCAATCAGTCGTCTCCCCCTATTACCCATCAAAGAAGCACTGGATGACCCTCCAGTCTTGATGGAGACACAGCAAGCGATACATTTACTCTCCAGAGGTTCAGACTCCATCCCAGCAGATGTCTACATGTACGGGGGTACAGCTGTGATAGAAAGGCTCAACCAACTATTTGGCAGCAAGAGACGATACCCTAGTAATTTAAAGACGTTTCCATAGTCCACCTGTATAAGCGCAAAGGGAACAGCGAGCCTTGCGAGAACCACCGGTGTATATCCTTATTTTCAGCTGCAGATAAGACTCTCGCAATTATCCTACTAAACCGCCTCAATACGCAACTTAACCAGGGATTACTGCCAGAAAGCTATTGTGGATTACAAAAAAAAATGAGGGACCATCGACAAGGTGTTTACTGCAAGGCAGCTACAGGAGAAATGTCAAGAGCAAGTCACTGACCTTTTCTCCATCTACGTCAACTTGACAAAAGCCTTTAATATTGTTAGCATAGAATGCTTGTGGGAGGTAATGATCAAGAACGGATGCCGAAAATGTTTTATATCCATGGTGCAGCATTTCCACGATGGTATGCAGACACGAGTACAGGACAATGGAGAGGCATCTGAACCATTCCCGGTAACCAATGGCGTCAAGCTGGGTTGAGTTCTGGCACAGACACTGTCCAGGCTATTGATCTCTGCCATGTTGACTAATGTTTTCAGAGGCGGAGAGGTTGGAGTGGGCATCAGGTACCTTACAGATGGAATAAAATCTCAACTCAAACTGGTCACAGCATATGTTTGTAGCCGGATTAAACAATCTCTATAAATACTACAGTTATAAAACTAACTATACAACGCAAAAAAGATTCCCGGATGTGGTTCAACCTTCTAGAAAATTTAGAAGTATGTAACAATAAACACTTGTGTCAAATCACTTACTCCAGGTATGGCCTTGACTTCACTTCATGAATCTTTCTCTGTGAAAGAATAAAACACGTTGTTAACTTAAATTTATCACTGGGTTCGGAATCAAGATCTGAAACTATATACAGTGTTTCTATTTTTAGAGTTTATGAATAACAGTCATGTCAAACAGAACTAATCTGACTTTATCGACAATGTCAAATCTAGTAAATAAAGTTACATTACAAAGCATGTAATGGAATAAAACATAGTTTAAAACTAACAAACAAACCATATTAATTAAATCAAATATACATAACAATTAATATAATAATGATAATGTTGACTTTTTATAGCGCCTAATCTTTAGAAGCTCTAATGCTTTATAACATTAGACAACACCTAAAATGTAAAGAATATAATGATATTGCAAAAAAAGAGACATTGAAATAGAAAAACACAGAAGCAAGCATGAAAATATTTAAGGTAGGAAACATTATTAGATCTTTTCATTTATTCTTGCAGTCGAAATAGGCGTGTTTTAAGAGCACTCTTGAATTCGATTAATTTGTATTTGTGCCTACGTTCAATGACCAATTTGTTCCACGTAGCCCTGAGATGCAAAAGAACGTTGTCCATATGACTTCGTTTAAATAGTGGGAATACTGAATATAAGATTGCCAGAAGTGGAGCGTAAGTATCTTGCTGGTGTGTACACTTGTGTGATGTCGGATAGGTATGTTGGACTGGAGTCCGTCAGTGAAACGCAGCACAGAGAACAAATTTTGTGTTTGATTCTAGTTCGTATGGATAGCCAGTGTAGGGTACAGAGCAGCGGGGTGGCATGCTCTGATCCTGTTGTTCTAAGGATGACCCGAGCAGCTGCGTTTTGAAGGTTTTGAAGATTCTATAATTGATATTGAGACGATTCAGATATAACTGAGTGACAATAGTTAAGTCTTGAAATTACTAATGAACACACAAACGTTTTAGTAGCATCAGCGGAAATATATAAGTGCGCCTCTCTACACCTTGGATGGTAGCATCAATTATACCTGACGTGTTTAATTTTTACATTTGATATCAGCACATTGTGGACACTCTTTTATAAATCTAGTATTACGTTCTTTATCAGAATCTCACATTAATACCTGCTTAACTACCGTATATGTTCGAGTATCAGTAAACTTTAACTGCAAATATCATAGGCCTTGAACTGCAAGCGCACTATGCGACGGTGGACACGGTCTATGTTATTTTGGTCTGTTTTACTATTCCTAGAAAGCTCCATTATGCGATGGTAGACATGGGCATGTATGATGTACAGTTCTATCCGACTTAAAATTAAGTAATGATGGTATGTCTTGTTTTAGCTGAAAATGTAAAAAAATCCCTCAGGACTTACACATATATGCCTGAGAAAAGTTATGAAGAGTAAATGAAGAACAGAAGGATTTATCCACCAGAAAGACAATTTTGTTTCTTCATAAACTGTAACAATATTTAAAATCAATACTGTTCAAATCAACGTCAACCACACTTTCTCAAAATGTCAAAGTGTTATGTGACATTAGAGCGCATTCTTTGTTCTTAATGTTTTATATGCACCTTATAATGGTAGACAACTGCCCTCTAAACTTTCAAGAAAATGCAATGATTCTCTGATATCCAGACAGAACATACAAGACCTTCGCATCCTGGTCGAGCGCACATCCTCGCACATCTGTATCTTCAACAATTAGAGAGAATTTTGCTTTGAGTTACAGATACATGTTGTTTAGTAAGTGCTGTTTCTGAGGGTCGTTATATTTATATTTAATCACTATTGATTTCTCTATATTCTTAGATAAGACCGGTTTTTTGAGGTTAGTAATTGCAACAACAAATCCATCTAGTTCATATAAGAACATTTCCAGATCACCAGATTAAAAATAGGAAAACACAAAATATTGTACAAATTAGATTATAGCGTTTAATCCATAGCTTTTATATATGTCAAATCTAAACGTCATATGGATTGATACATGCATGTAATACTTTTCTTGTTTTATCTTTTCTGCATTTGCTCTCTCATAATAATTGATAGTCAAACGTCCAATAGAAGATATACAATAACATTATGCTATTTGTAACGTGCATATATCAGATTTCAATAAAAATCAGACGTATTGTTATATTAAAGGGAACGAAAAAATCCTTCGAGCTAAAAAAAAGTTATTGTTTATCACAGATTTACAAATTAGCAAACGTATCTAAATATTCACCCCTGTATATTTTGGATAAGGGAATGATGAGTTCCAATTTCGTTGTACCCCATTTTAAGTGCGGTACACAAGTGTTGCGAGTATTTAATGAGCTTCTGAAGTTGTTGTTCGTGGTGTTTTTTGACAAATCACATTAGAAAATATATTCCATTATGAAATGGTCGAAGGAAGAAACAAGTTATAATAGATACTTGTTATAGTCTGTATCAATGGGGAGTGCTTTACATTACATTACGTAGGTTATACCGAGGAATATCGCAAACAGCTGATGGAATCAGAGAAGAGAGATAGGGAGTCCTTGAACCAGCTGCCATCTTACATAAGAGATTAAGTTTGTGTTTTTCTCGTCCGAATTCAATACTTTGCTATCCCACGTGTCTCTGTAGCGTTTCCATATATGATAATTTGATTGTGTTACACATATCTGCATCTTCTATTGAATTGTATAATAACATTATTTACGTCATTTGGGTTAATAGTTAAGATTTTTATTTGCTGGCTGGTACTATGCTTAGGTCAAGACAACAACTAAGTCTGTCAGGTATATTATTCTTTTAGTTGGAATGGAGGTTACGTAAATGTGTTCTTCCCATAGAGATTATATGTAGGCCCTGCTTTTCATTGGCTATATACACTGAGAAGTCAGATTGTGAATTATAAGTTATATTATCATATAATGATTTAAACTATTCGAGAATGTTTTAATGATTCCTATTTTATTGATTTGGTGCGCATATAGAAACTCTATAAGCATGTTTACACTAGCTTAGAGAGAGAGAGAGAGAGAGAGAGAGAGAGAGAGAGAGAGAGAGAGAGAGAGAGAGAGAGAGAAAGACTTTTGTTTACAAACCATTAACATTGATCCCCCCAAAAAATTCGCAATATAAAATACCATTGCTTCCGTCTGCCGTGGTATACTTTCCCTAACATAAACCATTGAAATAGAATGCTGGATGACTTTACTTAAACAACTTCATTACTAGCTATCAACGGATTTAAAGATGATTTTTGTTTTGCTTCTCAAGACTTTTGCCTAAGAGGGAAATCGTGATTTAGTTATATTTGTTCATTGGAATGGTAAAATAGAAAACAATTTTTTATACAGTCAATACTTATCAGATCATGTGAATTGATGAACCTGACTATTTAGGTAATACTTACATGGATTTCATTGATATTCCACTTCAACATATATATTAATAACACCAGTTAGTAAAGGATATTTTGGGTCTAAGCACTCAAGCAGCAGTGATGTAGGAATTGGATCAAGTTCACATGACTTTGGTTCATTCTTCTTCACGATTTTCCGTACTAAAACCATAGAGACAGGATCAAATGCTCCTAAAGGTTGTCGCTGTAATACTGTATCGCAACTCTATGGGGACAACGAGTCGATTGAAATTGTGTTGTCAAGCGTATCACTATTTGTTTGTACTTTGTTAAGGAAGAAATTTGCAAACAGGTCCAAAAGGTGTACTGGAGAGAAGGTTGTAGGAAGTGGTGTACAGTTGGTCCTTGACATTAGATTGCTAGTTGTCTCGAAGAGCTCTTTGCAGCTGAACTCTCAGTGATCTGAGTATTGTAGTGGAATAATTTGGCTAAATGGATTATGTTTGTGGCATTCTTCTTAGCGGTTTTATATATTTGTTTATGAATAGTGAGTCTGGTGGAAAGCCAAAGCCTCTCCGTTTTACGGCGATGTCTTTTAGCAGTACGAAGCTGGTCTCTAACACTGCTATACCACTGAGAACACCTTTTTTATTGATACTCTGCATTTTGTGGCTGGGGCATGTTTTACAAGAAATGAACACAGGCAGTTATCAAGTGTTTCTGCTATTGGAGGTAAGCAAGTTGTTATGCTTTCTTGGATGTCATGCATGAATTTGGTTATATTTGGTTATATTTATCATACGGAGGTTTCTCTTAGTAGAAAATAAAGGTGGAGGGTTAGGGACTGATTCATCGAGATGGCATATAACGCAGAGGTGATCTGATGATAGTTCGTGAGATACAAGCTTAGGGTAGATTGCAGAATATTATCATCAGGTATATGAACAATTCATTCTAAAATGTGACCATATTTAAGGGTGGGTTGGTTAACTGACTGTTTAAGGTTGAAAACATGAATGAAATCTAGGAGTTTTGACGTGTATGAATTTCAGGTCAGCCAAAGTGAAAGTTGAAATCTTAAAAATAATTAGATTTCCACCTATCGAATTTCCATTCTTCAGAAAATTTGGAAACTGCTATAAAAAAGAGAGATTCAGTTAGCTTGTTGTTTCTACTAGGAGCAGGGCGGTAGATACAGAACAAATGGACTTACCTTTGTTCCAGTGTGAGTGTTGTTTGTAATAGTTGGAACGATGTGTGGCGGAAATTAAATGTTGTGTTGTACTTAAGACATTTTATCATGGAACTCTTTGTGATGACAGCAATTCCACCTGCACAGAAGTGGCGGGAGATTGACTTGAAGGAGTAAGCGGTGGGTGTTAAATTGGCGCACATGGGCTCATCGCCTGATGTTTTTAGCTATGTTTCTGTCAGGAAGAAGTCGTCAATATTTTTGTCGTTGATAAAACTAACTATTTCTGTGCGCTTTTCCGGAGATCCTAATGATTGGGCGTTGACTATTGCAATACACAATAGTATCTCTGGGACAGTTGACACAACGGTTGACGATGTAAGATCGATTTGTACCAGGTTATCAAAATATACAGCCGAATTTTTAAACTGTTTATCTGTTACGGGCGAAAGGGATATAACTGGAATTCTTCTTCATGTTCTACGCCGGCCAGCTTTAAAATTTTTCGCTTCCGTTTACATTCACAGGTAATGATAGGTCATCAATTCAATCCTGACTTTTTGCTTCAAAATGTCTGGAAATTAAACACTTCTTTTAAACCGAACTCTGAATCAAGAGATTTACGGTGTGATGGATCTCTCGAGCAATCAGTGAAAGAGTGGAATGATCACGCACGTTTTTATACCACTGATAAAACACGGCTTTTTCAGAAATTAGACTCTAAGCTTCTTTCAAGTACTTGTCCAATATTTTGTCTTGACTCATCATCATACATTTATCGTGTTAATATTGACTGGGATGATTGTTTTGACATCCATAGCGATCTTTCTTGATCGATTCCTTAATTTTATCCGCCAGCGTTTGGCAAAACAGAAAGGCTTAATGTTGTTCTTGGTTTGGTCATCTGGACTTCATTACTACTTCTTTTTGATCTTTGTCTTGGTGTTCTGCGTGCACGGAATCCTCTGATTCCATTTCCACAGATTCTCAACTATTCAACGAGGGATAGGTGGCTTGGTCTAGAGTGAAATAAAAAGCCCACAAGCGTAATGTCCTGCATAATCTCTGAAAGAAACGTCGTGACTGGTGTTGGGTAATAACTGTCATCTGGCTTGGTACAGGGACAAGTTCAACCTCAAGTAATTTTTCTGGGCAAAGTTACGTTCGAAGGGTCGGATACACAAGGTATTGGACACTCTGTAGTGCTTGAACTGGAAAGGATTTTGATCGTGGGTTCCGTTGAGGGATACATTGCTACCGATACCAGTTATTAAACATTTGGGTAACTGTCCTTGAAACATATGATCTTCGATCTTGGATCGGAGTTCAGCGGCAATGTTGTAAGTTTTCACTTCCACGCGTCGTATTGGATACTTGGCAGTCGTGTTGCTCAAAGTGTGACTGATGTCTTTTCCCACTTTAGGTAAGACTTCCACACGGCGCATGTAGAACCTGGCGTCATGGATAATGCTTGTGCAACCTTTGGCATGGGGCATCATATGGATTGCCGCACTCCATTGTCATCATAATATGTAGCGACTTTCATTCGTCCACCAGCACCCTCAAATAACATCGATTTGTCACTGAGTATGACAGATATTTCTCTGTACGAACCGTGTACGACTGGTGGACCTGGAATGTAAGGTGGAGGTTGTGGTACACGAGCCCGAAAACGTATGTCAACGAGACTCTGCCTGGTTAAATTGAGATGTTGCAACGAAAATTAATAAATCGAATACAGGGTTTTAAACACGTACTGCGATATTTGGAGACGCCCCATAAATTTCAACAGACGGTGACAAGCACGTGCTACTTGTTTTTGTTCGTAATTAAGTAAAACATCTTCAAATGGTTCTTGTTGACCGTTTATCCTCAACGAGAGTTCATTAACACCAAGTCTGTCAAAGATCATATGGCTACGTATTTGGTTATCAAGTCGTGGTTGATCCTGTAGTACAATAAATATTGGCCGCGGCGCAGAGACACCCTGTTTTAATGCCATATGCCACGTAAATACACCATTAACAGAACTCGTCATCGTATCCGTCGTAACTGATAACCACGATATCAGTGATTTACCACCTGTATCCATAAGTTATATTTCTTATGCGGTGATTGATGGAGTCATTACTGGTATCCACAATGAGAGTATTTCCAGAATTACCCTACCATCATCAACACCAACAGCATGACAAATTGCATCACGGTCATCATTTTTCGCACGAGAACTACTATGTTTCGCTTCAAAGAGAACGTTTCTAACTTTTCAAGAGAATCCGAAAATATGAGATAGTTTAATCGCATATGAAACTATTCTAAACCGTCCCTGCAATATACTTCTACGAATTGCAAACCCTAAGTTGTAATTAAGATTATCATCTTTTATAACATCAAATTCAGCAGCTAGTATATCTTCATGTTCTGCGTCATATGGTTCTTAATCAGATGCAGGAGCTCTTGGTGTCCGTAATTTGACATACTTATCAACAGCGCTATCATTAATATCCTTAGCAAACATCATAGATGGTCCAGCTGATCTTGTATAATCGACTGAATATGTAGCTAAACCAATTATTGTTGTGAGAACATCAACATTATGTTCGATAGATTCAATTTCTCTTCCATCGATCATATATGTGACTCTACTAAACGGCGCCATACTACCATTATTGACGAACCCAGGTCGGGCAGCATTTCCATATTCCCCACCAGCAGTTGTTAGAAGTTCTCCGTCTTCTTCTATGAAAGCTTCGGCTGGTAGGAAATATTTACTTATATCTTGAACCTGAAGTTTGATTCTTGATATGGAATCTGGTTGTATTGCATTATAGGAATCGCGTACAGAACCATTTTTGAGAACCGGCGCGTCTATATCAAATGCTAAATCGGGTGAAGATTTAAACATTTTATTATATATTTCTCGATCTAAATTATGATCTCGCTGACTTTTTCAGACCACTTGCCGCTATCATATTTGCAGTAATATTTCCTTGCACATCAGATCCTTGATTTATCAATACTGCTAGTTTTTTTTATCTGCCGCGTGGTTTATTATTTTACTGACATTCGCTGGCATGATTTCTGTAGACGCAAATTTCACTGTTGGTAGTGGTTTTCGTCCTCGAATCAATGAGGTTTGTCTTATTTTAGCTGAAAAAAGAAAAACGCTTTACCGGCAGCATCAACAACAGCACTAATACCTATATCACGAATAAAATCAATAGCTTTCATCGACAATTGTTTTGCGATTGGTACTATTTTTGGAGCCTTTCCTGCAAATAATCCTTGCACAACATCACCGAGAACGTCTCCATAAAATATTTTATAAGCGGGTGACGGTTCATTTTCTACGTAAGTCATTGTTGGCGTATGGTGGTTTCAGCGTATGAACATTCTATTTCATTATTATTTATCGTATGACAAATTGTCACCAGGACAATCAATCACTATGAGAACCATCAACGAGTTCATCGATACATTCTCGATATACACTGATATCCATAATACCACTTTGAAATAATTGTCTACAGATATAAGCGGCTTCATTAATTTTTAGGACAGGCAGCAAGACCACTAGCGCGAGAAAATCCAGTACCAGTAACAACAGGCGTATCATCATAAGATTCTTTCTTTTTAGAAGATTTTGATTTTTTCTGTTGCGGTTGAAAAGACTTAATATGGCGGTAGTTGCAAACCGGGTTGTTGCTCAATCTGAACACCTATATTCCTTTATCTTTAACATGATTTTCACTTAGTCACTCTCTTCACAAAACTTAAAAACACTGTGCATCAATATGTAGAGATCTGAAGATATGCATAGGCTACAAATGTCTGGTTTAAATAGATACATCTAGCAAAGAGGTTACTAATATATGCAGCTTGTTGAAATAGTCCAGTGTCCGATGTCATTCACTGAGCTTCCTATCATCGTTGCTCTCTCTCTCTCTCTCTCTCTCTCTCTCTCTCTCTCTCTCTCTCTCTCTCTCTCTCTATATATATATATATATATATATATATATATATATATATATAGTAAATATGTCTCTCTTCTAAATTGATGCCATTTTTGTTTGAGTTTCTTATTTTGTTGTACAGTTGGATATTCGGGCTTGAACGTTTTGATATTCTTATTCTTATGCTTATCTGTAATGTTTTCTTGTATCGATTTAAAATGAAAAGAGATAAAGAAAAGTTCATCGATGAGCTAATTTATAAAAATCAACTATGTTAACTTTCGACGTACGACACATGGGATCATAATAACTTTAGCAACATAAGCAAGTTGGGCAGAGTCAGATGCGTTATCTGCTCGGGAAACGGACAAACCCGCCCATACACGTGTCTCCAGCTGCCTTGCAGGTTGGCCTTGGTTAGCCAAAGGCTAAGGGAGTAAACCCTAAAACAAATCCGGAGTGGAGACCCTAAGGCAGCTGGACGATGTACAACATCCTCTTCTGGCTACTCCTTGGTCTGGAGAGGAATGGGCTGCGCCAGACGACATTTGCCCAAGACACACTGATAATGCTGGACAAATCTAAAGTTAACATACCGGATTGGTCGTCGTCCGCGTCAACAAGGACGGCGCCCGCCGTTGTCCACTAGGACGAAGGTGACAAGTGTGCTACTGGTATTTTGCATAAAATAAGAGCGATAGACAGCGTTGCCATCGCTACCTAGAACATAAAAAGTCTGGCACAAACTGGAAGACTCCAAGAGTTGACATATGAGACGGACCACTACACATGGCACATTCTGGGACTCCGTGAAGTAAGATGGAAAACCCTGGGAGAACACCACACTGAAGATTGGCATATATTTAACTATAGTGGTGGGTTGGACAAGTCCATAAATGAAGTAGGCTAACTTGTAAACAAAGCCATCAAGGGATCTGTGCTTGAATGTCGCCCCATATCTAGCAGAATCATCTCTATTTGTCTGATAGCATCTCCCTTTAACATCACAATTATCCAAGTCTATGCTTCAGCTACTGATCATGATGATGAAGAAATTGAGGAGTTTTGAAAACAAAAACCAGGATATCATAAACATGGTAAGTAAGCAAGAAACTCTCATCATCCAATGAGAATGGAATGCCAAAGTTGCCAAGATGCTCTAAAAGACTGGGATGATCATTGTGGACCTTTTTGCAGTGATCTTACCAATGAAAGAGGAAGACGGCTGCTTGAGTTCGCAGGCTACAACAAATTGATACTAGCCAACGCCATGGGAAAACATAAGGCTTCACGATAATGGACATGACACGCATCAAACGGAATCCATCGTAACCAGATCGACTACATACTGGTTAAAAACCGTTACCGATCTGGCATCAATAGAGTAAAAACAAGTACGTTCCCTGGTGCTATGTTTGGATTGATCATGACCACGTCATTATGAACTTCCGAGTAAGGCTGAAGAAAATTAAGAAGCCAAACAAAATCAGGCTCAAATTCAACCTTGAACAATTGAAGGACCCTAACATTTGCAAATCATTCCAAGCCACTATTGGAGGAAAATTTGCTCCACTTCTTGTGATGGATGCTGATGTAAAAGTGACAACATACACTTTCATCACAGTCATCACAACAGCTGTCAAGGACATCATTTGCCTCCATCGGCCGAAGAAAAAACCCTGGGTTACACAATATATACTGAATCTGTGTGATGCCCGAAGAGACCTCAAAAATACAAGACACACCACAGGGGCAGTGGAGTACCACGAAATAAACAAGAATATCAGAAAAAACTTGAAGAAAGCAAAATAAGATTGGATTGGACAAAAGCGCACATCATCCACGAGCAGTCTGATAAAGAATAACAGCTAAAAAGCATTCAAAATTGTTAAAGACCTCAACAGACAGAAGCAGCCAAGAGTTAGTAGCATTCAAGACGAAAATGGAAAATGCCTCACAGGAGCAAGTGACATTGCCGAAAGAAGGAATACGTATTGTAAAGAACTCTACAACCATCCATCCACATGAGACACCGAGGTGCTTGAAGTTCCAAACTCCACAAAGTATCATGATTTCCCCATTCCCAAAGAAGAGATGGAGTCAATAATAAGAACACGGAAGAATGGGAAGGCAGCTGGAGTAGACAACATCCCTGCTGAACTTATCAAGAATGGTGGGGAATCAGTGATAGAGCTACTAATAAAATTCTGCAACAAGATCTGGCAGACAGGTGAATGGACAACACAGTGGACCAAGTCATTGATTATAACACTCCCCCAAAAAGGCAATCTCCAGCTGTGCCAAATTACAGAACTATCAGTTTGATCAGCCATGCTAGTAAGGTGATGCGGAAGTTCATCTTGAACAGACTGAACCCACAAGAAGAAGAAATAATCACTGAAGAAAAGGCCGGGTTCCGGAGTGGAAGAACATAACAAATATTCAACCTTAGGATGCTGTGTGAAAAGTGTTCACAACATCAACAAGACATCTATCATGTGTTCATAGGTTTCACAAAGGGTTTTGACTGTGTGTGGCAAGAGGCATCGTGAGCCACAATGAAGAAATACAACATGGGTCATAAGTTGACCAACACCATCAAGCAGCTGTACGCCAAGGCTACCAGTGCAGTAACTGCTCAAGGTTCTGTGGGGGACTGGTTCAAAGAGAACAGTTGGAATACGGCAAGGCTGTCTCCTGTCACCCACGCACTTCAACATCTACGTAGAGCGCATCACGAGCAAAGCCCTGGTAAACCACTGTAGGACAGTCAGCATTGGAAGGCGTAACATCACTAACCTATCCTTTGCAGACGACATTGACGGGCTGGCAGGCAGTGAAGATGAGCTTGCCACCTTAGTGGAGAACCTGGATGAAACATCTTCCAGATTTGAAATGGAGATAAGTGCTGAGAACACAGAGCTGATGAGAAATAGTGGCAAAGAAATCTCAACCAAGATTAAAGTCAGAGGACAGGAACTAGAAACAGTAGACCAATTCAAACATCTTGGTTCCGTAAACACCAAGAGGGATCAAGAGCAGAAAGTATGTCACGAGTAGCACAAGCAACTGTAGCTATGTCAAAGCTAAGACCCATCTGGAGAGACAAGAATATCTGTCTGAAAACTAAATTCAGACTATTGAGAGCACGAGTCATCTCAATTGTTTTATGTTTATGTGAGGCCTGGACCCTGACAGCATAATTACAACTAAAATTCCAGGCACTTGAATGAGATGATAGAGAACTATCCATGCCATCTTTTACATGGAACACATCACAAATGAAGAAGTGCGTAACACCATCAGACACAAAGTAGTGTAATGACAACACTAGGTCAAAAAACTGCAATTTTAAAACCACGAATAAGACTAAATGAGAGCAGTCAATACAAATGACGTACCCACATACTAATACAACATTTTAACGAAGCGGCACACATGAATAATCAACACTGCTTTTTTCATGCACTAACCAACCGACCAAACTACCCACCCACCTTCACACGCCAGTTAGTCTGAATGATTTTTCAAAAATCACTGCTAACACGGTAATAAGTAAAAGTACTGGCTGCACATCGCAGATGCTGCACCATCTACAAGAAAATTACGAACCTGAAGGTTGAGTCTGCAAAATACGGTGTGTCCTTTAAAATATATTTACTTAAAACACATATTTAAATTGCACATTAGTTAACTCTAGCCGCTTACTTGATGTGGGCCCGGTAGTATGTTTGCAATTAAAAACTGTATTGTCCATTCGATTGTGATCAAACCCCAGTCTTTTAAGTTGGATAAAGAACGAACTTTTGCAATAACGAAAACCATCTGAACGTCATTATTACTAATGATATATGTACCTATTCTTGAAAGTTGGAATTGTCTCAATGATTTATGTCAAAAGCTAACTTCGTTGTGATCTGTAGAAGTTTGTACGCCACCCCCATCAATCCATTCAATCTGTTCTTTCTGGTTAATAAAAGCAGCAGAGGGGGTGAATCAGACAACATTTTTAGACAAGTTTTCACTGAAATCACACTTAAAAACAATGAAACCAATGACATCAGGCCCAAATGTGTGTGTGAATCATGGATTAGGATCAAATCAAAAAAACAACATTTTCAATGAAATCAGGTCCAAAAAAAAATCAATGAAATTAATGAAATCTTCCATCGATTTTTTGGAAAAAAGGGACTACAACGTCGTTGTCACTCACCCTCTCTGCTGCTAGAACTTTCAGTTCTGGGTTAACCGAATATTTGATCCAGTCCGATACGATATCGTGTTCGAGGGTCATGTAAATTTATTGTTACAAATCCGTGTGGGGTAGACTGAGCATGACTAAAGAAATTTCTAAATTGATTGAAGTCCATATCAGAACACCATGTCTGCCAAATATTTCGTAGCGTATGTGTATCAACGCCGTTGAATACAGCAAGCATATTACAGTTATCTCTAATCACTTTTGGAATCTGAGTGTATCGTTGAGTGACATAAATCACGTCCGTGTTTTTATGCCTGCCTCGGGAAAATATTCTAGCAGGATTTTTTTGATTATCTAACATGACATAGTCGTATACAACTAAATTGTTTATACTTCCATCGAGGTCATTCACGGATGGTGCCTCGTCAATATCGGTTATAAATTCAATAACATCCTCGCCGGCAATCTCCGAAGCGTTTTCATTAAAATCTTTTAGCACTTCATAGCATCGTTGGTCGTCTACGCTAGGAGCAATTAAATACAACTTATCCCACTTCATCCATCTCATTATTAAATTGAGCAACAATTGCGTCTTGCCGGATCCAGATGGCCCGATTATAATTGCGCGGATAGAGTTTGGTAGCGCTGCATGATGCTTCAATGGTTCTCTTGTTTTAGTCGCTGAAAATTCAATTATATTCATATCTCTATACATAAATTATGGATCTATATTGCGTGAAGTGTAAGGCGCGTACTGGCACAGATGACTTGACGACGATTACAACTAAAAATAACCGATCAGCGCTTTCTGGTAAATGCGTACAGTGTAGTACAAAGAAATTTAGATTTGTTTCTAAACCCAAGGAACCCAAGGAACCTTTAAAAAAAAACGAGGAGGTGATATCGCTGCCAAATTAGCAAAACTCCCTGGAACCCCATGGGGGAAATACCCCGGAGAAAAACACCTTCCAGGGTATAGTTATTGTGGACCGGGAACAAGACTTGATATCAGACTCAATGATCAAAATCAGCCCCGACCCGGTGAGGAACCAATAAATGCTATTGATAAGGCCTGTCACCTTCATGATGTTGCTTATAAAAGCAGCAATTTGCAACACAGGCATCTAGCAGATGTGAAATTAATTCATTCCTTGAATGCCATTCCTGATAAATCCTTTAAAGAAAAATTGGCTTCATTTTTGATAAAATCGGCAATGAAAAGCAAATTGATGTTAGGTGCTGGTAATTAATAACAACATGGAATCTATTTATTATTCCCCAAGAGGATACTGGAAGGGTAACGCTGCAATCAGTAAACTCGCTAGCGCCGCAAAAGTGAAAAAAACCACTGCGGCTCATTGGTTATCCAAACAGGCACTATGGCAAATTTATCTACCACCGCCTAAACAAATTCAATTCTCGCATTTTGATGTAACTGGACCCAATGAAGTTCATCAGGCTGATATATTATTTCTGCCACATGATCGTGGTTACAAATATGCGTTAACTGTAGTTGATATTGCAAGTCGATACAAGGAAGCAGAACCGTTAAAAACAAAATCGGCCACTGAAGTGGCTTCTGCATTTGAAAGGATTTATCGAAGGAGTCCTCTGCACTGGCCAAATCTATTACAAGTTGACCCGGGCAAGGAATTTCAGGGTGCAGTGTTATCTACAATGAAATATCACAATGTCGCTATCAGACGAGGGCATACTGCACTGCATCGTGATCAGGCCATTGTAGAACGGTTTAATAAAACCCTTGCTGAGCGGTTATTTGGATATCAATATGCAAAAGAATTCATCCAAGAAAAAAGATCCCGTGAATGGGTTAAGAGATTACCAGGTGTAGTTACCGCACTGAATAACGAGATTACTAGAACCATCAACATGAAACCTATCAACGCGATTAAAAAGAAGTCGATACCTGAAAAACCACAAAAGGATTTTAGCGTTTCCCAACCAATTCTTGGTAGTAATGTCATTGTGAGGTACTTATACGAACCAGGAGAGCTTGAGGGTGGCACAAAAATGGCTACCGATCCTATTTGGAGTGTTACTGCACACAAGATATCTAGTATAACACGATCTACGGGTAGACCTCCAATCTATAAACTGGATTCAACTGCCCCTCAACGGGGTTTTACTAGACAACAATTACAAGTGATACCTGAGGATACTCAATTACCACCGCATGGGCTTAACTAGCACCCTTGCGTCTATTGCACTCAAGACAAGTCAACATCACATTATTTCTGACATGACCGAGATTGTTATTTTTTCTGTCAACGGTGAATTGGCGAGGATCCTTATCCGAATACTGCCTACGCATTATACAATTGCAACTTGCGCAGTGATTATTCTGTTGTTGCTTCAGAGTAATTATTAATTCAGCATCAATATCAAATTCTCGTTGCTTTTTTTTGTCTTGTTGTTTGTAACCGGAGAGTTTTTTTATCAATAATATCATCTATTGTGGTGTCATTATCATCGCCAATGATTTCATCATCGAAGACAATTCTTCGAAGCTGATTTATTTTTCGTACTCTGGATACTGAAAGATAGACTAAATTCGACCATTCTATGCGATTATCTACCATCCAAACAATTGTATCCGATATAGTCAATCCCTGTGAAGAATGTATCGTCGCTGCGTATCCTAGCGTCCATGGGGATTTATTAGCACGCAATGCATCTTCAACGACATTGATACCAACCAGCACAATATCATTTAATACGAGAATCTGCTTTTCACTCTGTCCTGGAATATCAACTTCGATGTTCTGTTTTCGTGTATCCGATGGCCTATAACAGAGGGGCACTGGAAGTGTTGCAAATTTTTGTTTATGCAATTCAAATAACTTCATCTGAAGTGTGTCCCTGACTATTTTTCTACTTGCAATGATTAAATCATTTGGTCTCCACGCTTCCCAAAACTCATTCATGGGAGTTTCCGAAATTATTTCACGGGTTATTTCACACTGGATTCTATCCGGTTGTAATCTAATTAGTTTCTTCAATTCTTTTAATTCATTATCAAGTGATCTATGATCGGTATCAATTTCTTCATAATAGTCTACAAAACCCTTTAGCCATTCATGGGGGGATGCACCGACAAATGGTGGTGGTTGCCCGTGATCACCGCACATGACGACTTTTGTATTCTTCAATAACAACCACTCAAGAAATATTTTTAAGACATCTTCGGATACTGTGTCTATTTCATCCCACATGATGAATTCAGGAATAAATTTCTCTCCCATGCGCTCAGGAGTCCATTTATCTCCCTTCCATCGGAAAAAGCTGTGATAAGTGCAGGCATTTACCCCTCTCTGTATCATTTCTCTTGCAAGTCTGTGAGTCGGTGTTAGTACAATCATGTTTGGATTGGAAACGCGAAATAACTCAATTACCCGGGTTGTTTTTCCTGACCCGCCACAACCGTTTAAATAAACTGTTTTATATCTACAGATTGGATCAGAAATCGGTGGTGCACTAGAAAATTCTGAACACTGATTGCTTTCTAAGTAATTATTTTCAATGGTAACATCTGCTGATGGAATATAATCATGAAGCATTTCTTTCTTAATTCTCCATGTCCCCCATTTCTCGTTGCCAGTAGCCTTAAAATCAGCCATTTTGCTATTTATGTAAAATGAATCAGTAGCAACTCTAACTGCGGTGGTAGGAAATCTATTGATCATTGAAAACAGATTGATAGAAGCATAACCGAGCATAGAAGCTCTTAAGTGTGTGTACTGCGGATGGTATCCATCATTGTAGGTAACAATTGTACCCAATTTGGTTCCATCGGACATAAATGCGTCCTTACGATTGACATATAGGCCCTTATTCGTTAAATCCGTGATTACAAAATCGTATTCAGCGTTGTCTATAATCAATCGTGAAGAATATTTCGTATTATCATCTTTGCCACCTTGGGTAAATTTACCGATTATTCTTCGTCCAAGATTTTTCGCTTCATTGTTTCTGATTTCAAATAACTGTTGGGACCAATCCATGATTTGTTGTTCATTAAAATCAGGAAACAGTTTTCGCTCTTCGCTAATTATTTTTTCTAGATCAGGTTGGGGTAACCAGACTGATTTCTGTGCTCGATAGGATATAATTGCTTCACTGACAATTAATGATTTTAACATCTTACAATCAAGCATATACCGTAATAACACTATTGGCATCCAGTGTTTTTCAGACATGTGTTTACCAATCCAAAGATAACTACACGGATGAAGTCCTGTAGCCATTTCAAATGATACTACACAAGCGAATCCGGTTAAATCAAAATCAGGAAGTGGTCCATTAATAGCAACACGGGTCATTTCGTGTGTAGGGTGTCCAAATCGTTTGAAATATTTCTCACATTCTCCATACCCAAGAAAACTTCCTGGATAACACGCAATCATATCAACGGAAATAACGGTATCAGCGGTGTATTTTGTGACATCTGATAAAAACTCACTTCGTGTTGGTTTCCACGCGTTTTTCTTTCTAGCAAAATGTGCTGCAATGGATGGTACTGTGAAACAGTTTGCTAATAATTGATCGTTGTCTTCCCCGTCCCCAGAAAACTCACTAGCTAGTTGTTTCATTTGATTCTGCAGCTCTTCAGTACGGTATAATTCTCCGTTAGGCCTTACAAACTGATCAAATTTGCATTCTTCGTCTGAAATACTATGAAATAGCCACACTGACACAGGATCGTTTTTACTCAAATGGTAAATAGCATCAAATAATTTCTGCTCTGAAAAAAACTCTCCGGTTTGGGATAGATATCTTACGGTTCTATCCCGTGGGAATATTGTTACTGCAGATGACCACGCGTGTGCGTTATGATCAATAATTTCAATGGGGGTTCCCTGTGATTTATATTTCGATTCGTATAATACTTCTCCGGTGATTGTCCTTACCGATATTGGAAATCTTAATGATTTTTCTAATTTAGTTATATCCTGAATTGTTGCTCCATGCTCTTTTACCGTGAACTCCCACTCGGTTATTTTTTTTCGTCTTAGATCAGTTAGTTTATTTCCCCGGGACGCATTTGTGAAGTGTTCTATTATTCGTTCTGCTACACAATTTAGCCCTGTCGAATATTTCATGGGTGCTAGTTTTGAAATATCAGGTTTTTCATTGAGCGGATAGATCCCGTAAACAACTGCTGTGACAGGATAAGATCTTTCGTAGTAGGGTTTATCAATTCCAGTCAAAATTCCCGGTTTTGAATCCTGATTCACGGTGACAGTTTTTTTGCCCCTGAGAATGGGTTCAAATTTATCCCTAATAATCCATTTTCCATCCTCACGGATAATGAATTTGATTCGGAAAAAATGACTTTTTTCCCCAACACGTGAAATGATCACTGCTGCTTTTTCATCATTCATGGTAGCGTCAACAACACCATCAATTCGAAATGTTGACCAGCAATAAGATGCTCCATCACGCTTGAATTCATTAAAACAGTCTCTGATGGATTTATCAAGAATTTTATTCTTGGGTGTATTAGAAACTATATCAAGATTGAATTGAGCATCCTTCCATGGTGATCTCATGTTTCCGTCTTTTGGACGTTTGTTACGTTTTTTGGGTCTATCGCGATTAAATCTAGGATTGATTTTCAATAATCTCTTAAACTCTTTCATATTTCCGTCTATTGGACGTTTGTTACGTTTTTTGGGTTTATCGATATTAAATTTAGGGTTAATTTTTAATAATCTCTTAAACTCTTTCATGTTTCCGTCTCTTGGACGTTTGTTACGTTTTTTGGGTCTATCGCGATTAAATCTAGGATTAATTTTCAATAATCTCTTAAACTCCTTCATATTTCCGTCTATTGGACGTTTTTTTGGTCTATCGAGATTAAATCTAGGATTGATTTTCAATAATCTCTTGAACTCTCTATCGGTATTGAATTTAGCATTTTTTGAAGTCAATCTCTTGAACTCCTTCATGCTATATATAAAACAAGCATTTAAATGAAAGAGTTATGTATAACGAATCACTGCAAATGGCTCATGATGGGAAATGTAACCCCGTGTAACAAATCATGCAGAAAAAATGAGTACTGTAGGTATCATATGCAAAGTTTTCGACGTGGAAGTCTTGGTCCGTTACCCTGTATTCGATGTGGGGTTGGGGTCAAGGGAAGATCACAATTATGTATTGGTTGTGGTGGTAAGCGATATAGGGAATTGAAGCGTTATTATGATAAAAGAATAAAAAATGGACAATCCATCAGAAATTATGACCCTGAAAAAGTCTTTGACCCTGACAACATCAAGGATAAAATCATAAGAACCCCGCAAGACTACATCGAAAGATTTTCCAGTGATGTAATTATTGAACCAAACACTGAATTAGACAAACAATAGAATAGTATATATGAACCAAGAATTCAGACAGCATCCAGTGATTACAAATTATGAAGCATCCAGTGATGGTACTGTCAGAAACCGTAGACTAAAGAAATCAGTTGGTGTTGTGAATAATCACGGATACTTGAAGTTTGGCGCTGGAAGGAAATTTTATCTCAATCATCGTTTCGTGTATGAATGTCATTATGGTTTGATCGAGGATGGTCTTGTTATTGATCATATCGATTCTAATCGAAAGAATAATTCTTTAGATAATTTACGAGCTGTTACACAGAGTGAGAATAATTCATCTGGAAGGACTGGAAGGTGCTCAAAAAAAGCGAGACCAGTAAAATCTTTGAACGAAGAAAAAATATTTCAATCATTATATGAAGCCGGTAAATTTTTCGATATTTGTTCATCTTCTGTACGAAAAGTTGCAGAGGGGATAACCAAAACGGCTATTTCAAAAAAGAGTGGACAAAAAGTTCAATTTAGTTATATCTGATGCGTCATAATTTCCAATTAGAGATATGTCATTCTTATAGAATAATGAATTCTGAAAACATGAATAGCATCATAGTTGAAATAGCAAAATTGAAAAATCAGGATATCAAACTATCAGATGGATTAAATCCTGATCAAATTGTGTCTGATTTTCAGGATATAGAATACGGGGTTAGCACTAACAAATATATGCTACCCAAGAAGTATGCACTCAATCAAAAGAATTCAGAATTCTATTAAAGACTCTCTTTCATTTTCCAGTGACATCAGTGTGTTCGTTCCGTTGTATACTATCGTAGAGGGAATACGAAAAGAATTGGGGTACGAATACGAATTGAAAAAAGAAGTCAACTCTAAAATTAGAAACCTACGAGCATTAATTCAATTTTGATTGCCCGACCATTGATTGCCCGACCATTATCATCGACCCTCATTTTTTTTAGCCGACCTTCAAGAGGAAATGTCAAAAAATCAGTGATAGATGATCAAAACTAGAATGTTGAAAGTGTCAGTATTATTTATTTTATATACAATTATGACACTTTCAACATCATTGATAGAGCCGTTAAAACAATCAAATAGCACTTCCATGACCGTATCAAAAATCATCTGACATGTCAAAAAAGTGGGGAAAGTGTGGTATTAATTATTTTATATACAATTATGACTTTTTCCTCATCAGTGATAGAGCTGTCAAAACACTTCCATGACCGTATCAAAAATCATCCGACATGTAAAAAAAAGTGGAGAAACTGTCAGTATTATTTATTTTATATACAATTATGACACTTTCTCCATCACTGATAGAAGGTGTCTCACGATGAAATAACACTTCCATGACCGTATCAAAAATCATCCGACATGTAACAAAATGGGGTAAAAGTGTTTTACAATTGAAAAATGGTTTCTGATTTCAAATAATGGTCAATGAAGCATTAACAACCCGATTGGCTCGTGAACGACTGGATGCAATCAGGAGATTTGTACCAATTCGTGACTCTGTACGGAATAAACTGCAACAACGACAGAGTTTACAAACTGATTTTGCTTTGGGGTCTGAAGAGTTGTTTAAACCAGTAACCACAGCAACGAAAGGGGTAGAGCGTGCTATACTGGGAGATGATCCTGACGGTAAAAGAAAGGAAGAGGGTCTTATTTCTGTACTCGAAAAAATAGCAGCGAAAACTGAACAAACTGAAAAAACTGATCCGAAAAAAACGACTGTTTCTCTGTTGAATAAATTTACTGATCATGCTAAAATATTAATAAAAAAACCTAGTTTATTGAAATCAAAGGATTATCAAGCCTTTGGTAATTTTGCTGCTCAAAGCTATAATTTAAAAAAAGATTTTTTAAAGGACGAGTATAAAAATGATAGAATATCAAGTAATGATTGGTTCGATTATTTGTATAAACTAAATAAGGGGATTGGTCGTTTGAATAAGGATGAGATAGGATACAAGGAATTTCAAAGGGGAATTAGTAATTATAAAAGAGAACAAATAGAAGAGCTACAACGAGAATTAGAAGAACGACGTCAAACACCAACACGTAGACAAACAAGAAGACAAAAAAAACAACAACTACCACCTGATGATGATGATGATTTAGAAGAACGACGTCAAACACCAACACGGAGACAAAAAAAAAACAAGAAGAACCTAATGATGATTATTTACAAGAAACGGGTTTAGAAAAACTAGATGAAGCAGCTGGTTATAGCGGAAGTGGACTGCAAAATCCAAGGATTGGAAACACTTGTCCTGATAGTGTTATCAATGATATATCACGATTAGATGTTCTTGTAGGAGGATTCCGAGCTGGAAATAATTCACCGGAAATAATTAATGAAGCAGCTGATATCTGTAGACGGTTATTTGCTGGCGGTATCATGGATATCAAAACATATCGAGATTTCATTGACGAGTTAGCAAATGGGTATCATAGTGATTAAATAACAATTGAAAACACTATTGTTTTTATAATAATGATCATTCATTACAATCATGATAAACCGACCCTCGTCTATGTAGTTAATTCACGGTTTCCAGTTTATAAAGCATACTATGGAGATGGCCTCGGCAATACCATTTTAGGATTCTTTTCAAGAATGGCCCCAAAAGTGATGCCGTTAGCTAAACAATTATCAATGAAAGCCATTGATGTTATTCGTGATAAGGGTATTAGTACTGTTGGAGATCTTGCCGGGAAAGCGTTTTCAACTGCGAAGGATAAAATAACATCATTAGTGAGGCGAAAAAAGAAACCGTTACCGTCTACAGAAAAAATGCCTGCAAGTGTTAGTAAAATAATAAATAACGCAGTAGATGAAAAACTAGCGTCGATGGTAAATCAAGGGGACCAAAGCAATATTGCAAACATGATAGCGGGAAGTGGCTTGAAAAACCCACGTCGATGAAATCCTATGGATTTTCACGCTAGCGTTTTTCACGATGAAAATCACGATTTAGACTCTGATAAATAGAATAAAATGTTCAAAAGGTCATCTGATCCAGCATTTGATATGGATGCCCCAGTGCGTAAAGATGATTCTGTACGCGATTTTCAATTTTATTCTTATCACGCAATACAACCCGATCTCCGATCACGAATTGAACTTCAAGTTCATGATACCAGTAAATACTTTTTGCCTTGTGAAGCGTTTATTGAAGTAGAAGGAGAACTTGTAACAAATGATGCTGCACATAATGATCCACCATATGACAATAACGCAAATGTCCGAGTTGGTTTTGTTAATAACGGCATAATGGCGTTATTTGAAAGCGCTAGATATCTCATTGATGGAAAAGAAATTGAATCCATTGACCGTGAAGTTGATATGGCCACAACAATCATAGGGTTAGCGAGATATTCTGATGATTATACAAGATCAGCGGGTCCATCTATGATGTTTGCAAAGGATACCTCTGATAACGCTGATCACCTTCAATTCATTAAAGTGTTAACACCGCAAAACACTTCAGTTGCTAATCAACAGGAAGCAGTTAATCCAGAACGTCGAACTAGACCCGGAGCTGAGTTTGATATTCTCAGAGGCGTTAATGGTAATCTCAATTTAGGATTTGCAACACGCGTAGCAATGTTGCATGGGCAGCGTCGACGATTTTCATGTGCAATTCCACTGCATCACATATTTGGATTCTGTAGAAACGTCCGAAAAGTTATTTATGGAGCCAAACACACAATAGCGCTTGTACGAAAGGGTACTGATGATGATGCAATCTGGCGTAATGCTGGGGTTGCTCCCGGTAAAGTCATTTTAACAAAACTATCATTGTGGATGCCAGTGTTAACTCCATCAATCACCGAAGAACAACGACTACTATCATTTATGGACCAAGGAGGAAAGTCGTTGTTAAGTTGGTTATCAGTGACCACGGATATTAAACAAGACAGTGTTGATGGTACATTCACATGGCACCTGGCATCAAAACAAGGGGTTTCAGCTCCACGTCATATATTTATTGCGTTACAGAATGCTGCGCGAGTTGGTAATCAAGAACGAAGTCATATGATATTTGATCAGTTAGGTGTTAATGAAGTCTCGCTGAGAATAAACGGACAGCAGGAACCATCCGAGGATATACAACTTGATTACGGTCAGAATCATATTGCACGTGTCTATCATAACCTGTTGTCATTTATGACACGTGATCTAAATGTGGATACCGGTTTGCAAATATCACAATTTGATTTTAAAAGCTTCTATCCGATTTATTACTTTTCATTGGAACATCTCGATTTGATGAGACAATCTGTCGTTGATATACACTTTAGAGCCCGTGTAACCCGTCCGACTGGTCTACCAGTTGGTGGGGTTCCTCCTATCCTTATCCCGAATTATAGAGCGGTTGCTGTCATTCTCAGTGATAAATCAATGTTACTTGAAGGTGTTGGAGGAAGAATGAGAGTGGTAGATGCCCCAGTGGAAAACATGTAATTGAAAATCCGAAGGATTTTTCCATTAGAATCAATCTATTATGTATAATGTCATATAGTGTTATTAGTGTTGCGTTAACTCCCGGTCAATTAAAAAAATTGCAATCGGAATCAGCTAAAAAATGTGGAACCACAATCACGTTGAAACCTAATCAAATGACTGGTGGTGCAAATAAATTATCACTGACAACTCGTCAAATAAAACATTTCAATGATGCACTTGCAGCCAAAAAAGGGGTTCAGATTACTCTCTCTGCGGCTGCTATCAAAAATATGATTAAAACAGGCGGTATATTTCCGTTGTTAGCTGCGATTCCAGCATTGATTGCATCAGCAGCCCCAGCGGTGGCTAAAGCGGCTGCGTTAGGAGCCGTTGGTACTGCAGCAGGAATGGCACTTAAGAAGGCAACTGGGAAGGGATATAAAAAAAAGGGACGATCCGTTCACGGATTGGGTCTAAGACTACCAGGAACCCCGTATTCGTGGTACAGCGGAAAGGGTCTAAGACTACCAGGAACCCCGTATTCATGGTACAGCGGGAGATCCGTTCACGGATCAGGCCTGAGACTACCAGGAACGGTTTATTAATTGAGGAACCTATGGTTCCCAAATCTTCGATGGTTCCCATGTCCAATTTTGATTTAATGGATGCGGCTAAAAAACTAGTGATTAAAAATTTCAGAGGTGTTTTAATGAAAGATCAATTACCACATCAACCAAACAAAACTGAAACAGGTATTATTAATCTCGATAACAGCACCGGACCTGGAACTCACTGGGTTGCATACGCTATTGATCCACGTGGGATTGTCTATTTTGATTCATATGGATTAGCCCCACCAAAAGAGTTTATGCGTTACATAAAACAATTTCCAATGAAGACTTGGTATTCTACGCTACCAACACAACAAATCAATGACCCACCAATATGTGGCAGCGAAGTATTAAATGTCCTTAACGCTATTTCAGCATCTAGGAAACCACCTCATATTGTCGTAAATGACTACACCAGCAATCGCTTTTTAGAGAGAGAAAGAGTTTTACAATAACATGATTGATATTTGGGGGAGATCTTTGAAACCCAAACCCGATGGCACTGCACCACCTGATTCTATCAAGGATGTAAAAAAAATAATTGAAGATGAAATAACTGAGACGTTAAATTTAACAAGTGTTGACCCCGGGGAAATAGTTGTATTTCAAGACAAACAGGGTAAATTGAAATCTAGTAATATTTCTCTGGATGATATTTTAGTTAAACAACAAAACTCAATCGAGAATACCGTTGCGTTATTTTCCGATCAGGGTAAATTGAAAACCAGTAATATCTCTCTGGATGATATTTTAGTTAAACAACAAAACGCAATCGAGAACACCGTTGCGCTATTTTCCGATCAGGGTAAACTCAAACCGGGTGTACTCGTTTCGACGATTACAGATCGATTAAAAATTCTCAACGATGAGTTAAACAATTCTGTGGTTGTACTAACAACACTTGAATCTAGAATTGAAGAAAACGGAAAACAGTTTACCGCATTTCGTAGAAATATCATTGATAAATTTATTGGAACCCCGTCAGATAAAATTGAAATAAAACTCCCTGATATTAAAAAATCCATCGATGAGACGAAAACTTTCATCGAAGCCGTCAAAGGTGATTTTTCGAGGATGATAACAGTCATTGAAAAAACAAAAATTCCTCATGAGAAAACCAATAACGTAGTATATACAATCCAACACGGATCATTTGTGTGGATACCTACAAACAATAAATTAGATATCACTGCAACCGTCAAGGGTATTTATCGATTAACACTGGTGACAACGGTTCAATTTAATATATCATCGTCGAGTTCATCCGGGGTCAATAATACGATTTCAACGATCATCGACAAGGGTACAACTGAAAAGTTCACTATAACATCTACTGATGAACATTTGGCTAGAGCTCCGGTATCATGGTATGTGGAATTCGTAGCGGATTTAAGTAAATAAATTGAAAGGATTTCACAATTGAAAACGCTAGCGTTGTTAAAATAAAAAATGATTTCATCATCGCAATATCGCTATGATCAGGTCAGAGAATATCAAACTAGACTCAAAACCCTGTCTGAGGAGTATGAATTGAAAATTAAAAAATATCGCAGGAGAATTACCGCAATTGATGTTACTGTGTATTCAGTGAGTGGTGTAATCACCGGAGCCGGTATTATACTGTCTTCAGTGACAATGATGGCCCCGATAGCTGTTCCAATTTGCATTTCTGCGGCAACAACAATCGCTGGAATTATTTCAATAATCACAAAAAAAATATCCTCATGCAGCCAACGGAAACTACAAGACTACATAATTCAATTTCATGTTGTGTCTACTGCATACTCGCAATTATCCTCATTGATATCGTCATCGCTCGATGATACAATTATATCAGAGAGAGAGTTTTCAGCGATGGTAGATATATATGATTCTGCGATGTCAAAATTAGAAATTCATCATGAATATAATAACAATGACAACACAGATGGAATTACTTCAACAAATAGTGGAGAACACAAACCCAGTACAAACAAGCATGATCTCAATAACCTCAACGAATCCAGAATTCAGTGTGAATTTCCCCTCTCCGGTCCCAGTGAAGGAGATAGCGCTAGCAAAATTACGAGTATACCACAGTTGGCCAAATATTAGGTCAAAATCATTTGGTGGTCAACAACCCAATAATTCACTGGTATTTGCAAACAAGAATAAACCCGACGGAACTCCAGACTGGATTGTTGTTTCCATACCAACCGGATCATACCAAATCGAACAAATCAATAATGAATTCGCGCGTAGAATAAAATCGATTACTGGAGTAGAGTCAAAAATAGCTATAACAGTTCATGAACCAACACTATCATCTGCCATTGAAATAAGCACAGAGGGTTATGTCGTAGATATCCATCAAAGTTCTATTAGAACCGTACTAGGATGGCCTGAAATCCCACCCCGGGAAAAACCCGTTGATTTACCAGAACCAAAAAAAACCGATTATATCACAGACAGGATAAAATCTGATAATCTAGTAAAGAGTTATAGAGATTATGACAAATTTAATTTTTTTCTTGAAACGATAGATACCGTCACTAATAAAAGATACCACACACTTCTACAGAGTAAAACCACTGAAAATTTCAGAGCGTTCAATAACGATATTTCGTTGTTGTTAATATCCCTTAAATCCGGTACTCTCACCCGAGACGAATTTATCAGCGTTGTAGAAACATGTAACAAAATCATCAATGACATGGAAACATTTCATTCACAAATTATTCAGGGTATATTAGATGACGATATCCCCCTATCGAAAACAATATTTGCAACGAAGTATAATATACGCGTAGAAGATATCCCCACATTCAAACTACTAGGATATAATATCTTAGAACTACAAAAATCTCTCAGTGATGCCATCGATGTCGGTTTTAAAATAATTCATGATACGTGGAAAAAAACAACATCACCGGAAACAACTATCCTGACCCATAATAATGACCCAGATGGTGGTGGCAGGCATATTGCTCCGTTCAATGTGAATATTTCAACGGTGATTGCGCTCAATTTAGTATGTGATGTGATCGAAGGAAGCTATCAAATTAATCTAGAACGATCAAATCAAGCTCAGCAAGGATATATTTTGTATTCATTTGCACCAATAGCTCCTCCAGGGTTTTTAATAATTGAGTCCCCGGTGAATCCAGTCTATATGCGATGTCATAATAATTCATTAACCAGAATTAATTTCAAACTCACTGACCAGTCTAATAATCTGATTGATTTACAAGAGGAGGTTTTACAAATTAGTCTATTTGTAAAGTCGTAGTGATTTACATGACCCTCGAACACGATATCGTATCGGACTGGATCAAATATTCGGTTAACCCAGAACTGAAAGTTCTAACAGCAGAGAGGGTGAGTGACAACGACGTTGTAGTCCCTTTTTCCCAAAAAATCGATGGAGGATTTCATTAATTTCATTGATTTTTTTTGGACCTGATTTCATTGAAAATGTTGTTTTTTTTATTTGATCCTAATCCATGATTCACACACACATTTGGGCCTGATGTCATTGGTTTCATTGTTTTTAAGTGTGATTTCAGTGAAAACTTGTCTAAAAATGTTGTCTGATTCACCCCCTCTGCTGCTATAAAGGCTGATATATTTAATGGTAGATCAACAAAATTTGTACAGCTTTGAACATTTTTTGAAACATATTCTTATTATTGCGGATGGCCATTTATTTAATTTGGTTCGATTCTATACATAGTTTAATTTCTTTAAAATTGAAACTAACGTAGCTAATTTTGACAGATGATGCACCTCGGATGCGAGACCTTACCATACACAGCCAGGTAAATTAATAGCGCCCATTGACATTAATCATTACAATAATTTTGGTTTTTATTAAATAATTTAGATGTAATATGATCTTACTCCAGCCAATGCATTAAAGTTACACTGCAGCAATATTAAATTATTCTGTTTTCTGGCAGTCGATATTGTCAAATGTTCATAGCAAGGAGACGTTCAAAAATACAATCCGAAGTTAAAGAAAATATTTGCAGACAGCAAAATGTGCGAAAGCGCTAATGATGTAAACTAAGAAGACAACATCGAGTCTAGTTAAAGAATGCTGTTCATATGACATTTTGAAAAAGACAGTTTGATTGATTGGCTGCATTCTTAAAGATTGTCTGATTGCTAATGGTGCGTAGAGAGAGAGAGAGATCTTGCACAGAACTATATCAAGTATCTGATTTTATGCTTTGGGAAATTGTTATTGTCTTCGCTTCAAGCTAACGAGTCTTTACGTATCGTATGCAAAAACGAAACAAAAAAAACTTAAATTACTTTCAGTTGCCTTAAAATGTATAATTATTACCCTTTTACACGCACGAGAAAGCAAAGACTAATTGAACATTTTCTGTTTCAACCACATATTGATTATTGCACAGGTAACATAAACTCTAAAAGCGTGGTTATCGTTGCCTCTTAAACCAATAGTGCGTTGAGATTACTATGGCCAAATAATTATTTAATACGTTAAAACAGGACATAACTGATCTACCAACGTTAATGTCTCCATGATGTACGTAGTTATAAACAATTCATACGTAATTATAAACCATTCATAAAAACAAATAGTAGAGGCTCAGTCGTGCATAATAATTAAAAACGTTATTTGACGTCAGTATTACATACCGTGCGGAATTACAGATTTAATATGAATAAAAAGTTTTTACGTTGCAATATTATCTCTGTCATATAAAGTAACTAAGCAGTAGTAATAGCCATGACCGTATTTTAGATGATTGATTGGTCGGACACAAATATAGATCATGCCAAGGAATAACGTATCTAGATTTGGGCACCATTGCACGGAACCTTTTTGCTGAATTGGGAGGTGATATGGATGAAAGATGATTAAATGATACTCTATCAAATTTCTAGAATCTTAAAATATTTTCTTAGACAATTACTTTATTGTGTCACTCATAAATAATACATTCATATTCCCATGTATCCAGATAGCCGGAAACCTATGTGCGATCTATTTCGTTATCATTTCATTCTGATGGGTTTCCTTCGATGCTCCTTTAATACTGTATCAATTTTTTCGGACACAATTTCTGACGAATGACACTGGATATGGTCAGATAACGGTTATAGTACAGATTCATATTCTCATTCGGAACATCTTGCCTAGTATTGCTGCCAACTGCATAACTTGTACATTGTGTACCAAATCACGTCATGAACAATCACTTTTCATTACGAGCCACTTGACTCATGCGATATTCTTCGTTGAAAAACTCCAAATTTTCGTTTCAAACAAGAATTTATTATAGAATTTGCTGAATAAAAAATGTGCTAAGTTTTGTATAAAAGTATCATAATGATGTTAACAAGGTTTTATTTACCTGGTGTTCTTAAGTGTGTGACTGGATTCTTACTGGTTAGGCGATATGACCACTTTTCACCCTATATCACTCAATGAAAGTGTTTTCGAAACAGAGTTTGTGGGAAAACAAATACATGAACTGTTCAAATTTCTCACATGCTGAAATGTATCACACCAAATTTTAATTGTAACAAATTGTTTAATTAGCTAAAACGGAATGTATCCATCATGTATGTTTCCACAAGAATTTTCAAGATAAATGCAGAAGGATATTCAATATACAACAAACCTTTTGCAAAGTACCAAACTTTGATAATATTGCTAGGAAGGCTACATAAATAAAAGGTCATTGAAAAGTGCGAGATTATGGGGTAGTATTATGACATACATATTGAAGCTTATCCTCATAGTACGGTGCTTCACATCAAATTATGCAAGGGAGATTTATAAGCAGCGCAGATAGGATATATACACTGTCTTAGATAACCATTTTTTAATTCCATATCATAATCAATTTGTTTTAGGTTTTGCTGTATATGCATACATTCTGCGTGGTACTCACTGGTGGAAATGTCATTTATTATAGACGCCTCGACTCTAAGGGCTATGTCATTTTCTCTCTCCTACAATTCCTTTTATTCGATATTTGTGGAAAATAAATTATTAAAGAAAGTGTATGTTTTCCTCAAATATTTCGTTTGTTTGAATGCATATTGACGGATGTTCTGTAATAACTTTGCGTCGGCGTTAGACTTCTAGCGGCCATGTTTTCAATTCATTAGCATTTTATATATATATAGTAAAATGCTGGATATATGAAATATAGCATGTGAAGATAGAATAAATGCTAAATGGGATCGAAATGTTTGAATTCTGAGAGGAAAAAAGGTACAACGTGAATGTGCAGAAACGATTAAGTTCAATTCACTGCATGTACATAAAAATTATATCTTCTTTCAGAATTAATGATTGACTGCAGTTATTATTTAATGAGCTTTATCCACTGATTCAAAATAAAGTGTGCATACTTTATTGTTGACTACTAGGTTTTCAACTTTGAAATATACCCTTGTTAAAGGGGGAATTTGAGGAAATTTATTTTTCTAACATTGAATGCAAGGAAAAAAAAAATCATTCATGTTAGGAACTTACATGTTCCAGTTCCAGTCATTGCGCGTTGTTCCTGAGTGTGATGTCATGGATTGGTTTATTTACACGTTTCTGCACAGGTGAGGCACAAAAAAAGCAACAATTGTCCGTTGCAATAACAAGATAAGACTGGTTAGTTTATGCCGTTGGAGGAAAGACTTTGCATTTAATCAGTCCTTCGTTTTTTTTGGATGTTTCACATCGATGTTTTCCGTCAAGAATTGATGCGAAGTGACAATATTTGCAAACGTAACGATTTAGCAAAGAAACTTCCAGGTATTTGATATATTCTCCTTTCTCTTGATCCGCGTGACACGACAAGCATTTTGTATTCGTGCTTCCTCCAAACAAACTATCCAGTGGGTCCAGAGGCTTTACAAGATGGTATCTTTTTACGATACTCTTCAATGTGGAAACTGGTTTTCAAAAAACGATCAAAGTCGTGTTCCTAAATTTTGACGGCTTAGTATCTTTGCTGTTCTAACATCAACCGACGTTGACAAGTGACCTCGTACAAGTCTTTCATGGTACTCCCTTATAATTAGGTTTAAGTGTCACGTTAAGGGTAACAGATGAAATATCTGTGGAAAAAAAGCATCCGTTAAACTCGTACATGATCTCATGTTTTTCTAAGTTCCAGCAATCCACAGAATACGTTATAATGGCCTTCTACGTTTTGGCATGTTGGATCCGTTTGTCTTCCTTTCCGCACAGGTAGTGTAACCGGCGCAAACGTTCGAAGAAGTCAGTTATTTGAGGGCATATGCCGGCTAGGATATTCTCAGGTATGCATCGCTTACGGTACACTAAGGAGCACGCTTTCGCAATCGTACAGTCTTTTTTTCAAAGGTATATCCCTCCGTGCTCCATGGACAGTTCTCACAATTTGCCACAGCAACACCGTAATATTTCCACGTCTATGCGACATTACTTCAACATTTCTTCTTGAAAGGCAAAAGGGTCCGAAACATGAGAGTGGTACCAAGCGTAGAAAACTTCCCGTTGTTCAGAGCGCATGTTGTCGGGTTTGTAGCAGTGCACTTCAGGCAAATATGGCAGAGCGGCATGTTGATTGGCTTCAGGACTGAAAAATTGCAGAAAAATTGCCTTTGGCCATTTCGGTCATTCCAAACGTTTTATTGCACTCGATTCAAAGACATAGCTAAATAGCTCATTGAGTCTATAAATCGCACTTATCCCACCTGCATGGAGATGATCTTCCCTCTCTTCTAGGTGACTTAAGTGCATTTAGTGCCATTTTCTATATAGTATTTCAAAAGAAATTGTCCATCGTATCTCGAGAAATTGCGAGCCATCACCGTGGCATAGCGATGTCCGTCTCCGTAACGTTCGTTGTCCTCTTGAATCCACGTGTCGTCAAAAGGGTCTCAGAATCATTCGACACATTCTCGTCCTCCTGTTTCGATTGTTAGTTTTGAATCATTCATATTCCAAGTTCATGATTTGGAGACAAATGTAACATCGTTTCTTATCTCGACAAACATGCCCCTTGGCACATGTCCACAAGTTGAGCACTAATTAAAGTCTTGGCAAGTACTTTTCTACTGTGAATCTTGTCTCATGAGATGTTATTGGTAACACGTAGGGCTGACATAGGGTCGGTGACATGCCGATCAATGCATTCGTACTTGTCCGACGTGTAGCCTGGAGCCTAGGCGTTTTGCAGTTTTTCATTTCAGGCATGCCACAGAATATCTCTTTCGACAGGCCGGTCCGCTATAACAGGAATTCTGATTCTCTTTGTTGTTTGGATCGGTTCGATTGGCAAATGCTTTCCCAAGGTTCTGGATCGGTTCGATTGGCAAATGCTTTTACAGGCTCTTTTGCATTCTACCATTTGGTTCTTGTCTTGTGTGTTATTAATTTGAACAAGGTTGCCTTTGATGTTGCGAAGGTCGTCCACCAGTTAAACTTTGTTCGTCTCCTTTCGAGGCGATATGTGGGTCACCTAAAGTGTAGCTCTTCCCTAGGTGACGTGACAACGTTTATTGATCTTGTCGATGACTTTGGAAGGCGTTAGTTCAATCAGAACGTGTGACTCCTAACTGTCGTGATAAATGGGGAATCTCAAGTGATCGTCTTCTTTGGCTTAACATTGTTGTTTCAACGTGGTTAACAAGAAATCCCAGAAATCGGCGATGAAAACTTCTGGTTTCTATGGAATTAAATCTTTAGTCTTCACTTTGTAAGTGTAAGCCGTAGATCTAAATTTTCTGAAGGACCGCTTTTCCGTCCTTCGAATGATGTAATGCTTTGCCGGTGTTACTGATTGACTTTGGTTTTGAATAGACTCAAAAAGATGACCAGGCTTAGTCGCAGACATCGAAGATGTGGATTCTGGATAGGTCATGTCGTTTTGAAAATCATTGTCATGAATTTGAGCCCAGGTTTTAGCTACTATGTGACGCTATATGTCTATGGTGGAATTTTCCTTCCCTTTCTTATGGAAATCGTTAGATCCTTTCATCTTGACTGTAAACTATCAAACGACTAGATTTAAAACGTAGATGGTGCATATAGGGTGAATGACTTGAAGTATTCATTCTACTCTTAAACTATCAAGATGGAAGAGCCAACACAGATCGAGCTCCAGATCAAAGCTTTGTCAGGTGTGATACGAATGTTTTCTTAAGAGAAATCAACAACTACTCCTCCATTCGAGAGACACGTCACGATAATTGCTATATCTGCCAGAAAAAAGGACATGGACAACATAATGTCCACGATCTCAAATTGAGATAGGCGTCAAGAGAGGCAAAGGTCATGATACCTGTTATCATTGTCATGAGAAAGGACATTGGTCTTCAGACCGCTCTAAGAAAAAGTGAACCGTTCAAAGAAACAAGAGGAGGATGGGACTTCTGATAATGAAGAAGAAGAACTCTCCGAACAAACGGAAGAACCAAAACCAGTCCAGAAAGATGAGAAAAGAGGAATATAAGACAGTGAAGAATAAGAGAAAAATTGTGCTAGTGAAGAAGTAAAATTAAATGGAGAGAGAGAGAGAGAGAGAGAGAGAGAGAGAGAGAGAGAGAGAGAGAGAGAGAGAGAGGGAAAAAAAGACGCAAATAAACGTTTGATTTTGATGATTTGTAGTGACATTTCAATTGTGTTTCTGCAAGAGAATATACCCGAAAGAAAATGTAAGTGTCTCATGGTTTTGATATATTTTTTTAAAGAATAAGGACCTACAATCACAGACACACACGATTCGATCATCATGGGAAAAAATGTATTTAAGTTCATATTTGATTTAGCAAGTCACTCTTTGCTATAGATGGGTGATCCTGAAAAGGATGGTTGGGTGATTTGTAAACTCAGGATCAGAATGCAAGAGGTTTTAACAGCCTTATACATTTGCTACAGCCAAGTGATACTTCATCACCTGCTACTGTAGATGATTAGATAGCGATCACCACTGTTGGTATATCAGGGGTAGCCATTGTAGATGGCAATGCTGACTGAGATGGATATACTGGAATACTTGACTTGCGAAGGTCTTTTTCTCATGCGTCGTGCTTTGGTAGTCAGATACTTTGGTCTCAGACACCTTAACTCAGCCAAAATGTTAGTAGTACCGTGGCCGTTTGACTTTCACCGTTCTTCTTCTCTCCTAGGCACTTTATATTCTCTTCTTCTTCCAATCGTCTTTTTTGATTCCTCTTATTCTTACTCGTTGCTGTTGGATGAAAGAGGCTTGTTGTGGGTTTTTCTGCTGTTGTAAAGATTTCTTCTCATTTCTTTTTGCGTCTGTCTAAAATCCTTGACTTGTGGTAAGGAAGAAGGAGTGGTTAAGGTGCAGCCGCTGGTACAAATTCTTGCAAAGAAGAGAGGAAATTGACGAAATCCCAATTAAAATAATTATTTTCTGGAAGAATCACCGTCGTTGCCTTGGTATCTGCTACTATTCCATCACTCCTCGTCTCTACTACCGGCGTACATCAATTCATAGCTTTCTTAGTTTCAGTCATGTTCCAACAATGTATCGTCGATTCACTGCGCATCGATATATAGTATGTGACGTCACACGTAGCTATCTTCTAATTGGAAGAGAGTCTGCGCTCTGATTGAACTTTGTAACGCACGTTTGGATTGGAGAAAGAGGTCAAACCGTTTCGATCCGCTCTTAAACTATAAATACCCATTGCTTGCCTTATTTAATTCACCTGTACTTACGGTAAGATGTGGACTTACGTATAGTCGTCTAACCTCATATAGGTAATGCTGTTCAAACTTGACTACCACATGTATGTTTCATTATAATGGGCTGTCACGAACATCAAAGATACGATCATTTGTTTGGTAAGAATTTATGTGGAGAGGTAATGCTTTCTGAAGCGAGTCTTAATATATGGTCCAGATATCAGACATAGTTTGAAGAAGAGAAGTTTCATATGTTTGCTCAGTGGTGTTAACAAAATCTCTACGGGCCTTTTCAGGGCCACTCCATTGCCTCAAAAAACTCTACACCTTGCCAAAAGAGGTTCGTCTTTATGTTGTATGTGTTGAGTGTACAACTTACAGCTTAGACGAGATGTTATGTAGTACCAATGGTGTAGTGAGAGAATATGAGAGAATGCAATAATGAATTCAGATAGGAAGACATTTGTTACTCCTATGCGGGGGTGGGGGCTGGAGACGGACACTGGATAGCGCAAAAAGTAAGGTAACGCGCAAGAAAAGTAAAGGAAAACCTCTCCTACGCATTTCTACAGAGCTACACCCTTACACTTCCGCTATGAATTTTCACAGATTTTGAGAAGTAAATTAAGTCAAGTTGATATTTACATAATACAACTTTTATTTGTTACAGCTAGATACGCATTTTTGCTGTCTATTGTGGCAACATATAGTGACCTTTTAGATGTTATTCCAGTCACCCAGTGGAAAGGTCTTGGGAGGGGCTCATACGAGAAGAGTCATAAGGCAGACGGAAAATAAATATTGCAGAAAGTGGCCAACCGGAAGATATCTTAGATTCTGCAGGGTCTAATCTACCGGAACAGGCCGCATTCCTTTTACATCTGATAAGATTGAAGAATGTTCAGAACAAAATATCTTATATCGGTATGTCAACTGAAAAATTAGTTTGCATGTCAACAACAAGATCATTATGGCGGCCGCCATTTTCCCCATTTGCATGCCGACCTTAGATGTTTTGTCAAACACATTTTTGAATCATAGATCTAGACTAAACTGTGATACATTTAGATTATTCACAACCGTTAGACGTTTCTTCCAGCTGAACAATTTGTTTTCGAAAAGTGTAGTTTTCGTCTGCTTCCTGACGGCACCCATGGTTGACTAAAGGTCAAGGTGCTCTTTACCAAATGGGGGATGAAGAGACTGGCACTAAAATGTAGAAAAGTGTGTTTTACGTTTAATATTTTTTAAGAATCAAAGTAGCTTTTATTCTGGCCAAAAGAAGCATAAAGAATAAAATTACCAGGTCAGAACAGGAATTGATCACACGCACGTACATACACGCATATCACATTAAATCACTTAATTTCAGTTCAATATATTAAGTATATAGTAGTAATGAGAACTAAACATTTATTCTCATGTAATTATATAGGCGGTCGTTAGGCACTAATCCAGATATAAGACGCAAGGAAATGAAAACATTGTCAACTTGAAAAATGGGAGAAATAATGATTATTAGGACAGACTAGTCCTAGTGGTTAGATCGTCCGCCGCGGAAGCGGGAGATCGTGGGTTCGATCCCCGGCTGAGTTATACCAAAAACGTACATAAATGGTACTAACAGCTGCCTCGCTTGGCGCTCAGCATTAAGAGTTAGAGTTACGACTGGTCGGCCTGGTGTCATGATCATGTGACTGGGTGGGACATCATGCTACATGTCTGCGGCATCATGCCCCAGTGCTAGACATCACTATAAACTGCCTCACTGCAGACATCGAAGCGATATGACTGAAAAATTGTTAAAGCTACGTTAAAAATCCTAATCACACACATACACACACACACAGGGCAGACTAGTACTAACAATTTTCTATTTATCCCGTTGTTCAAGTTCTCAAGTTCTCAAAAATCAATCGTCGATGACAAATTACGGGGAGAAAATAGTACGTGCTATAAACCTTTATCACTTAGGAAATATGTGTGCTTAGTTAGTTATAACCCTCCCCACCACACCCCAATATGCGATTCGATACGAGCACCTTATGTTTAGCAGAGAAAATTGGGTTAATGTCGGTATTATCTGAAGATCTAAACTTTCGATATAATGTTGTGAGTAACCATTTGAAGAATACCAAAATGTAGAGCTGATTATTGTTTATCTCGTCTATTCACTAAGGTGATGTCTTGCTTAATAAGTCGGCAACACTCCGAAAAACCTTTCTTTGTAATGTCAAACATAAAATTGGGGTGGCACTGATCCTACATAATTTTCTCTTTTCGAATGGACATAAAGTTATTTGATGTGAGTTTTTCTATATTAATTTTAAACAAAGAGCAGCTAACCATGCCAAAGTTGGTCGTAATTACTGTCATTAAGAGGGAAATTTAAAGTTTTCATAAAATCGTTCCCAAGTCACCAGAAAACAAATATTTTATTCTCTTCTAATTGGTAGCTTGGGGGCAAACATCCAGCCGTCTCTATCAGGCGGATATGCTATAGTTGCCAGGGTAACAACCTAAAATCATCGGAATACAGTAAAGCCTTTGTGTTACGTGAGTTTCCATCGATTAATAACAATATCACCAATGGCAAAAACAAATGAACTTGTTAAATATAAAGTAAAAAATGAACATTGTTCGGAAGGAATCAAATTCAAGAAAGAATAAAAACGTTTAACAAGGATTGTATATTATGCTTTATGACAATTTGTCATCTACTCTGTTGCTACAACCTTTGAAATCCATAGTGGTTTAATGACTTCTTTGCTATGAAAATCTTCTTCGTTCTAGCCATCGATCCACAATACGTCCAAGGCGATATTTAGCAGTACCTTCGCTCTAGCGTTTCTTAAAGCTCTATACGAAGAGGTATATATTTTAATATTAAAAACGACTGGATTTATCCGAAAGAACTGTAATTAACAAAATATGATGATATCTGATAAGCCAGGAACTTATCTTACATGGTATTTCAAAGTTGATATTCGTAAATAAACCTTATCATAATTCTGCTAAAACATTGAAATCACTTAAAGGAGCTCATTAAATACTGGAAATTTGTTTTTCTACAGGAAGCAGAATTTGTGCAAACAAAATGATACGAGATAAAGGGTTCAATCAAACATCTTCACAGATATAAATTGCTTTGAAAAACCGATAGTTATTCCTCCTAAAATTCAATGGTAATAACAACGTGAAATTTCAGAAGAAGGTGGCTCTTTCCATTTGGCGCCAGTCTATTTCATTAAGTAAAATTGACTGGACGCTCTCTAGTACATAAAGCGAATAAAAGCAATTCTGATTCAAGTTGACATTTCTACATATCTTGCATGTTACAAAGTATGGATTGATATTCATGCTACAAAGTGTGGATAGATATGCTTGCTACAAGGTATGGATTGATATACATGTTACAAAGTGTGGATTGATATTCATGCTACAAAGTGTGGATTGATATGCTTGCTACAAGGTATTGATTGATATGCATGTTACAAAGTGTGGATTGATATTCATGCTACAAAGTGTGGATTGATATGCTTGCTACAAAGTATGGATAGATATGGATGTTACAAAGTATATTTTATAGACGTTTATGCCATATTCAACATTCGCATTATCTCCCGAATATTCTTTTCATGAACATAATACTGACATGTATAGAGAAAACATAATTGTATATTGAATCTGTTTTTTATTTGATTTTGCAATGTCATTTACAAAAGTTTATATTTAAGGAATTTTATTTTAGCTTCTATTAGTTAACCTAATAATTCTGATCAATACACTCTGGGTAGCCAGAAGCCTGGGGTAAGGATTTCTATGCAACTGCAGATTTACCTATTACCGTTCTCTTCTGAACTTTTAATTAATAATACACAATTAATAATACAAAAGTACCTTACCTGGTTTTGAGGTTTATTCATTCCACAATCATTACTGATATTTGTTGTGAAGTAAATTAAATTATCTTGATTTTATATACAAATTTGATAAAGACTTGCATGTTAAATGTTTTAATATATATATATATATATATATATATATATATATATATATATATATATATATATATATATATATATATATATATATATATATATGGCAAATTAATGTCCGATGGTATTCCTAGTCATGGACGGGAACGTTCAGGGGGATACGGTAACGATCACGAGGCAGACGGAAATAATTGCATAAAGTAGCCAACATGAAAACAGCTTACATTCTTCAGGGTCTAATCTGCTGATATGTATCGCATTCTTTTACGCCTGAAGTATGTACTAGACAAAATATATTAGATTGGTATGCCAATTGGAAATTGTAAGTCAGGAGCCGGATCATAGTGGCGGTCGCCATTTTTTCCATTGCCATACCAAATTGACGTCTCACTGGACAGTTTGTTTGGGCAAATTTTCATTCGACGATGACCTATTGTAGAAACAAAATGATAATATGATAATATTACATTAAATATACAAATAAAAACCAACTAATGATTTTTGTTGAAATGATGCTTGTAAGATTCTGACTGAGGTATTAACGTTAATTCCTTATGCAACTGGTGACTTTTATACTGAAGCAACACTGCCACCAACCCCTCTTATTTACATTTTTTTTTTGACAGGAAAGACCTAGTTTGAATAATTTCCTGTGACAAGACAGCTAAAAGAAAAAGTATGTCCCTTACGCATGAATAAATTTCAATAGTACTGTAACAAATTAGCATCCTTTTCATGACCCCTCAACCATCTAGATTGTTAGATATTTACCTCTGTAGAAGACACGTGCAGACAAACAAACAAAAGAATTTAATGGTACGCCATTGCACACTACATACGACAAACAATACAGCATTCAACGGTACGCAATACATCATAAAATGGTACGCCATTGCACACTACATTCGACGAACAATATAAAGGATGTGAGTACTTTAAACATTGCGACATGAAACTACAAAGCTACATAAATGTTCCAGATTCAGCAGTGCTATCAAATGAATTGGTTTGCATCGTAATGGTAAATGAAATGGTAGCAATAGTAGCTGCAGTAGAAGTAATATCCTGAAATAAATGGTAGAGGAAAAATCGGTAGAGGTGTTGGTAGCATCATATGTCGTAGTGGTATATTTAGCAATAAAAGTAGAAGAATCGACAGAAGTATCTGTAGTGCAACAATCACCAAAATCAGTTGCAGCGATTGCAGTTTACAGAACGGAAGCTGTAACGGTATTTATAGTAGTATTTATAGTCGCAGGGCGTACCTAAAGTAGTTTGCACCCGGGTGGATCCTTTATTTGGCACACCCACAAATAAATGTAAAATTTAAAATCATATATATGTAATGTTTGCAAGTAGATTCTTAATAGTACAGTGCTGTCATAAGCAAAGTGAAAATAAATTTTATTAGGCAAATTTTTCATTTGCTTTGAAAACTGGTATTTCAACTCTGCCGATGGTACCCCTCCTTCTGGCTGACACCCGGGACGAACACTCCCCCTCGAACCCCCTTAATAAGCCACTGTGTAGTCGTAATATTAGTAGTGTTGAACACAGCTCTCTCTCTCTCTCTGAACCGTTCCAGTGGCCTAGTGGTTAAAACGTCCGCCACGCAAGCTGGAGGTCGTGGGTTCGATCCCAGGCCGAGTCATACTAAAGACTTTCAAAAATGGAACTAATAGCTGCCTCGCTTGACGCTCAGCATTAAGAGTTTAGTGTTAGTACTGGTCAGCCTGGTCTCATGTTAATGTCACTAGGTGGGACATCATGGTACATGTCTGCGGCATGATGCCCCAGTGCTAGACATCATTATAAACTGCTTCAATTCAGACATCGTAGCGATATGACTGAAAAATTGTTAATGCTAAATTAAAAATTCTAATCAAACAATCTCTCTCTCTCTCTCTCTCTATCTCTCTCTCTCTCTCTCTCTCTCTCTCTATATATATATATATATATATATATGAATTTTACATTGCATTTGTTTTTGCCTATGTGATTCAAAATGTCGAAAGAACATGTAATTAAGACAGTTATACGTAACAAGACTGAAAATCGCTTTTAAAGGGTCAAGCGTATTCGTCCGTAGGGAATTCCGCTATGAAAAATACAGGTTTTTTGATTGCGTGACACCTCTGAGCATCGTCTGAGGCGGGATTAAGTGGGTAGGTCTCGCAAGAACGTATGTTGAAGCCGTCAAAAGTGTGTATGGTAATACGAACACATTTACTGCTGTTGTCGAAGGGATCACGCAGATTAGTACAGTAATATCTTCTCCTAGGCTTGATCCGTTATTTGAGAGAATAAATAAAGTCTGTATTGTATTGTGTTGTGCGATCATCTACATGTGTTATGAAGTGAAAGTTCACTGTATAATATTTATCTCTGTCTCGTGTTGTAGTTAGATACGTCCATATATCACAATTGATTTAATAAGGTAGTTCACGTTTTATCGCTTTACAATTTCCTATACACAGTTGCATGTATAGTCATGCATTGTCGTACTTGCTTTCACATTAACAGTGATAGTCATGACATATATTTATTGGTAAACGTTTGATAATCCATGTATTTGGAGTATGTAATGTATAGATAGTTCTCGAAGTGCGTCAACAACATCCATATGTGTGGCATGCTGGCAGATTTACCGTTGAGTTTATATGGTGTTTGTAATTTGAAGTAAATTCATCGAATCGGACGATAGTGTTACAAAAGATATATTCATATATACATATATACAACGCAAATCAGAATTTCTTTTAGCATCTATATCAGTAATGTATACGCTGATATTGCTTCAGCTTGTTCAAAATTATCAGTTTTGTTGACTGCATATAGGATAATCTGCAAGTGACCTTATCGGCAAACATCCATAGGACACACCGTTCTAATTACATGGAAGAACTGTGAACCAGTCTAGAAATGTGTGAAGAAATAATAGAGTATATACGGGTTTGGTGGTCCATAATTGGTTAATAATACAAAGTAAAATTTTAGTAAAAATGTCTTTTGAGAGCTTTTTATATCCGTAATTTAGAAAAGATATAAACAGTATTCTATTGATGCAATTTTAGTATTTTTATATGCTTGACTTAGGAGTAGTCAAAAATGAAATTAGTAGCTGACTCATTGGTGCAGAATCGATAACACGTGTTTCATGCACATGTAGATAATAAAATGTGGCGGCTCATATGGTGTTCTCCACACAGAAGCTTGCACCATGGATAATTGTGCACGGAGTGCATATGTCTGATAATTAGCACCCAGAAATTGTAAGTTGTTGAATTTTGAATATGATGGTGTTTCCATATGTTTACTATGGGAGTTGAATTCGTACTGTGACTCCTTTTAGGCGAAGCAAGGCAATACAATTCATTCAAAATAATATTCTGTTGGTTCATTCATAACAAAGACAGTAATGCAGTAAGCGCAAATAGAATGTTAAAATCATCTTTCATTTAGATTTATTTCAAAATGGGAAAATACAATAGAAACTGGCATGTTTCATGTAATATTCCATTCCTTTTTTTCTTCTTCGGGTTTTGGTTTTAACAGGCAGATATACACAAATAGCTGGTAAATGACATACAGCTTTCTTAATCAATTTCGATTGACTTCAGAACGTTTAGCGAGAAACCAGGTCTGAAAATTTCATTATTTTTATCGTTCACAAGCGAAATCTTAGATCTAACGTCTATTTGACGAAAAAAGAAGCGATAAACAACTGGATCCTACAAATTTGATCTGTATGTAAGACTGAGCAAGACTATTCTTTAAAGACTCTTGACGTTATGTGATGTGATTCGGAGTTTTAGCGTAGATCTAAACAATGTTTCAGTCGTAAAGCTACGATGAATGCCATGTGGCAGTTTATAGTGATGTCTAACACTGTGGAATCATGCCGCAGATATGAAACATGAGGTCCCACCCTGTCACTTTATCCTGACACCAAGCTAACCAGTCCTATCACTAATCTCCTAGTTCTGAAAGCCATAAGAGGTATCTGTTAGTATCATTTTATAAGTCTTTTGTGTCTACGCTCTGCCGCATCCGAGGCGGATGATTTAACGACAAGGTCAATCCAATACCATTTTAACTTCATCGGCATTTCCTCGATAGGAGATTTAAGTTCTGGATTTAATAATATGTCGGTGTAGCCACAGTATAACGTTCCTGTCTTTTAACTTGCATAACTTAAATTAACGTTTGTACTTTTTAATAATGACCGCTCCGGTGGCCTAGTGGTTAGAGCGTCTACCGAGAAAGCGGGAGGTCGTTGGTTCGATCCCCGGTTGTCATACCAAAGACTTACAAAAATGATGTTGACAGGTGCCTCGCTTGTCGCTCAATATTGAGAATAAAACTTCCGACGTTTACATCCCCACCCAACACACACACACACACACATATATATATATATATATATATATATATATATATATATATATATATATATATATATATATATATATATATATGTTGTCTTCAGATATCTTCTCTATCATAGATTGTTGAGTTTACAAACCTTTTAATTTGTGCATAAATCAAGGGGATCACACAAAATTTAAAGAACAGGCTCACTTCTTTCTACTGAACACGACTTCCATTAAGATATATATATATATATATATATATATATATATATATATATATATATATATATATATATATATATATATAAGAATTTAGAGAATGAGTTTTAAAACATCAAAATGACATAAGAAACCGAATCGGAAATCAGATAAACACGACAATATTCAGACCCACTTGTTCAAAGTTACATAAAGAATTTGGCCCGCAATATAAATAGAGGATAACTTGACCTCACATCCACACTGCATCTAACGTTGCCATAAGAAATCTTCACAAGATCTGCAATGCTTCCAATACAAATTCTGCTAGTATTGACGAGTGGTTCATCTGTTGGAACAGCCATCTTGGAAAAGGTGGGTGAAGCCGACTTGGACGCTGTTCGCATTCGGCTAGAAGATGAAAAGGCCAAAAGACTTCTTCTGGAGAATGACGTTGAGGTTCTGATGTTGAAAGTTGAAGAGCTGAAAAGAGGATTTTCTCAAATATCTGAATACAACAAAGGTATATATATATGTATATGTGTGTGTGTGTGTGTGTGTGTTTGTGTGTGTGTGTGTGTGTGTGTGTGTGCCTGTGGTGGGGATGTAGATGTTGGAAGATTTGTACCGCTGTGCCTTAACAAAATTTGCACTTTTCAAATCTGCATGTTGATCTCATCTTTTACTGGCACTATTGAACTGTCTTATTATGATAATTTGAGAGGAAACAAAGAGCTAATTTACATTCTCTCGAGTTCTTTTCTTTAGAGATTCTTAAATATTACAAACATGCATGCGACTAACCTTCTCTCGTATGATAAATCAATAATGCTTTGCACCCAAAGTGTTTGAATGAGTTTGACTGAGTTTGACATATTTGCATACTAAGAGCTAAAGGTTGTCTGTTAATGTGTTCGTTTTCACTTTCATTTTCAGTTAATGACGAGATTTCAAACCTACTTTTAGACCTTTTGCAGACGTATTATATTACATGTGACATATACAAATATTTCTCACAACTCACATGTACTTATATTATATGTTTCAGCTTCTCAAGGAAATGTGACCTCTGTTACAGCCGGCATTGCCTTTACTGCAACGCTTTCCAGAGAAACTACACACGTTTATGAACAGGTGGTAATTTTCGACAACGTTAAATTAAATGAGGGAAATTGCTATGATTCTTCTACTGGACGATTTCGTGCACCCTTTCGAGGACTGTATATTTTCTCTGTAACCATGTTGAAAGTTTTAAACACACATGTTCATGTATTGATCATGAAAGACGACGTTGAGATTGGAAGGGTATTTTCAGGAGTTACACAAAGCGATTCGGGTTCTGTAACTGTGGTTACTGTAATGGAGAAGGGACAGGTGGCCTATGTCAAAGAGAAGTCTGCTTCACCAGAGACTATGCATGGAGACAACTGGGCCTACTTTACTGGTCTACTACATATCCGCTATAAGTAGAGAAAATATCCGTTTAAGGAAGGAGAGCACGTATATGTGGCGACAAGTTTGAATAAATTCTTCTTGTAATCATCCGACTTGTAACTTTTACCTATATTCATCGATTTGCACGCTTGGTCAAGTAGTATAACCCTTCCATTCCTATTTTGTACTCGTGTTAATATATTTCTTGTATTGTTCCTTTCATGGTACACATTTTGATGAAACGTGTTCAATTGATATGGCAGCAAAGTCTGTCTAATTATAGATCAGAAGTCTGAGAAAAACGTTTGCCTCTATAGTCTTTGGATTTGCATAACGGTCATACAGGAAGTTTGTTTAAATACTCACTTGATGGGTTTATGGCCCGTGACTGCAAATGAATCCTTTGAAATGTTTGTAACTATAAAGCAAGGTAATATTAGTTAAACATGAATAAAAGCGAATAAGATAGATTTCTGTTGGAAATGTATTACGATGTTTAAAATGCAGCATTTTAATCCACTATCCCTTATTACCACCCAAAAACAATTGAATTTTCGAAAGGCATGAAGAGGGACAAATCGTGACATATGCCTCAATAGTTCTGAATATGCATTTATATTTTACGACATATCAACCTTATAAAAAACAATGCGCATGATGTATGTATCCATCCATATGAACATCCATGCATCTCTCCATCCACTCATACACGTGCATATCCCAACCGTTGATTCATTGTAACATCTATCCATCTCTTTCCATTCACATTCTTATCGCACACCTAATATATTTTTCAGTCTAAAATCAAACTATGATATCGTAATCTCCAGACATCATAAACTAAATAAAGACAAACATATAGCTAAGCATCTCTCACTGTTTTTTCATGATAGAATATTGCCTGTGAATCCTTAGCCAACAGAGTGAATAATGGGAATCTTTCTAGATGTATCATTTTCTGTACAATATTTTTTAGAATTATTTATAATTTATAATTAATATATTATCGTTAGAGAGCGCATTGACAATAAACATATTTTGTACCAAGAAATATGTATTTGATCGAAACTGTTCAGTCTCGAATCTATATAAGAAAATATTGTTAATTCACAGCTATTTTCGGACATTAACATATGACAGCCTGTAACATGCGAATACAAAACGGTTCCCCTAGGTTTTGATGGAGTACATTGTTGAATCATGATAGAAACGATTCGCATGGAGTCAAATATATACATGATTTGTTTATATGAATGCAGTAAACCAATCATTTATTGTTTTAATACAAATTAAGAGTATTTATCCATTAAGAACTTTAGAAAGAAAGCAGTCTTGTGTGATAGACTGATATATTTAATAATATAAAAGTATATATTTGTCAAAGATGGACGATACCGGCATATCAGATGGTATAATTTTTTCCCGCACTCTTTGCTCACGATTGTGAAAATGCCGGATGTCATATCAGTCGCTTGCCTCCTTATTTACTGTTAAGACAGACACGTCCATCTGTTGTACTCTATTATACACTCCAGGCTGTGAGATCTGTATCTTGTGTTGTACAATTCTATATACTCCAGGCCCTCACATCTTTCTAATGTACCTTGCATATAATCCAGGTTGTCAAATGTGCCTTTTGTACCCGTGTAATCACTCTGAGATTTGTATCCTTGCATTCAGTCAATCAATCACATCTGTCTCTTTTATCCTTGAAAACAGTCCATGTTGTAATCTTTATCTCTTTTAACGGTGTATAAGCTCCACACTTTCACATCTATCTCGTATACCTTTGTGTGCACAGACCAGGCTGTCACATCCGACTCGAGAATATAGTTAAGGCTGTCGCATCTGTCTGTGATCTATGTTTGCAAAAGTGGATAGTTTGCTACGATTACCCTCTTTTGAAAAAACTTCTATAATATTAAAATTGTGGAGGAATCGCTGTTAAACATATAGAAGGACAAATCTATAAAATGAACATCGCGTTCAAACTTAAAGGTTTAATATCAGATATAATAAAATCCTGAAGTGCAAACGCATACTTTGGATTTCCCGTCTATTAAGTTAACTATTAGAAATACTTCAGTAGAAACCTAGGTATCAAATTATATCTTGAATATCTCGGCGTCTCTCAGAAACACGAAAGAGAATTTGACATTGTAACATGAAAATAATAAACCCCAAAGAAACAAACATGATTTGATAATGTCTTCCAAGTGACAAGAAATATGAGATTACCGGTCCGTTTATAAAATACCTATTCAGATGAATGTAAATTAGTTTGGAGTGTGGAGATGCATAAATTATCATTTATATTTGACTAACGTATGACAAATTATATCAACATGATACAGAGTCTTAAATACGTTCAAAGCACGACATACCCTAGGTGAGTAATACATACGTCTAGATGATTATGTTCACGCAACATAACGTTTGGTATATTGTTGGTCACAGGCAAAACAACCTCATCATTCTGCGCTCATAATACAATTAGAGTAACCATATCGTATATTTTAATGCAATTCTTCGTACCTACATTTACCATATACACATATATAACTATTTAAAACATGTTTACTAACGTCTTTAGATAAACCAACCTTATCTCTTTTATTTTTTTTATTAAAAAGTCTGGAATATTGATGCACTCCTCAGTCGCGATTCTATAGCTCCTTTACCTACCTACAACTACTACTACTACTACTAAAAAAGCAGGTCATCGTGAGTTTGATCCCCGGCCGCGCTTTACCAAAGACTTACAAATACGGTACTAACAACTGCCTCTCTAGTGCTAGGCATCTCTATGAATTGCCACGTAAGAGACATCGTATATATATATATATATATATATATATATATATATATATATATATATATATATATATATATATATATATATATATGATTGAGGCGCTAGGCGCTCGGCATTAAGAGATTAGTGTTAAGACTGGTCGGCTAGGTGTGAGGATAATGTGCCTGGTTGGGACACCATGCATCATGTCTGCGGCATGATGCTTCAGTGCTATAGATTACTATGAATTGCCACACTAAAGACATCGTATATAAAGAACTGAAAAAAACGTTACAAATCCTGATCACACAACCACAAGAATAATAATAATAATAATAATAATAATAATAATAATAATAATAATAGTTACAATAATAACAACAACAATATTAATGATGATACTACTACTACTAATAATAACCGAAATAACATCATCATCGTGTGTTGCCCAAGAAAGAAAACGTATATGCAGCGTGCACCTCTATCTCTGCATATAATTACTATGGTTACATAAGCTTTATTGAAACGAGAGTCTTTTGAACTAAGATCAATGTTCATTGAAGCAGTCGTTTCTCAAACTCTCAAAATTTTGCAATCCCTTTTTACATCGTTAGGGTCTGAAACTAAGGAATAGAAAAGAGGGAATATCACAAAGTTTAGTAAATATCAACAAATAATTTATCACCAAAGAAAACAAAGTGATAATTTAGAAGAATGTACAGTAATGCGAATTCAGTCATACCATAAATAAAAATTCGATCAGCAGTCTTTTAATGGATAATGTTTAAATTATTGTGGTGCTCGAAATGAGATCCAGCGCAAAATGCTTTGGTGTGTCTGTATATTTAAATGTACTAAGGAACCAGAAGCCTGAAGTGTGATGATGGACTTACAATTAATCAAAAAGTTATAGTCTAAGCTGTCCTTGTATGAATTCCCAATAATTCCAATTAATCTTTCTGGCATTTTGTATGGAGTTTAGGACCATCATGTCTGTGGTTCCTGATCCTTAGACGAATCCACACTATCTCTCTGCAGAATTCCTTGATCAATACGATTCACTATGCAATTTATCAGAATCCTGGCGATGCTTTAGCCAGTGATTGACAGTAACAGGATGCATCGATTCTTGTCGTAGGATTGTCTATCGCCTTACCATGTCCTCGTTGACTGGAAGAGTTCGGTCAGTTTGGATATCATGTGAAAGACTCAGACTTTGGAGACTACTGCTGGTATGACATCGCTTTAAGGTCATTGGCGTTTTACAAAAGGGCAATTGGTCTTTCAGTTTCAGTCAGCGATGGAGATGTATAACGTGGTATGTTGATGTCAACTTTGGACAGCAATCGATGTTCGTGATGTGCTTCGTCAACATTTATATGGTGTCCATTCTTTGGCAGCGAACGGTGTGCAGCTGTCAGTACTTGAAATTGAGTTCCGCCAATATGTATGAGGTTTCCTTTTTTTGAGAGTTAACAGTGTGCAGCTGACAGCACTTGATATTGTGGCCGGTAGAAAGTCGTCAAGGTATCACAAAGGTTCATCGTGACAATGTTGTACGCCTCATTACTAAGTGATACATGTCTTACACATATGAGAGTAACGTTTGTCAGAAAACAGTACACATCTGCTGTAATGTACAAATTTAAGGAGTTCTTGAATGTTGAAAGTACCAAAGACTCATAAATCTGCGATTCTGGTTCAATTGGTATCATGAAGAGTGTTGGCAAGTAATATTTACCATTTTGATACATAAATGACTATCTAAATACTTGTTTTGAGAAGTAACAATAACAAGAACGGCAATAGTAATTATCAGCGTCATACATTGCTGCTTCAGGAAAACGTCGCATGAACATCATTCTGGACTTACAATGAATGAGATTCCATATCGTTACTTGAACGAGAGCCTTTTGAGTAAAGAAAAGCCTATTTAAACGGTCTTTCTCGTAGAACTTTTAACGGACTCTGTAACTTTCGTTTTTTGTTAGTGATAAGTAGGACATAATGCTTTTGCCGACCAGAGAGGAAACGATGTTGGAAAGATATAGAAGAGGAACCGACTGCAATTGGGAGAATTTTGCACAATCAACATTTTTTCAAAATAGTGTTCTTTTAAAGTTATATTCAAACACATAATGAGAGAGAGAGATCAAGATCATGCTGTTTCATCCGTTGAAGTCAGAGTCGATATTAACAATCACATTTATTGATACAAGAGAGTAAGCCAAGAGGTGGATGGCAAAAGCCAAGTAACTAAACTAAAAGTAACATTGCACACAAAACCTTTGGTTACGATTCTACATTCACTAATGTGGTCTGAATATGTGCTATGACCGAACGGCATCAGCGAGTTAAAATATTATCTTGCAGTGTATAATCTGAAATATGGTTAGGTATGATTCATTATTGTTTGGATATATAGTTCTTCCACGTATATGTTAAAGCGTTTTTTCAAGTAATATAGAAATACATAATTTTCTCATTTTGTAACAAGTCCTGTAGCTCAGTGCAGACCTGTCCTAAGAGACTGTCATTAAGAAATGTAGTTGATGGCGAGTCATTCATTTCGACCCCAGAGATGTAAATAAAATTTTTTTTTTAACGTCTCTCAAGAGTTAAGAAATCATCAATCAGAATTAAATTCTGTACAATGCACTCATTCTATTTAACAAATCAGCGGCAAAGTCTATCGTCGAACGTTAGTTCCGACTCGACATTACTCAAACACTTAGACATTTTGTTTGCCAGTCTCCACAATTGTGAAAAGAATCAAATATTGATTTAATATTAATCTAAAAAAAACGGATGCATATGCATCTTGCAATACTCTTGATATCAACATCTTTTAACGAAACATAACGATATTTCTTTCAACAAAGCTTTTACCACGCTTGCTATTCTGGGAAAGTCCTGCATTTAAATTTTGAACTTCAAATCCTGGTAAATTAATTTGTCCCAAAAGCCAATATAATCTTTGAATAAAGTATATTTGCTGGTATTTGGATTTTTACGAATGGTAATTCAACAATAGTTCTCACGAAGCACTGCCATTGATAATCTGACTCTGGTTAAAATGTGCTACAAGATGGTTCAAGCCCATCGAACCTATCTCTCAATCGCTCCCGTGGGCTTCGATATACCCTGAATCCGTTTTAAACTAAAACTGCGATATGTCTATATACTACTAATCAATCCTACTTGGTAAGATTAAACCACTTCTCCTAATCATATTATGTTCACTACAACACGTATAAACAACGTTCTACCAGGAAACATCTTAAAGCTAGCACAGAATACGCTTAAAAAGTTAAACAAAGACTATAACTATATATTTTGTTCCTCTTATAGTTCATTATATTGTCTGTATTCAGACATATTTACGCCTATGTGTCTGTTAACACTGGTCTCAAACGGTCTATACAAATACATCAGTGTCTTCTATTAAAATCAGACATTAATCCGTCAAATACAACTGTGTTAGTTTTCCAAGAGTATTATCAGTTTTGTTATCGCATGCTTAAGAAAAAAAATCAATCATCAACGTATTCAGAGCTCATTAATGACGAGAAGATGCATTGAAAGAAATACAACAATGGCGAATTACCTGTTTCACCAAGAAAAGCGACAACATCGTATTGCAGTAAATTGACCTACTGCATCTGTTTGTGAACAAGCTGAACGCTTGTCTGTGTCCATAAAGTATTAATATTATTATATAGTTTTCTCGCTCTTTGGCATAGGACATCATTTCTTGAGAAAAAAATACGCCATGTTGCTTTCTAATCTAATCCATTCTAACACATACCTTGAACGGCATTCAAAATGAATAAGGCAGCATTCTGTACAGATTTGATTCTGGACAGCACGATCCTTTTAAACATCTTAGAAATTGCTGGAATGAACGTAATTGAGCTGTAATTACCTGGGTTACATTTTCGTGTGTTGCATCACTTAATAAGGTAATTGCTCTAACTGACTTGCCCTTGCATTGGATGTACTGAAACTTCGAAAGTGCATCGTTGACTCCTAAATATGAAGTGGTACTAAATGATATTGTCATATCTCCCTACCTTGTTATGGTCAACGTGAAAACGTACAATCGACACATAATCGACTACAACTGTGAACATTATCTTAATGTTTACACATGAATAACACTAGTAAACATGTGTTTTTGTTTCATTATGTGGAAGAACTATAGCACCTAAAAGTGATTTCTTGATTTCTGTAAAATATTAATTGGGTCTCCATAAGTAATGTTACAGAAAACCGTTTAGGGACATTGTCTGACCTATATGCTATGAACTGCATGCTGAGTACAGCTCAGTTAACATTCTTAATCTTGAATTCATTCAACTGCAGTTGACTTTAAGGTCATTAATGCATGACAAATCAAGACAAAACAACATAGCTATGTTCTTCCATACGGTATGAATGACGAATTTTTCTCAGCTTTCGGGACGTAGAATTCATATAACAAATAGATCAGACAACTGCATATTAAATATTAAACCTAGCCAGGAACAAGAGCGGGAAAAAAGGGAAATATGTTATTACTTGTCTTTGATGAAGGTAGTATCGGATTTGAGTGGCCATTCACCACAAAAATAGCTGCTCCAAATTTAGAATGCACGGTATAAACTGATATAGTTGAGTTTATAAAAATATACTCTAAAGAAAATTCAAAACAATCTATGGCATGGGAAATGACTTAAAAACGGAAAACAAATGCAGCGCATGAAAATGTAAACACAATACCTACTAATAGATCGTAATCAATGGTAAGCGGCATAAAAGTTTCATTAGGTACCGCATTCCATAGACTGGTATCACCTCCCTTACATCTCTCAATGACTTTCATCGCCATTTGTTGCCTTCGTCAATTGAAGCATGTGATAGAAAAGTAGAGTCAATACTATTAGGAGACCGAAGCTGCTCTTTCACGTTTCAGCGATCCGACATGTGTTAATTGTATATTTAATGTAGCTTTAAACCATTTTCAGTCATATGCAGTATGGCAGTTTATACTGATGCCAAACACTGGGGCATCTTGTCGTCCTGTCATTAACCTCTCTTTGTTAAGCGCCAAGTGAGGCACCTGTTAGTACCTTTTTTGCTACTTTTTGGCATGGCTCAGCCGGGGATCCAACACACGACCTCTCCCATCAAACCATCACGAAAAATGTATCATGACAAGCAAACTCTGCCCTAATCTATCAGGCGCCGCCACTGCTGATTGTGTCAAAGACATTTTTCAGGTTGATGAATGTCGTGGCATTTCTCAAGTAGCTCACAACTACCATATATGTTGTCACTCGTGTTTTCCTAAAGCCACACTGACAACGGGATCCATTGATCAATGTGACTTACAATGGGATGTATCAGAAGTAATGCTAGGATTTTTCCTGTTACGGAAAACAAGGAGCTGTCCGAAGCTTGTCCAAGGATTGTCTATTTGCCTTTGCACTTATTAAAGTGGACGATGGCTTCTACCTTGAACTCCTTGTGCATGTCAGCTATTTGTATATACTACTCAAAGCTTGTGGAAGAAAAGTCTATTTCCTTTTAGCTTTTAAGAATGGGTGATGGATGCGTCCTTATTCTTATAGGGGATATCCATCTGAGTCCACGTTGACTGGAGTTGCTCATTCAGTGTTTGTATCACGTGTGAGTCTCCGGTTTGATAGACATTTCCTGGTAGCACACTGCTTCAGGTGCTTTGTAAGTTGACACCAGGTCAATTGCTTACTTCAGATTCAGTTAGGGTTGTAGGGTCAAAAAGTGATATGCTGTTTTCCACTTGGAGCCGTCCATCAATCGTTTCCTCATCTATAGAGTTGTTGAGGTATTCGGCCCATCTTTCAAGTACGTTTATTTGACAGTGGGGAGTGTGGTACTGTCAGCATTCAATATTTTCTTCCGTTGATTTTCTTAAAAATAAAATAGAGGTTCTTCGTATTCTCGTCTGAGTAAAACCTAATGTGATATTTGTATTGGTCATCCATGATGCTTGAGTCATGTAAGTCGGTGCGTGTGCATTTGGCTGCCCTCCAGATGATGTTGCTTGCTGTCTTCTGTAGCGTATGTTTCTCATTCAGACGTGCTAACTGGCAGTATCGTCCTACTGAAACCAGTGTTGATGGTTACGTGTGATGGAACCGAAGATTTTGGATGCAATGGAGAGGAGAGTTTCTGGATAATTTTGACAACTGTCTTTATATTTTCGGACTTCATAAGATAAATATTAATTTGCATGATACAAAGGTAATGAGTCATAACTGAATAAACCGCAAAAAGCAAAGACTATTGAAACTCACCAATATGCAGAAAAGATTATTGTGACAAATTATAAAAGATATATTAGAGTAAGTATAACAATATTCGATTAATTGGAAGAAAGAACTAAATGTATTCACGTACTTTAGACATTGAGGTATCCAGTGCTACACTGTTTCAATAAAATGACTATGTTTAGTTTTCAATTTTTCATATACTTTAATACGTACTCTTTTAACAGGTGATCGCTGTCACGGAATTGTATACGACTATGTTCAATATGTATATGTGGTAAAAAAATCTAGTCTCTATTTCGTTACTGCGTACAGCCTTACCGAGAGTAGTTTATTATTTTTGGGGTATTTTTAGTTATTTCGACATAATGAGCGAACACTCAGCTCATGCTGCACGTGCGAAATTGCCTGCAGTTTAAAGTACCTAGCTGCGCATATGTCACAGCTAGGGGTATATAAGGACGAAATTATAAGACAGAAATCACATCACGATCCAGTCTTGTCGGAAAAAGCTTCCATCCTTAAAGGAGCAATCTATCAGCTAAAAGAGATAACAATAGATTTAACTTTGTTCTCATTGCTATTTGTATTATGATATAATTCATTGTTTTACATATTAGATGTTTAATATTTATTATAAAATCTATAGAATAAATACATAGGTTAGGCAGCGCCATTTTATCAGAAGTACTATATTTTGTTTCATTAGTTCTTTTGTATCTGAACATAATTGAGTTCAATTATACGCTGCATGCTTAACGTTAAATGTACATGGATAATTATTTCATGTGCGTGCATGCGCTACATATGTGAGAATACTTGACTGTGTCTTATGTATTACACGGTTCGGTTGTTTTAATTTTAGCTGAGTGGGGGCCGTTGGTGCCCGGGTGCGGTGCCATGTTGTGGTGTCCGTGGGGTGAACGTGGGTGACTGTGGTCCGGAGCTGAGTGGGGGCCGTTGGTGCCCGGGTGCGGTGCCATGTTGTGGTGTCCGTGGGCTGACCGTGGGGGCCAGTGGTGCCAGTGTGTGGTGCATGTTGGGGTGACCATGGACGACCATGGGGGCTTGTCTAGGCTGCCCGTGGTGTGCTGAAGTTTTGCGCTGTGTTTTGGTGACGATGTTTCGGAAGAGTGTACTGGTGTCCTCAAATCGAGGGACCAAGGCTTCGCGACCATCGTCTCTGTGTTGAATGTAAAGGGCTCCCGAGGGATCTTTCAAACAGACGTGGGAGTGGACCATGCGTGGCGACTCCACCACCATTGACTAGAGCGGTATACATCTTCAACGTCAAAAGGACGCCATGATAGTTGTAGTATACGTGTTCCATATTTTTTTTATTACCATCTAAGCAAGTAATTCACATCCATGTATCAGTTTCGTTATCTAAACGACTCATAATTTCCCTTTTCTTTGCAGTCTCGTTATATGAACGACACCTGCATAATTGTATTATTTATTTAATAACTTCTTTGCAGTTTCGTTATCTGAACAACACCTGCATAATTTTATTATTTATTTAATATCTTCTTTGCAGTCTCGTTATATGAATGACACCTGCATAATTTCATTCTACACAAATCTCGTTCCATGAACGAGAGCTTCAGAATTTAGGTTTCACCATTGCATATATCTCGTCATATGGACGACATATTATTTAAACACTTCTTTGCAGTCTCGTTATATGAACGACACCTGCATAATTTTATTATTTATTTAATAACTTCTTTGCAGTCTCGTTATATGAACGACACCTGCATAATTTTATTATTTATTTAATATCTTCTTTGCAGTCTCGTTATATGAACGACACCTGCATACTTTCATTCTACACAAATCTCGTTCCATGAACGAGAGCTTCAGAATTTAGGTTTCACCATTGCATATATCTCGTCATATGGACGACGTAATATTTATTTAAATATCTTCTTTGCAGTCTCGTTATATGAACGACACCTGCATAATTTCATTCTACACAAATCTCGTCCCATGAACGAGAACTTCAGAACTTAGGGTTCACAATTGCATATATCTCGTCATATGGACGACGTATTATTTATTTAATATCTTCTTTGCAGTCTCGTTATATGAACGACACCTGCATAATTTCATTCTACACAAATCTCGTTCCATGAACGAGAACTTCAGAATTTAGGGTTCACCATTGCATATATCTCGTCATATGGACGACATTATTTAAACACTTCTTTGCAGTCTCGTTATATGAACGACACCTGCATAATTGTATTATTTATTTAATAACTTCTTTGCAGTCTCGTTATATGAACGACACCTGCATAATTTCATTCTACTCAAATCTCGTTCCATGAACGAGAGCTTCAGAATTTAGGGTTCACAATTGCATATGTCTCGTTATATGGACGACGTATTAATTATGTAATATCTTCATTCTAGTCTCGTCATATTGACGACGCATTCTTTTCATATTTGCATCTATCTCGTTATACGAGCCTTTTATATATATTCATATTTGTAAATTCATTCATATACTTCTTTTTTGTCATAGTTCCATGTTAGGAACATTTATATAAATAGATTTTTCTTATATATTGTAAAATATTGGTGTCAGAGTTAATTTTTAAAATTGCGTTTATAAAATAAACATGTTATTAACGCAGTTGTGTTCCGTGTCTTCACTAATCCAGTTCCGACTCGGTCTATCTTGTGACAATCGCAATTATAGTTGTTGAACATAACGGGATGGAAAATATTTGCAGTTAGGACATCGTAATATCTAGAATATCGATAAGTTTTTGAGAAACGTTTATAGCGTCGACATTTCATTGTTTAATCAGATTTGGAATAGTATATTTGGAATATTTCGAATTGTTTCGAAATTATATTTGCAAATGGAATAAACTCCAAATCAGTTGATCTATTTTGTGGTGTTCCACAGGGGTCTGCTCTTGGACCTGTTCACTTGATTATATACATGTGTTGTTTTACAGGGGTCTGTTCTTGGACCTGCTCTCAAGTGTCATAGATCATCACCCATTCTCGCACCAATTTTACGCTGATATCACCCAAATATATAAGTCTAGCCACCCAACTGAAGTTGATGCTACCATCCAATGAGAACAGAGACATGCATTTCTGATGTGAAATCATGCATGACATGTAACAAGCTGCAGAAGAATGATGATACAACTGAGGTCATTCTGATCACAACACAAAGACTTACTCCTTGACATCTTTTACCTGAAACAATAAATATCAGCAACACCAACATTAAATTCATACAGTCAGTACGAAACCTAGGTTTTACTCTAGACAGTACTCTTAAAGTGCACCAATATTTCATGAACATATGTAAGGCTGCATATCTTGAGTCGAGACGCATCAACTTCATTCGCAAATTATCTTTCAGTTGATGCCACTAAATCACGTGTGTGTTCATTAGTGCTTTCAAGACTGAACTATTGTAACTTAATTCTGTTTAGTTCTTCTCAATATTTAAACCTGAACTTTCACAAAGTTCAAAACACAGAAGCTCGGATAATTTTTAGAGTACCACGATCAGAGCACACCTCACCACTGCTCTGTATCTTACACTGGCTATCCATTTGATCCATCATCAAACACAAAAATTGTTGCTTGTTCTACGTTTCACTGACTGACTCCAGTTCAATATACATATCCGGCCTCACCTATGTGTATAAACCAGCAAGATACTTACGCCCCTCTTCTGACAATTACATACAATTAAACACAACAAAACAGTGATGTTTTACGAGTACTCTTACAACTCGAAGTTCTCGACTGCAAAAACAAACTTAAAGACTTAATAATGTTTCGTACCTGAAATATTTTCATAATATTTACTGTTTTCCAAGTTCATGATTTTTCTATTTTGTTTATCTGTAGTCATATCATTTTAGATGTTGTAAGGCACTTGGAGCTTTCAAAGATTAGGCTCAATAGAAAGTCCTCATTATTTTTTTTTATTAGATCGTAAGAGTAACTAAAATTGAAACAAGATTAATTAAATAATTTATTCTAATGGGGTGTGTTTGTGAATAGCCTTTTCTTCTACAGGGCAGATTTGATCTCTTGAAATATATTCTATTGCAAATTGCTCAACCTCTCGTCAGGATTGTCTTTAAACGGTCTAACATTTTTTTAAAAAGTCATACCGTAGTTATCAATGAAGTGAACTGAATACGTGAATAGTTTCACGTTTAGGAAATGCAAGTCGCAGACTTCAAATTCAAAGTACTAATACATACATTTCAGTAACGGAATCGATCCACTTCAAAAATGAAGAAGAGACCGAATTTATGAAAAGATAATTTGAGGATTACATACCCATTTAATCGTACTAACAAAACACTTCCAGGAAAATAAATTATATATCAAGCATTCGGATGCACAATAATCATTAGTCAACCAATTTAATGCCTGACGTATCCACCATCTAATCTAAAAAATTGAATTTTCCAATGATCTGACATTTTGAGTTTCAAGGATACATGCATCATTACCATGACCATATCTATTTTCTATACGTTTGCTTTACATTCAATAACACTAAAATCGATAATAGTATCAGGTATGAATTTGTGTGAGAACGTTTTGCAATACTAACACAATTTTTCTAAAGCTAATGTTACGTGCTTAGCCTCGAATAAGCAGCAACACAGAAAGAGTGAAAACAAACAAGCTTGTAAAACTTTAACAATGATTTTATTAAGTACAATTATTTTCATAAAATAAATGAACTTACGGTTTTAGAGAATCAAATCCAACAAGTATAGAATTCACAAAATAATCCACTAATGGAATTTCAAGTCCTGATAAATAAATGTTCTAATAGTTCCAGGTTCGAATCTTGACGATGTAATCCAAAATGGCTGACAATGTCACGTGATGCAGTTTTTTTATAATCATCCAAATGAAGTTATGAAACATATGTCCTTTTCCAGCTAAATAGAATAATTCTTCTTTCTTCAATTAATTGACACAAAGTCCAGAACAAAATTAACACTCAAACATGAAATACACAACTAATAACTTACAGCCCAAAGATTCTCTTAAAGTTAGCCTCCAAAACACAGCTATATATATATATATATATATATATATATATATATATATATATATATATATATATATATATATATATATATATATATATATATATATATATATATATATATATATATATATGTAATTCCCTCGTAAACAAGAGGAATCATGTGATTCTGGAAGGTCACAGAAAGAAGCTACCTTCTCCAAGTCACGTAATAATGGAATGATCTAGAAGGAAATCATTCACTTCCCACCCTCAAGAACTAAAAATAAAAGTTATCCTTGAAATTATCCGATAGTATTAAAGACCTGTTTACAATGTCTAAAGCAAGGTCAGATATTGAGGTAACCAAGCCAAGGTCAGCCTGTTTACAACTAGAGTGTAGGTCAAACTGAATTTTCTAGAAAAAATCTCGCAATTAATGATTTTTAAACCCTAAATGATAAATGTGGACTTAACAATAAAAAAAAAATAAATTAAATCCAATAGCCGTAATAACACTAAGCTGATTTACATGCATTAAGTATTTTTCCCTTCAGAAAACATGAATAGACATTCATCAAATTCTGAATTTTCAGATTATAAAAGTTGTATTTTTGTTATGGATCTAGTGAAATGACTAGGCGATGGAATGTTACATTCGTTCGTATCTCAGAATATCAAAACAAAATTACATTAAACCTGATCTTTTTCTAAAGAATCTATGATTCTATAACATTGTGTTAATTTCTAACGACCTAACGAGGTACATGATGAATGTGTTAATTTCTAACGAACTAACGAGGTAGATGATGAAGTTCTCTATTTCTTGTGTAAAAAAGTAACTTCAAGGTAGTTTAGTTACCGGAAAGGTAAATAAAAATATGCTGATGTTAGGAAAGCCCAAACCCAAATGTCTTAAACGCAGTGACTGCACTGACGAAGATAACGTTCGATGTTGGTAAAATCGTTGATTTAATAGCAAGTTGGTGTATTTATTACAGAACTTTTCTCTATCATAAATTGTTGAGTTTACAAATCTTTTAATCTGTGCATAAATCAAAGGGATCACACAACATTTAACAACAGTATCATTACCTTCTTCTGAACATGACTTCCATTAATATTTAGACTAACATGATTCAACGTATGATTGTTTATGAATACTTTAATCGTACTGTTCTTGTTGATTTTCTTGTTGTAGGTGTCAACGCCATTTTTCAGCGCAAGATACGCTATAACCAGCGGCTAGTATTGATGGTGGAGGAAGAATCCCCAAAAATACCGACATAGATCCACCGACCCATGAGAAGCTACTTGCACTGGCAGAGCCAGATACTCAAACCCACCATACAGAGGTGAGACGGCAGTTTTCCATATTTCAATTCGGCCACTCGGGGCCCCTTTAATAGTACTGGAGATATGTTCGTTCGATATTGCCTTGTCGAATCACTTTTAACATAGCCTATACGAAAGTAATAATAATGATGATCATCATCATCATTATCAGTCGCTGGACCTAGTGTGGTCGCCGCGGCACTGTGCGTCTGAATATCTGACCAGTTCTCTGTGGTTGTCTCGATCATGTGCCAATGAATATGTATCCGGAAAACGTTTCCTGGTCCATTATCTGATGTTGTTAGTCCACATTTGTCTCTGTCTACCTCTCCTTATGTCACCCTGGAAACTGTGCTGTAGTACTGTTGTGGACAGTCTATTTGATATAGTGACGTAGCCATACCATTTCAACTTTCTCTTTTGAAACGGTGGTGAGAACGATTTCATATTGGCCTACCTTGTGCCTAATTGTGTTATGCACTTCTTCATTTGTGATGTGGTCCATGTAAGAGATTCCAAGGATGGTTATGTAGCATCTTAGTTCAAATGCCTGGAGTTCTCGTTGTAATTCTGCTGTCAGGGTGCAGGCATCAATACAAAAATATTGAGATAACTAGTGCTTTCAATAGTCTGGTTTTAGTTTCAAGACAGATGTTCTTGTCTTTCCAGATCGGTCTTAGCTATGAAATAGCTGCCCTTGTTTGTGCTTCTCGTGACTGAAGTTCTACTCTTGATCCCTCTTCGATATTTATGGAATAAAGATATTTGAACTGGCTCACTGTTTCAAGTTCCTGTCCACTGACTTATATCTTGACTGAGATTTGTTTGTCAATATTTACCATCAGCTTTGTCTTTTCAGCGCTAATCTCTATGTCAAATTTGGAAGATGTTTCTTTCAGGTTCTCCACTAAGGTGGCAAGCTCGTCTACAAATTGGAGGCTGGTGATGTTACGCCCTCTAATGATGACTGTCCCACAGTGGTTTGCAAGGGCTTCACTCATGATGCGCTCTAGGTATAACTTGAAAAGAGTAAGTGCCAGGAGACAACCTAGAAGTACTGCAACTGTTGTTTGGAAACGGTTCCCCACATAACCTTGAGCAATTACTGCACTGGTACCCTTGGCATACAACTGATTGATGGTATTGGTGAACTTTTCACCCATGTTATACTTCTTCATTGTGGCCCAAAGTGCCTCATGCCACACTCGTATCAAATTAATAATCCGGCATATGTTATGTGTAATGAATGCATTGTATGAAATAAAATATCGTTTTCGCCGCAACAATTAAGTACAAATACATAGATTTCAAAAATACAATCTGAAGTTAACAACTGGCGTGACGTATCCACCTTGAATAATTTATGTTATCCCATGATCAGAAAGTGTAGGATTTAAGCACACATGCCTGTACGCTTGGCACGTTATTCCTGAAGCAATATATACTTTAACGTGCACTCCTTTATGAAAGGCTATTTCACATACATACATACATACATACATACATACATACATACATACATACATACATACATACATTGAACATTTTTAAAAAAAATAGAAAATGTTCGTCAAACAGTGATGAATTCTTGCGTTAAAAAAAAAATAAAAATATACATTTCTAGAAACGTTGCACTTAATTAATTATTCCACTTCTACAAAGAAATAAAATTGCAAATCCTCTCTCTTTAGAGTATATTATCAGACAGGCGAAAATATTAAAAAGGAATACATATTCATCTTGTACAAAATAAGTATGGAAAATGACAAGGAAGGAGCGCATAACATTCAATCAAATCAGACCGTATTACAAATAGCGTGTTGCCTATCTCCCTAAAAATTACGGCCATGCAGTTTTGTTTTAATGAATCTAATGAAGAGCATTTCGTGCCATAGTGTATATTCCCTGTAGAAGAGGGATATTTATGGCTGATGTAGAATATCTCAGTTAAGAAAACTGGCAATGTGCATTTCACGATACTCAACTTCTCCGTGATTGAGCATGTTCGGATTCTACAGTGGGTTATTACCAGAAGTTGTATTAATAAAAATAGAAATAATCATATGTTTTGCTTCCAGTCCGTGTGAAATTTATTGAATTATAAGATATGTCACATGATGAAAACCACAATAGTACCCGAGCTCAAAAATCATTCTGTAAGCATTTGCATTAGAAGTTGTTTGCTTTATTCATCCTTCACATACTTATTTCAATAGCATACTATATATATATATATATATATATATATATATATATATGTCTGATCTTCTTTTTATATTAACTAAATTATATGTATTTTCCAACGCATGAACATAATAAATTGCTTATATATATATAAATATATATATATATATATATATATATATATATATATATATATATATATATATATATATATATATATATATATATATATATATATATATATATATATTAATACTACTACTACTACTACTACTACTAATAATAATAATAATGAGGACTTTGTATAGCGCCTAATCTTTAAAAGCTCTAAGCGCTTTACACCATCAATAATGATATATGACTACACTACAGAACAACAAATGACAAAAACAATGAAATTGGAAAACATAGAAAAACATGCCGAAAAAAATATAAGATACTAAACATGATTAGGTCTCTAAGTTTGTCCCTGAAGTCGAAACAGGTGAGTCTTGAGAGCACTCTTAAATGTGACCACTGTGTCTTTGTGTCTAATTTCAATGGGCAATTTGTTTCCTGGTATGCAAACGAACGTTGTCCATCTGACTTTGTTTTTACCTTGGGAACAATGAGTATACAATTATCAGAAGAATAGCGTAAGGATCTAGCTGGTGTATACACATGGGTGAGGCTAGATAGGTATGTTGGACTGGAGTCTGTCATTGAAATATAGCACAGATAACAAATTTTGTGTTTGATTCTGTATCGAATTGATAGCCAGTTTAGGGTACAGAGCAGTGGTGAGGTGTGCTCTGATCGAGGTACTCGAAAGATGATCCGTGCAGCTGTGTTTTGAACTTTTTGAAGTTTCTGGAGTAAATATTGTGATAAACCAGACAGAATTGAGTTACAAAAGTCCAGTCTTGAAAGTACTAATAAAAACACAAGTGTTTTCGTGGCATCAACATATATTTATTTATGATATATATATATATATATATATATATATATATATATATATATATATATATATATATATATATATATATATATATATATTAAGGGGGGATTCTAAGCGTCGGAGGTCGTTTTTGCAGCCATACGTCATTTCTGTAAACGCTTTGGATTACGTATCTTTTCTGGGTAAAAAATAAATTGTGTCTCAAGGTCAAGAAATAACGATGGTACGTTAAGTAAGAAATACGAAGTTCATAAAGTGTTCACAAATATCCGACAAACCGACTCGAAAGCCATAATATTACTATTGCAGTAAATACAATCTATATTGGTGATATTAATGTGAGCGGGTGTTCCTTAATCTTTTGCGTCCAATAGTCTGATCGCGACGTTGATTTGTACACGATATAATTAAACGTAATATCATTAAAAGGAAGTTAAAAACGGCGGTCATCGGTTTCGCAAATGCTCAAACACGTATCACCGCTTTATCGTCTATGAATGTTCATAGAGAAAGAATTTAGAGAAAGAGTTTTAACACATCCAATGAATATAACCAGCCGAATCGGAAACCAGATAAGCACGTAACTATTAAAACCCACGTGTTCAAAGTTACATAAATTATTTCGCCCGCTGTATAAAAAGAACAAAACATCACCTCACATCCACAATGCATCTAACGTTGCCATATGAAAAGTTCTCAAGATCTGCAATGCTTCCAATACAAATTCTGCTAGTACTAATGAGTTGTACCTCCGTTGGAACAGCCATCTTGGAAAATGTGGGTGAAGCCGACTTGGACGCAGTTCGTATTCGACTAGAAGATGAAAAGGCCAAGAGACTTCTTTTGGAGAATGACGTTGAGGTTCTGATGATATAAGTTGAAGAGCTAAAAAGTGAGTCTTCTCAAATATCTGAAGAAAATAAAGGTATATATATATAAATATATATATATATATATATATATATATATATATATATATATATATATATATATATATATATATATATATATATATATATATATATATATATTTGTTGGATATGTCGGACGTTTTGTTCAGATGTGCCTTTTCGAAAATTGCACTTATCAGTGATTATCATTTATTGTCTAGATTTGCAAGTTTAGCTCATCTTTTACTGACCTTCTTGAACTATCTTATCATGATAGTAGGAGAGGAAACGTAGAGGCAATTTATATTCTTTCTCCATTTCTTTTCCTTACAGATTCTCAAATATTAAAAACATGAACGCGATTAACGATCTCTTGTATGATAAATCAAAAATGCTTTGCACCCAACATTTTTTTATGCGTTTGACTGAGTTTGACATATCTGCATGTTAAGAGCTAAAGTTCGGCTGTTTCTGCGTTTGTTTTCATTTTCATTTATAGTATATGACGAAAATGCCAACCTACTGTTACACCTTTTGCAGACCTTTTAGATTCCATGAGACATATCGAAATATTTCTTACAACTCACATGTACTTATATTATATGTTTCAGCTTCTCAAAGAAATGTGACCTCACTTACAGCCTGCATTGCCTTTACTGCTTCGCTTTCCAAGGAGACTACATACGTTCCTGGACATATAGTGATGTTTGACAACGTTAAAGTAAATGAGGGAAATTGCTATGATTCCTCTACTGGACGATTTCGTGCACCCTTTCGTGGACTGTATATTTTCTCTGTAACCATTCGGAAAGGTTCAGGCACAAATGTCCATTTATCGATCATGAAAGACGACGTTGAGATTGGAAAAGTATTTGCAGGAACTTCTTCATACGATTCAGGTTCTGTAACTGTGGTTACTGTAATGGAGAAGGGACAGGAGGCCTATGTCAAAGATAATTATATATCACCAGAGACTATCGATGGGGACAACTGGGGCAGATTTACTGGTCTACTACATATCCGATATAATTAGATAAAATATGGTTTTAAAGAAGGAAACCACATATCTTTGGAGAACAGTTTGAATAAATTCTTTTTTGTAACCATCCTACTTGTAACGTTGACCTATATTCATATATTTGCACGCTGGGTCAAGTATTATAGCCGTTAAATTTCATATTTGTATTCGATTTAATGTACCTCTAATATTGCTCATTTTTAGGTACACATTTAGATGAATCGTGTTTCATTTTCCTTGATATGGCAGCAAAGTGTGTCTAATTACAGATCAGAAGTCTGAGAACAACGTTTGTCTATATAGTCTTTTGCTTTGCATAACGGTCATACAGAAAGTCTGTCTATATATTCACTTTATGGGTTTAAGGCCGACGATTGGAAACGTATCCTTTGAAATGTTTGTCACCATGAATCAAGGCAATATTAAGCAAATATGAATTAAAGAAAATAGCATAGATTTCTATTCAAAAATTATTGTAATCCTTAAGATGCACCAAATAAATCCAATATCCCATATTACCACTCACAAATATATGGATATTGCAAAAGGCATGCAGAGGGACAAATCGTGACATATGCATCAATGATTATACTTTACGACACATCATCCTTATAAAATAACAATACACATGATGTATGTATCCATCCATATGAAAATCCATGCACCTCTCCATCCACTCATTTACGTGCATATCCCATCCGTTGGTGCATTGAAACATCTAACCATCCATCTCTATCCACATTCTTATCGCATGCCTAATATAGTTTTCAGTCAAATATTAAAGTATGATATCGTAATCTCCAGACATGATAACACCAAATAAATACAAAAACATAATTACCACCTCTTTTTTCTTTATAGAACAGTGTGAATCATTAACCAATATTTCTTCTCTCTAAATGTCTCACTAAATACTGCAATCATAAAGTAAGATATGATTTCCGCCGTGGATCCTTGCAGATAACTCCGATGAAATATCAGTCAACATTGTGTGGTCGTCTCTGATGTAAGGAAAAATCAGACAAGATAAAATTGTTCTGACAGCAGAGTGTGTAATAGGAATCTTATAGATGTATCTTTTTCTTTACAATATTTTTGAAAATTATTTCGAATTTATTACTAACATATAGTGGTTAGAGAGCGCAGTGGCAATAAGAATCGATTGTACCAAGAAAAATGTATTTGATCGAAACTGTTCAGTTTCAAACATATATTAGAACATATTGTTAATTCGCAGCTATTTACGGACATTAACATATAACACAAAACGGATCCCTAGGTTTAGAAGGAGTACGTTGATGAATCCTGATAGAAACAATTCGTATAGAGTAAAATATGTAATGCATTAAACCAGTCATTTATTGTTTTAGTAAAAAATACGTGTTTAGCTATTAAGAACTTTAGAAAGAAAGCAGTCTTGTCCGATATACCAATATCTATATACATATATATAAATTAATGTTTGTTTCTTAGTGTCGTATGCGTTCCTATACCGTTCATCCGATTGCGATAAAACTTTGGTGAGTTGTTCTGCGCACGCCCGCAAAGGTTTCTGAATTAGTACAACCATTTAAATCGTACAGTTAACAAATGTGAGTATTTCATATAGCTTTGCGACATTTACCGTGTGTTCGCTGTGAAGTGTAGGCGCCTTAGATACGTCACGTGATCGGACAGTAGGCGCTTTAAATACGTCACGTGATCGAACACGATCTGGATTGGCTGAAACTATGATTACGTAAATCAACAGCTGTATGAAATTCATAATCGGTAGCGATACCTAATTTCGCGTGTGTTCGGTGTGAGCTTTAGGCCTTCGGTAAGGTAACCACTTATTGTGGGCTCGATAAATACCACTAAATAATCTGAGATGGTTTCCAGAAACCAGTCAAATAGTTTATTAAAACACACACACTTTCTTTCTTTCAGTGGCATTGCAACGCATGCCAGGATTAAAACACAAACACTTTCTTTCTTTCAGTGGCATTGCAATGCATGCCGGATACTTGCTAGTAGTTAATAAAATAAAGGTATCTATTTGTCAGATATGGACAACAGCATGACAATACTAGATTGGCTGTTTAAATGGTGTACAGTGTCTCGTGCAAAGACTGACGCTGATATCAGAGAAGGCATATCAGATTGTAGAATTCGTTCCCGCACTGCTTTCCTCACGATTGTGAAAATGCCGGATGTCACATCGGTCGCTTCCCACTTTATATACCAGACCGTCACGTCCATCTCTTGTACCCTAGTATACACTCCAGGCAGTACCATTTGTATCATGTGTTGTACAATTGTATACACTCCAGGCCCTCACATATGTCTCGTGTACCTTGCTTAAAGTCTAGACTGTCTCATTTGTCTCTTGTACCCGTATAATCACTCTGACTTTTTTATCCTTGCATTTTCTCAATCTGACACATCTGTTTCTTTTATCCTTGAATACAGTCCTTGTTGTCATCTTTATTTATTGTATCCGTGTATACGCTTCATACTGTCACAAATATCTGGTGTACTTTTTTGAGTACAGTATTGTCCAGGCTGAAACATCTTTCTATGATCTTTGTTTGCAAAAGTGCATAGTTTGCCGCGATTACCCTCTTTTGAGCACGTGCTCTTTCTATAGGATTAAAATTGTGGATGGAATAGTTGTTAAAAAAATATTAAGTAATATCTATAAAACGAACATCGTGTTCAAAAGTTCAGGCTTAACTAGGGTTTCTCACAAACAGTACTTTTTTTAAAAAAACAGCTGTTTACTGTTTCTTATTTTCCAAAAATAAAAAACTGTTTTTCCTTAAAATGCATTAAAATAAAAAAATTTGTTCTAAAAAACTTTTTTGTACTTCTTCATCGACTTATTATAAAAAATTTTGAGGAAGACCATTGCATTCAGCGATTTGTCAGATAAGCGAGATCTGATTTTAGTGCAAAAGCTATCACTCACGGAGAAAACACGTTCCACGTCAGTTGAAGTGGGTTTGATCGATAGTAGAGCATCATAAAGCTTTTGAAGATGATCTGTTCATTTACCAGTGTTTTTAAACAATACAAATTCACTCTTCAACCATTTGAATTTATCTTGAGCAGCGTTAGTGGTGGTGGTACTTTCTTGAAGTTTCAAATTCAGCTCCTCTTGAAGTGACATTGTTCTTTCTTCGGCATCATTTGAAAGAGTTTCAGATTGTTTCTCTTCATCATCATCATCATCGTAATCGTCAATAACACAGAATAAGTGAGAAGCAAGACTGGCGGCAAATATGAGTGTGTTTATTATGGCAAAATAGAAGGACCTTTAAGTGAAGGTAAGAGGTTCATAACATCGTTGTTAATTCGCTCATCAATGCGTCGCTTTATGTTGTCATGAAGCGTTCGACTGATTTCATGATCGATGTCTTAGATTGTTTGAAGCATAAACTTGATTAATACATCTGCAGACAACAATGTAGCATCTTCTTTGCTTAAATTTTTGACAGCAAGCTCAACTGGTTCTAGCACATTTTTCAGAACTTTCAATGCCTCAAAATCAACGCAATTAATATATTCTTCTGCCTCAAACTCCAAAAGTGTCTCACGAAGAGGTTTCTCTGTCTGAATTAAGGACTCTAGCATTGTTGGAATAGAGTTCCAGCGAGTCTTGACATCCAAATGCAACTCCTTATGATGTCCAAGCTCAGCGAAGACTTTGTCTTGGAATAGTTGATTTTTAACTGAAGATTTTTTTTGATTTTTGATACATTTGATCAATTTTCGTGCATTCTTAAGAATTTCATTGTAGTCGATTTCTTCCTCAGCATCAGTGTCTTCAATAAAGTCAACATCAGCAATGTCATCGAAATCGTCATCTTCAGCAACTTCATCACTATCCAGCAACCCCAGCAACGAATCATCAAATTCTGGTTCTTCTATAGCTTTCTTTGGAAATAATGTGTCACAAACACCAAGGTGAATACCGTGATTCAAGCAAAGTTGTCCAATTGACTTGACATGTCGAATAAATTTTTTATTGACCGAAGCACCATCAAGAGTCGATCCAATGATGTCATGATCAAACGATAATCCAAACTCTTTGACATGATTTTTGACAATTTCAATCATGTCGTGTGCTGAGCAAGATCCAAGAACGCGAACTAATCCAGTTTTTATTGTCTTCCTATTGATATTCTCGTGCAAATTAATACCAAAATATCGACGATTCCTCGAGCTGGTATATTCATCAACCGAAACACTAAACTTTGAGCCTCTCTTTAACAGTTCCCTGTTGTTGCGAACCATGAGAAGCTTTTTTCGTCAAAATCGTCGTGAATTAATTTCATTACGCCAGTCTCATTTTTTGGAAGATTAAAACCATCTCTCGATACTGACTGGCGGATGTATTTGTTCCTTGTTATCGCACGAATTGTAATGTTGTCCGTGGCCATGTCAGTAACAATCTCCTTTAGAGTCATTTTCTTCAAAAAAGCATCCATTGTAAGAGTTGGCTTGGGAGTTGGCTTCTCGCTCACAACATTTTTGCTGGATGTTGGTTCTTGTTGCTGTTCTCCTTCGATATTTATTCCATGTGTCTTGAGAAGGCTCTTTAGAGTTGTTGTTAGGTTTCCTGAGCATTTTATGACTTTATTGCATCGGTTGCACTGACCTTCAAGTTCTTTAGTTTTGCAATTTTTTTAAATAAAAAACAGTAAAATCAGTGCTGAAAAAACAGCTGTTTGCTGTTTTTGATTTTTCGCAAAAAAACAGCTGTTTAACAGTAACAGTAAAACAGGTGTTAGAAACCCTAGGCTTAACCAAGTGATAAGATGTAGATCTGAAGTGGAAAACATACTTTGGATTTACCGTCTTTAAAGGGAACTGATAAAAATACTTAAATAGAAACCTAGGGATCAAATTTTCTCTTCAACATATCAGTGTCTCCCAGAAACACAAAGGAGAATTTCATTGTAACAAAAACAATAAACCCGGAAGAAAGAAACATGATAATAAAAAGTGACAGGAAATATGTTTGTTTACAAAATACCTTTTCGATGAATGTAAATCAGTTTTGATGAGGTTGGGGGGGGGGGGGAAGAGGGGGAGATGAATATTTGATTATTTATATTTGACTAACATATGACAAATCATATAAATTTGATTCAGTCAGACATACGTTCAAAGCACGACCTACCCTTGGAGTGTGTAATACAGAGGCCTATAAGTTTATGTTAACGCAACAAAACGTTTGGTATATTTTAGGTTACACGTAAAACAATATCATCAGTCCACGCTTCTGCTGCAATTGCAGTAACCATATCGTACATTTGAATGCAGCCGTTGTTACCTAAGATGTGCCATATTGGTAATTAAATAACTATTTAAAACATGTTTACTAACGTCTTTAGAAAAAAAGTCTTATCTCTTTTGTCTTTAATATACAGTATCGAATATTGATGTAATCTTCAATCTCAAGTCTACTCCTCCTCTTCTGCTACTAATATTAATAATCAACAGTGCATCGTGAATTCGAACCGAGGCAGAGTCGTACCAAAGACTTATAAAAATGGTAATAACAGCTGCCTAGCTTGGCGCACAGCATAACGAAATTAGTGTTAAGACTGGTCGGCCTAGTATGACGATAATGTGAATTGGTCGGACATCATGATACAACTGTCACACTGGCGACATCGAAGAGATATGACTAAAAACTGTTAAAGCTACATTAAAATTCCTGATCACATAATAATAATAATAATAATAATAATAATAATAATAATAATAATAATAATAATGATTATAATAAAAATAACAACGATGACATCATCATCATGTGTTGCACAAGAAAGAAAAATGCATGTGCACCGTCTACTCCCTCTCTTCTTAAAAGTAATATGGATACATAACCTTAATTGAAACGAGTCTTTTGACCTAAACTCAATGTTCATTGAAGCAGTCATTTCTCAATGTTTCAACACTGAAATGATAAACTGTACTATACGTTTTTTTAGAATGATAGGGTCGTAAACTAAGTAATAGAAATGAGATGTTCCAAAAAAGGTTTGCAAAAATCAACAAATGATTTATCAAGCTCGAATAAAAAGTGATAATGTAGAAGATCGTACAGCAAGACAAATTAAATCATAAATTAATCTAAACGTTTGATCACCAGTCTTGATGAATCAGGTTCAAATTATTTTGGCACTCGAAATAAGATCCAGTGCAGAAGGCGTTGGTGTGTCGGTAGATTTGAATGTATTAATGTACCAGAAGCCTGAAGAGTGATGATGGACTAACCGTTTTCCTATTAATCACAAAAATATTATCTTAGCTGTCCTTGAATGAATTCCCAATAATTCCAAATTAATCTTTCTGTCATTTGATATGGAATTTACGACCATCATTTATGTCGTCCCTGGTCCTTACATGAATCCATACTATCTCTCTGGCAGAATACCTTGATCGATACAATTCACTATTATATGACCTTTGGCGATTTATTTTGCCAGTGATTGACAGTAAATGGATGCCCCGATGCTTGTCGAATGATTGTCCATCGCCCTACCGCCTAAGGTGACTGGAAGATTTCGGTCAGGTTGTTCATGTGAAAAACTCAGGTATTGGATCCAACTGCTGGTATAACACTCCTTTAAGGTCATTGGCCATTTTACAAAAGAGCAATTGCTCTTTCAGTTTCAGTCAGAGTTGGAGAATGATCAAGTGGTAGGTTGTTATTCACTTTGGACAGGCAATTGATTCCCTCCTCACTAATATATGCCTGTTGATTGAGGATGTAGGTGATGTGTTCTACCAACATTTATGGAGTGTCCTTTCGTTGACAGTGTCAGCTCTTGATATTGTGGTCGATAGAATGTCTTCAAAGTATCACAGACGTTCTTCGAGTCATTTTTGTATGCGAAAAACAGAATCTTGTGTTCCTTATTACTAAGTGATATATATCTGACAAATATGTTAGTAACGTTTGTCAGAAAACAGTATACTTCTGTTGTCTTCTTGAAAGTCGAATGGATCCGCCGCATCAGTTTGGTACCAAGCGTAGAATGCTTCTCGTTGTTTGGTACGCAAGTGCCGGGGTCGTACTACTGTGCCTCAGGCAAATGGGGTCGACTAGCGTGTTGATTGCCTTCCGTATTGAAAAAGTGTAGAAAATAGCCTTTAGCTTTTCTGACATTCCAAATGTTTTAGGCATTCGAGTCAATGGCATGGCCAACTAACTTATTGAATCTATAAATCATGCTTGTCACACGTGCATGGAGATGATTTTGGCTCCGTTGAAAGTCACTTTCGGACGTTCGGTTCTCTGTTCCGTATGGTATCTCAAAAGAAATTACCCATCATATTCCGAGACACAGTGAGCCAATACCGTAGCATACCGAAGACAATCTTCATAACATTCGATGTCTTCTTCACTCCACGGCTCGTCCATGGAGTTAATAATGCAATCGGTTCATTTTGACTGCAAAAGGTCAAATGACTACATTTTAAACGCCATGACCCCCTATATGTTCATGTCAGACCAGTGTATATATAAAGGGTCAGTGACTTCTCTTCCAGTATTTATTTTACTTTCAAAATACTTGCTATATATGTCAGTAGAAAGGGTACAGGTCAGAATGTCCAGGAAAAGCAAAACAGGTGCCAGAAGAGACAAAAGTCAAGATACCTGTTATCATTGTAAAGAGAAATCACACTGGTTTCCAAACTGCCCTAACAATCAATAGGAACAGGAGAAGGGTGAGATAGATTTCGAAGAGGAAAAATAAGAGGCTACATCCTCAAAGGAAGAAAAGAAACTCGACGCGTATAGAAAGACAGGAAAAGGAGGGAGTACGAAAATGAGCAAGAAAAGAAGGAAAAACCTGTGACTGCGAAAAATTCAAAAATAAGAGAGAGTGAACAAATACAAAGAGGAAATCTATCCACTTTTTAAAGTGTTGTGATGTGCATTAGATTCCAACATATTTTATCAGGATAGACCAGACAAAAAGAACCGTAAGTGCCTATTGTTTTGAATTTTTAGAATAAGGACTGACATTCACTCACACACGTTCGGCATGGGGCAGAAAAGGGGCATTTGAGTTTTAAATGATTGTGGCAAAATTAATACTGTCTCTTTTCGAAAAAAAGCAGGTGGCTCTGAAAAGGACCGTTGTATGTTTGTTTTCTTAATAAGAAAAATAATAAACTCAGGAACGGGACGAAATCAGCTTTAACTGCCTTAATCCTTTGCCACGACCAAGGTTTACTTCTGGACTGGCTGTTGTCAATGACTTGGTAGAAATCACTACGTTTTGTCTCTGCCGTAATAACAGAGTTGGGTTGTTTGGCACGGGAATGTCTTTTCCTCTTGAGTCGTAATAAAGAAGTCTGATACATATGTTTCAGACTCCTTAACTCGGCCAAGATGTACTGTTTGACTTTCATTGTCATCCTTCTCTCATGGAACCTGTTTCTTTACTGGTGTTGTTTCTTCCTGTCGTTTATTCTTCATACTTCTCCCTCTTCGTGCTGTTGAAGGAGTAAAGCTTATTCTGCTTCTTTTTGTTGCTGCAAAAATGTCTACAATTCTTCTTTCTGTTGCTGTTTTAAATCAAAGACATATGGTTAGGAAGGAGAAGGCGGTTAATGATCTCGTACTGGAACAAAGTCTTGCAAAGAAGAGAGAAAATCAGCTAAATCCCAGTTAAAATCAGTCTTTTTTGGAAGTATAAATATTGCTGACTTTGGTAGCCACTGCTGTACTATCGTTTCTCGTCTACAAGGCCGGTGCATTCAATTCATCGCCTTCATAGTTTCCGTCATATTCTAACTCTGTTTCATGGATTCACTGCGCACATACGCTAGCAAAACTTTATAGAGAATGTGACGTCACAGAATATTCTCTTCGGATTGGAAGACAGACTCCGCACTGTGATTGAATTTTGTAACGCTTGTTTGGATTGGTGAAAGTATTCAATCCATTTCGATCCACTCTTCCACTATTAATTACCGCAGCTCGCTGTTTTCCCTTCACCGTCTCTTGTCACAAAATGTCGACAAGCGTAAAATCGTCTACTCTCGTATCGCCAATGCTGTTCCGCATAGACTTACCCATCTAGGTGAAATCAACATGGACAAATTATCAGGTTCACCGATACGAGCGTTTGAAAAGGTAGACTTTATGTGGAGAGACAAGGCTGTTTGAAGAGAGTGCTCACCTACGGTCCAGAAAATCAGATGTTTGAGTAAGAGAAGCATAGATATTCGATGTCCTCTATGGTAACGAAATGATATTAACATAAAACCCAACGGACCCTTCAGGGCCAGTCATATGCCTAAAAAAGATTTGCTTTCTTGCATAAAAATGTATTTAGTCGTTTGTACAATTGCTTGAGACTGTATATCGTATGTTGTATGTGTTATATAGACTCTTTGTTGGGGTTTGAACCGAAACAAGGAAATTCCAGTCAAAAGGGTAACATTATTTTTCTATCCACGAAGCGTGCCCGACTGGGCAACACATATTGTAACCTCCGCATAATAAACGTATTATCACATTTAATATATGGATGTTATATGAAATTGACAATAAATAATTAACATTTATTACAAGAAACTGTTTCATTTCATCAGTTCCGATTTTGAAAACATTACCCCACTGTATAAAAGACCCTCCAAATATAGACCCTAGCGGATAACCATGTGCCAAGTTTCAAATTCACGGATTCTTTGAAAATATATTTTTCTGTCTTGGAAATATGGCAAGTACTGCAGTGAAATTGGCTAATGGATTAGTGTTTTGACGCATAAATGATTCACGGCTGACTGGTAAGTGCATTATTTGTCGATAATTAGTGCAGGTATATTTTTGATTCAACTGGGGGCACAGTGGTGATACTTTGAATAAAGCATGGTTTACATAACATATAAAATATATGACCTGGAAAAAACACTTATACCACATGACATGAAAATATTATTATCCCACATGACATGAAAATGTAATTATACTAAATGACATGAAACTTTTATTATACAACATGACATGAAAATATGATTATTCCACATGACCTGAAAAATGTATTATATCTGTATTTCTATCTATGTCATCATGATGATGTCCTCAATATAGAATCAAGCACATATTATATAGAGATAAATTGTTTAAGTCTTCATTTTATACACCTTCCCATCTATTATGATCGCGATTGCTCGAATTTAATGGTTTGGTCTCATTCCATCTTTTAAGTATATGTATCTCTTATAATCTATCTTTCTAATTTCAAGAACAAATATAGAAATTCAATCAGTGTTAGAAGCGATATGTTAGTTTATTTGTTTACAAAAGTAAGATACATTCAGTTTGAGAATTGAGTTAGTTCTTTAAAATTAATTCTTTTTTATATTTGTTCAATATATCTCTTTACTTTTTTAGTTAGAGTATACTTTTGTATCAGCGAAATATTATGCAATTCGTTTGTTCAAATGTATTTTCTAGAAAATATGTTTATACTTTTCTTTTTACATTTAGCTTAAGAGAGTTGACGTTCTTAAAATATATGTAAGAAGTGAGCATATGCGTGTTATCACTCTTCGGAATACCTTTGAACTATCTGCTAATCAATTTGTTTATTACTCGGCATTCATCGTTTATATTAATGGTACCAATAATTGAATGACATAATATATTTATTTCAAAATAAGCTGTTTGTCCGATATCCAGTTGTGTTTGTAATCAATAAATATCAGAAAGATTTAACAAGGATTAAACATTTTAATGGGAATGTAAAAATGTTGCAAATCCACAGCTCTCACCTAGATTAGGATGTGTAGATCTTTTGAGAATCTAGGCGGTTATGCACGTACTTTTGAATCGTATTATCATGTATGAAACCTATGTAAATCAGGGACCTACCATTATTTGTTGTATATAGTTTTATGTTAAACCTACGTATAAAAGGAACAATGATCATAGGAAAATCTATTACATTCATTTCTTCAGGAAAATAATTTCACACAATAACATATTCCAAAAGTAAGCAATTGTTCAGTTGCTGAGTTGTTTGCTCGTGTATTCGACTTTTAAGCGAGTATATACTGTACTAACCCGTTGTTTTGATGCTATATATATTAACGTCTCTGCCTATTTCTTTCTTAACATTCAGTGACATTTTTTTATTGATTATGGGGAATTGGGGGTTGTTTGGAAAATACTTATGAAACCGAGTAATTAACTAATAAGTTGGAACAGACGTCGTGATGTACAGTATTCATTAGATTTTATACTCGAAACGATTTGTTTCGTAAAATGGATGGTTCCTATTCTTTAACATAATGACTTCTGATGATTAACTAACGAGTAAGTGTTTGGTGAATTGAAGTAGAAACTGCTGTTTGTACTAAGTGTTTGGGTCGTGTGTTGTGATACATGGCGTAAAGTACCAAACTTTGACTTGGAAATGCTTTCTAGTGAGTCATGAAAATGTGAAAAAGAGCAAGCATGTAAGTGTGAAATTAGAGTTTCGTGAGGTGTTGTCATTAGGTTAATTAGATATAGATTATTTGTAGTATTTGTGCATGCGTTAAGAATACTTCAGCTGGTGGCGACCGCTGTCTTGATGTAATTGAAAATAAGTGAATCAAGGAGCCTAAATCCAGACTCGCTCAGCTGCTTGTAATGAGCCCTATCTCCAGCACTGTATGTAACAATACATTATGTAACATAATAATGAAACGTGTAATTTTAGCAACTTTGTTACTCACTGATGACACAAGGTGGTCTATTAATACGACAGTGAATGTTTTATTAGTTTACAATTATTAAAATATGTAAAATTAATTTTTTAAAATACTTAATCGACGACGTTTAATCACTGCAGTCTGTGTAATTTACGCCAAAACAATGAAAATGATCCAAATAGGTTAGAAGAACAATAATTTTTGATTTCCAAATTAACGAATCGAATAATTAGCGCTGTTTCTGTGAACATTCATACATTATCCGTATTATCATCATATTCACAATCCAAATAAGTCATAACTTGAATCTTATTTATGTCGACACGTCGTAGAGATCAAAACAAATTTCGTCACAGCATCAGTAACTAAATAGCGTTGTTTTCAAACCATTTGAACACACGATATCTATTTTTTACATCACAAAAAATATGTTTCCTCAACGAACAATCATTTCCTGTATTGATATATATATATATATATATATATATATATATATATATATATATATATATATATATATATATATATATATATATATATGGGTCCTATTATCTCCTTGTTACCGACATTGAATTGAAAATAATGGTCCGAATTAGTTCAAATAACTCTATGAAATGAAAATATCAACATATAAATTATTTATTGTATTAAAAATGATTTAATCTTTTAGTGGGATGTACAATGTAATATATGTTTTGGCTAAAACCTTGAGATACCCCGAAGCAATTTAAGAAAGCGCCAAGAGGTATGAATTATAATGACTATCATACACGGTGGTGAGATTGAGCAGGGGAGCGTTCTCCATACTAGACCAAAACAACCAGAACGTTTACTAAAATGTGGGGGCTTTGGATGGACTCGTGATTTTATAGATAACTAACACATCACTGCTGTCCTAGTGGGTTCGAATCTGGTCTCGAACAATGTGAGCGTGTGAGATGGCATTGTCAGTATCTTTCTGTGTGTCGATGGTTCATCCATGGCGCTTTTCCAACAAAATAAACTGGCCTACATGTGCTGAGAATGGCGTCAAACCCTAAAGCACAATTCAAGAATAAGTAGTTTTATTATACCGTTAGATACCTAAACGTATGCACTGGAAAAGCTTTAAATGCGGGATTTACTAGGGGCGTCAGCCCCTTGGCTGCCACCAAGGTGTTTTTGCCAGACATCCATTGTTTACTTGTTTACACGCCTCTCTATCCCCCCCATCTCAAAACGGTACTCCTGTATCCGTCCAGGATAAATATAATCAGTAGCGTAATTTGGGTCCATTATTTAGAGTTATGCAGTATCTTTGTGTGATTGTCGAAAATGAAAGGAGCATAGTTAGAAAGTATTAAGTATCTTGAAAAAGAGGCTTAAAAGGCTGTAGCGATCGATTTTGTCCCCAAGCGTTTATATCTTACTGCTTTAAATATAAAGGGAGGAGTACACAGGCTGAGATTACTAAAATAACCTGTATAAAAAACGTTTTTATAGGACAAACTGATCTCTGACAGGAGTTCGATACAATGTTGCTACAGGGCAAATTATTTTCCAGTTAATGGCAACACTTGATGTTCAAAAACTATGCTTTACTGTTGAAAAACGAAAAGAAAACAAGTTAAAAACTTCATTTCAATTCTTTACCACACTGTAATAATGTGGCAGAAGCATTGCCTGAATCTTTTTCGCCTGTCGCAAACTTATCTTTGACGACTCATTGGAAGTTGTTGTGTTGTGTACTAAAAACACATTACTATTGACGTTATCAACCGCAGTACATTTCTATCAGAGGGCATACAATGCACAGTGTATAGTGTATTTGTATGTGCATATTTCCATAATAGGTCAACCTCCAACACCTTAAATATAACGACATTGAAACAATCTTAAAAACACTGTGCATCAATATGTAGAGATAACTCTACGATTGAGTTTGGTGATATTTTGCTGAGAGACTATGGTGTGTTTGGTTACAATGAAGATCTGAAGATATGCATAGATTGAAAAGGTTTGGTTTAAATAGATACAGCTAGCATAAAGGTTACCAATATATGCAGCTTGTTGAAATACTCCAGTCGCCGGTGTCATTCACTGAGTTTCCTATCATCGTTGCTCTTTATCGATTGCAAACGATGGGCACAGACTGAATGGGACCTATTTGACTAGATGTTTCTCAAATAATTGCTAGTATACATTCCTATGGTCTGGAAACCAGGCGTTTCTAAAACGTATTGTTGAATCTGTAGTGCTGAATGTTCCATATATCTATCTATCTATCTATCTATCTATCTATCTATCTATCTATCTATCTATCTATCTATCTATCTATCTATCTATATATATATATATATATATATATATATATATATATATATATATATATATATAGTAAATATGTCTCTGATTGTTCTATATTGAATTGATGCTATTACTGTTCGAGTTTCTTATTTTGTTGTCCAGTTGGATATTAGGGCTTGAACGTTTTGATATTCTTATTCATGCTGCTTATCTGTAATGTGTTCTTGTATGGATTTAATATGAAAAGAGACAAAGACAAGTTCATCGATGAGCTAATTTATAATAATCAACTATGTTACGTTTCGACGTACTACACATGGGATCATAATAACTTTAGCAACATAAGCATGTCGGGCAGATTCAGATGCGTTATCTGCTCGGGTAATGGACAAACTTGCCCATACACGTGTCTCCAGCTGCCTTGCAGGCTGGCTTTGGTTAGCCAAAGGCTAAGGGAGCAAAGCCTAAAAAAAATCCGGAGTGGAAACCCTAAGGCAGCTGGACGATGTACAACATTCCCTTCTGGCAACTCATTAGTTTGGAGAGGGATGGGCTGCGCCAGACGACATTTGCCTAAGACACACTGATAATGCTGGACAAATATAAAGTTAACATACCGGATTGGTCGTCGCCCGTGTCAACAAGGACGGCGCCCGCCGTTGTCCACTGGGGCGGAGGTGACAAGTGTGTTACAGGTATTTTGCATAAAATAAGAGCGAGCGACAGCGTTGCCATCGCCACCTAGAACATAAGAAGTCTGGCACAAACTGGAAGACTCCAAGAGTTGACATATGAGACGGAACACTACACATGGCACATTCTGGGACTCCGTGAAAGAAGATGGAAAACCCTAGGAGAACACCTCACTGAAGATGGGCATATATTTAACTATAGTGGTGAGTTGGACAAGTCCGCAAATGAAGTAGGCTAAACGTGTAAACAAAGCCAACAAGGGAGCTGTGCTTGAATGTCGCCCCATACATAGCAGAATCATTTCCATTTGTCTGATAACATCTCCCTTTAACATCACAATTATCCAAGTCTATGCTCCAACTACTGATCATGATGATGAAGAAACAGAGGAGTTATACAACAAACACCAGGGTATAATAAACATGGTAAGTAAATATGAAACACTCATCATCCAATAAGAATGGAATGCCAAAGTTGCCAAGATGCTCTAAAAGACTGGGATAATCATTGTGGACCTTTTTGCAGTGATCTTACCAATGAAAGAGGAAGACGGCTGCTCGAGTTCGCAAGCTACAATTTGGTACCAGCCAACGCCCTGGGCCAACATAAAACATCACGATACTGGACATGGCAGGCACCAAATGGAACCCATCGTAACCAGATCGACTACATACTGGTTAACAACCGTTGCCGATCTGGCGTCAATAGAGCAAAAACAAGAACATTCCCTGGTGCTGATGGTGGGAGTGATCACGACCTCGTCATTATGAACTTCCTAGTAAGGTTGAAGAAAATTAACAAGCCAAAGAAAATCAGGCTTAAATTCAACATTGAACAACTGAAGGACCCTAACATCTGCAAATCATTCCAAATCACAATTGGAGGAAAATTTGCTCCATTCCTTGTCGTGGATGTTGATGTTAAAGTGATAACATACACTTTCATCACAGTCGTGGCAACAACTGTTAAGGACATCATTTGCCTCCATCGCCCGAAGAAAAACCCTGGGTTACACAATATATACTGAATATGACCTAAAAAAACACAAGACACACAACAGGGGCAGTGGAGTACCACGAAATAAACAAGAATATCAGAAAAAACTTGAAGAAAGCAAATTAAGATTGGATTTGACAAAAGCGCACATCAATCAAGAGCAGTCTGATAAAGAATAACAGCAAAAAAGCATTCCACATTGTGAAACACCTCAACAGACAGAAGAAACCAAGAGTCAGTACCATTCAAGACGAAAATGGAGAATGCCTCACAGAAGCAAGTGACATTGCCGAAAGATTGAGCATTGTAAAGAACTCTACAACCATCCATCCACAGGAAACACCGAGGTGCTTGAAGTTCCAAACTCCACAAAGTATGATTATTTCCCCATTTTCAAAGAAGAGGTGGAGTCATTATTAAGGACGCGGAAGAATGGGAAGGCAGCTGGAGTAGACAACATCCCAGGTGAACTTATCAAGAATGGTGGTTAATCAGTGACAGAGCTACTAATAAAAATCTGTAACGAGATCTGGCAGATAGGTGAATGGACAACACAGTCTACCAAGTCACTGATTAATACACTACCCATAAAAGGCAATCTCCAGCTGTGCCAAAATTACAGAACTATCAGTTTGATCAGCCATGCTAGTAAGGTGATGCTGAAGTTCATCTTGAACAGACTTAACCCACAAGCAGAGGAAATAATCACTGAAGAAAAGGCCGGGTTCCGGAGTGGAACAAGAACAATATAACAAATATTCAACCGTAGGGTTCTATGTGAAAAGTATTCACAACATCAACAAGACATCTATCATGTGTTCATAGATTTCAAAAAGGCTTTTGACAGAGTGTGGCAACAGGCATTGTGGGCCACAATGAAGAAATACAACAAGCAGATGTACGCCATGGCTACCAGTGCAGTAACTGCTCAAGGTTCTTTTTTGCGGACTGGTTCACGAAAACAGTTGGAGTACGTCATGGTTTTCTCTTGTCACCCACACTGTTCAACATCTACTTAGAGCGCATCATGAGCGAAGCCCCGGGAAACCAGTGGAGGACAGTCAGCATTGAAAGGCGTAACATCACCAACCTATCCTTTGCAGACGACTTTGATGGGCTGGCAGGCAGTGAAGATGAGCTTGCCACTTTAGTGAAGAACCTGGATGAAATATCTTCCAGATCCGACATGGAGATAAGTGCTGAGAACACAGAGCTGATGACAAATAGTGGCAAAGAAATCTCAACCAATATAAAAGTCAAAGGATAGGAACTAGAAACAGTAGGCCAATTCAAATATCTTGGTTCTGTAAACACCAAGAGGGATCAAGAGCAGAAAATTTGTCACAAGTAGCACAAACAACTGCAGTTATGTTAATGCATTAAACCCATCTGGAGAGACAAGAATATCTGTCTGAAAACTAAAATGAGACTATTGAGAGCACTAGTCATCTCAATCGTTTTGTATTGATGTATGGCCTGGACCCTGACAGCAGAATTACAACGAAAAATTCAGGCAATTGAATGAGATGACAGAGAATATCCATGTCATATCTTACATGGATCACATCACAAATGAAGAAGTGCGTAACACCATCAGGCACAAAGTAGGCCATTATGATGATCTCCTCATCACTGTCAAAGAGAAAAAGCTGGCCATGTCAGTAGAGCCAACCGTCTATCCACAAGAGTACTGCAGGGCAGTGTCCAAGGTAGCAGAAGGAGAGGAAGACAGAGAAAAAGTGGAGTGACAACATCGCAGAATGGATCCGGAAATGTTTTGCGAAGACACAGGCATTGGCACATGATCGAGACAAGTGGAGGGAACTGGTCAGATGTTCAGCAGTACAGTGCCTCAATGACCACACTAGGTCATGAGACTGATGATGATGATGATGATGATGATGATGATGATGATGACATAAGAAAAGCACAGTGCATCACACATTTTGAGGAAAAAGAATCATTTTGTGTACTAGTACAGAGTAAGATATAACAGATTGGGCTTTTGATGATCAATGAATAGGACATACAAATCGTTCACAGACCTTTCCTACTTTTGATGTAAAGTGCTTTATTGTCGTAACTATTTAAATTATTATTAAGATTGTCTGATTGCTAATGGTACGTAGAGAGAGATATCTTGCACAGAACTATATCAAGTATCTGATTTGATGCTTTGGGTAATTGTTATTGTCTTCGCTTCAAACTAACGAGTCTTTACGTATCGTATGCAAAAACAAAGCAAAAATAGCTTAAATTACTTTCCGTTGCCTTAGAATGTACAATTATTACCCTAGAATGTACAATTATTACCCTTTTACACGAACTAGCAAGCAAAGACTAATTGAACATTTTCTTTTTCATCCAGATATTGATTATTTATTGCACGGTAACATAAACTCTAAAAGCGTGGTTATCGTTGTCTCTTAAAACAATGGTGCGTTCAGATTAATATGGCCAAATAATTCGTTAAAACAGGACATGACTGATCTACCAACGTTAATGTCTCCATGATGTACGTAGTTATAAACAATTCATACGTAATTATAAACCATTCATAAAAACAAATAGTAGAGGCTCAGTCGTGCATAATAATTAATAACGTTATTTGACGTCAGTATTACATACCGTGCGGAATTACAGATTTAATATGAATATAAGGTTATTACGTTGCAATATTATCTCTGTCATATAAAGTAACTAAGCAGTAGTAATAGCCATGACCCATATTTTAGATGATTGATTGGTCTGGCACAAATATAGATCATGCCAAGGAATAACGTATCTAGATTTGGGCATCATTGCACGGAACCTTTTTGCTGAATTGGAAGGTGATATGGTACGAGGATAAAAGATCATTCAATGATACTCTATCAAACTACTAGAATCTTAAAATCTTTTCTTAGACAATTACTTTATTGTGTCACTCATAAATAATACATTTATATTCCCATGTATCCACATAGCCAGAAACCTGTGTGCGATCTATTTCGTTATCATTTCATTCTGATGGGTTTCCTTTGATGCGTCTTTAATACTGTATCAATTCTTTTGGGAAACAATTTCTGACGAACGACACTGGATATGATCAGATAACGGTAATAGTGAAAAGTCACGTCATGAACAATCACTTTTCATTACGAGCCACTTGACTCATACCATATTCTTCGCCGAAAAATTCCAAATTTTCGTTTCAAACAAGAACTTATTATAGAACTTCCTGAATAACAAATGTGCTAAGTTTTGTATAAAAGTATCATAATGATGTTAACAAGGTTTTGTTTACCTGGTCTTCTTAAGTGTGTGCCTGGATTCTAACTGGCTAGGCGATATGACCATTTTTCACCCTATATCACTCAATATAAGTGTTTTCGAAGCAGAGTTTGTGGGAAAACAAATACATGAACTGTTCGAATTTCTCACATTCTGAAATGTATCACACCAAATTTTAATATGTACTGTGGCAAGAGTGCTTTAAATAGACAGTTTTGAATCCGATCTGGGAAACGTTGCATGTATTATTAATATTTTATATTGACAGCAATTCTTTTATTAAAAACATGATAATGCCTCCTATCATTCACATAAAGAATTTAACTGTTAATGCATCGTTCCATACAAAAGGAATTTTTGGTCATTTTGCTTCTATTTAAAGAAAGTGATTCAGTACATTTTTTAAAATGTTCAGGCCGTAGTCTGTTTTATAGCTTTTATTTCTTCTTGCTCTTCGTTAACCTGCCGGGTTTCTTGGGCGTTTTTAATTCGACGCCCAGCTAGTCCTGCATCGTTCTGCTAAGAATTAATTACATGATAGATTGGAGCTTAAACTTATTTGCCTTTTTCTGATGATTATCACTGAATTTGGGTACGTCGCGTTCTAACTTTGGTACACAGAGGAGTAGTGTCAAGTTTGGCATGTCTAGCTCAGCTTGTAAAAAATAAACTAAAATAACGGGGTTTTCCATTATAACGGGTTTTCTTTGCCAACATAGTAAAACTTGTAACAAATTGTTTAATTAGCAAAAGCGGAATGTATCCATCATGTCTGTTTCCACAAGAATTTTCAAGATAAATGCAGAAGGATATTCAATATACAACAAACCTTTTGCAAGGTACCAAACTTTGATAATATTGCTAGAAAGGCTACATAAATAAAAAGTTGAAAAAGTACGAGATTATGGGGTAATGTTATGACATACATATTGAAGCTTATCCTCATAGTATGGTGGTTCACATCAAATTATGCAAGGGAGATTAATATGCAACGCAGATATGATATAGACACTCTCTTAGATAACCCTTTTTTTAATTCCATATCATAATCAGTTTGCTTTAGGTTTTGCTGTATATGCATCCATTATGCGTGGTTCTCACTGGTGGAAATGTCATCTATTATAGACGCCTCGACTCTAAGGGCTATGTCATTTTTTCTCTCGTACAATTTCTTCTATTCGATATTTGTGCAAAATAACTTATTAAAGAAAGTGTATGTTTTCCTCAAATATTTCGTTCGTTTGAATGCATATTGACGGATGTTCTGTAATAACTTTACGTCGGCGTTAGACTTCTAGCAGCCACGTTTTCAATTCATCAGCATTTTATATATATAGTAAAATGCTGGATATATGAAATATAGCATGTGAAGATAGATTAAATGCTAAATGGGATCGGAATGTTTGAATTCTGAGAGGAAAAAATGTACAACGTGAATGTGCAGAAACGATTAAGTTCAATTCGCTGCATGTACATACAAATTATATCTTCTTTCAGAATTATTGATTGACTGCAGTTAGCATTTCATGAGCTGTATCCACTGATTCAAAATAAAGTGTGCATACTTTATTGTTGACTACTAGGTTTTCAACTTTGAAATATACCCTAGTTAAAGGGGGAATTTGAGGAAATTTAGTTTTCTAACATTAAATGCAAGGAAAAAAAATCATTCATGTTAGGAACTTAAATGTTCCAGTTCCAGTCATTGCGCCTTGGTCCTGAGTGTGATGACATGGATTGGTTTGGTTACACGTTTCTGCACAGGTAAGGCACAAACCAAGCAACAATTTTCCGTGGCAATGACAAGATAAGACTGGTTGGTTTATGCCGTTGGAGGAAAGACTTTGCATTTAATCAGTTCTTCGTCGTTCTGGATGTTTCACATAGATGTTTTCCGTCAAGAATTGATGCGAAGTGAAATATTTGCAAACGTAAGGAATTATCATAGAAAATTCCAGGTATTTGTTGATATAATCTCCTTTCTCTTGATCCGCGTGATACGGCAAACATTTGGCATTCGTGCTCCCTCCAAACAAACTATCCAGTGGGTCCAGAGGCTTTACAAGATGGTATCTTTTTACGATACTATTAGAAGTGGAAACTGGTTTTCAAAAAACGATCAAAGTCGTGTTCCTAAATTTTGACGGCTTAGTATCTTTGATGTTCTAACATCAACCGACGTTGACAAGTGTCCTCGTACAAGTCTTTCATGGTACGCCCTTATAATTAGGTTTAAGTGTCACGTTAAGGGTAACAGATGAAATATCTGTGAAAAAAAGCATCCGTTAAACTCGTACATGATCTCAGGTTCTTCTAAGTTCCAGCAATTCACAGAATACGTTATAATGGCCTCCTCCGTTTCGGCACGTTGGATCCATTTGTCTTCCTTTTTGCACAGGTAGTGTAACCGGCGCAAAGATTTGACCGAGTATCGACGTTCGAAGAAGTCAGTTATTTGACGGCATATGACGGCTAGGATATTCTCAGGTATGCATCACTTGCGGTACACTAGGGAGCATGCTTTCGCAATCGTACAGGCTTTTCTCAAATGGTCGATCCCTCCGTGCTCCATGGACAGTTCTCACATTTTGCCAGAGCAACACCGTAACATTTCCACGTCTATGCGACATTACTTCAACATTTCTTCCTGAAAGGCAAAAAAGGGTCCGAAACATGTGAGCGGTACCAAGCGTAGAAAACTTCCCGTTGTTCAGTGCGCATGTTGTCGGGTTTGTAGTGGTGCGCTTCAGGCAAATATGGCAGAGCGGCATGTTGATTGGCTTCAGGACTGAAAAAGTGCAGAAAAATTGCCTTTGGACATTTCGGTCATTCCAAACCTTTTGGGCAGTCGATTCAAAGACATAGCTAGATAGCTCATTGAGTCTATAAATTGCACTTGTCCCACCTGCATGGAGATGATCTTGCCTCTGTTCTAGGTGACTTTAGTGCATTTAGTGCCATTTTCTCTGTAGTATTTCAAAAGAACTTGTCCATCGTATCTCGAGAAATTGCGAGCCATCACCGTGGCATAGCGATGTCAGTCTCCGTAACGTTCGTTGTCCTCTTGACTCCACGTGTCATCGAAAGGGTCTCAAAATCATTCGACACAATCGGTCAGCGTGTTAGGACTTCTAAAGATCTTCTCACGCCCTCTAGTATCTTGCTGCAGTGTGGGGAATACAGAAAGAGATGTTCTTGTATTCACTGCTCGCACGCTTGATGAGCCAATTAGGAATCTAAAAGCCGGAAATAGAAGAGGAGGAAATTCTTATCCGTCTTGTTATTTTCCTCATCCTCCTGTTTCGATCGGTATTTTTGAATGTATCATTCATATTCCAAGTTCATGATTTGGAGACAAAATGTGACATCTTTCTTAACTCGACAAACACGTCCCTTGGCACATGTCCACAAGTAGAGCACTAATTAAAGTCTTGGCAAGTACTTTTCTGCTGTGAATCTTGTCTCATGAGATGTTATTGGTAACACGTATGGCTGATATAGGTTCGGTGACACGCCGATCAATGAATTCGTGCTTGTCCGACGTGTAGCTTGGAGCCTAGGCGTTTAGCAGTTTTTCATTTCAGGCATGCCACAGTATATCTCTTTCGACAGGCCGGTCCGCTATAACAGGAATTCTGATTCCCTTTGTTGTTTGGATCGGTTCGATTGGCAAATGCTTTTCCAAGGTTCTGGATCGGTTCAATTGGCAAATGCTTTCACAGGTTATTTTGCATTCTACCATTTCGTTCTTGTCTTGTGCGTTATTAATTTGAACCAGGGTGCACTTGATGTTGCGAAGGTAGTCCACCAATTAAACTTTGTTCGTCCCCTTTCGAGGAGATATGTAGGTCACCTAAATTGTAGCTTTTCCATAGGTGACGTGACAATGTTTATTGATCTTGTCGATGACTTTGGAAGGCGTTAGTTCGATCAGAACGCGTGACTTCTAACTGTTGTGATAAATGGAGAATCTCAAGTGATCGTCTTCTTTGGCTTAACATTGTTGTTGCAGCGTGGTTAACAAGAAATCCCAGAAATCGGCGATGAAAACTTCTGGTTTCTTTGGAATTAAATCTTTAGTCTTCACTTTGTAAGTGTAAGCCGTAGATCTAAATTTTCTGGAGGAGCGCTCTTCCGTCCTTCGAATGATGTAATGCTTTACCGGTGTTACTGATTCACTTTGGTTTTGAGTAGACTAAATTGGATGACCAGGCCTAGTCGCAGACATCGAAGATGTGGATTCTGGCTAGGTCATGTCATTTTCAAAATCATTGTCATGAATTTGAGCCAAGGTTTTAGCTACTATGCGACGCGATATGTCTATGGTGGCTTTTTCCTTCCCTTTCTTATAGAAATCGTTAGATCCTTTCATATTGACTGCAAAATATCAACCAACTAGATTTAAAACGTAGATGGTGCATATAGGGTGAACGACTTGAAGTATTCATTCTACTCTCAAACTATCAAGATGCAAGAGCCAACACAGATCTATCCCTTGATGAAAGCTTTGTCAGGTGTGATACAAATGTTTTTTTTTTTTAAAGAGAAATCAACTATTACTCCTCCATTCCAGAGACACGTCACGATAATTGCTATATCTGCCAGAAAAGAGGACAAGTGCAACATAATGTCCACAATTTCAAAGTGAGATAGGCGTCAAGAGAGGAAAAGGTTATGATACCTGTTATCAATGTCATGAGAAAGGACATTGGTCTTCAGACCGCTCTAAGAAAAATAGATCCGATCAAAGAAACAAGAGGATAGGACTTCTGATAATGAAGAAGATGAACTCTCCGAACACACGGAAGAACCGAAACCAGTCCAGAAAGATGAGAAAAGAGGAATATAAGACAGTGAAGAATAAGAGTAAAAATTGTGCCAGTGAAGAAGTAAAATGAAATGGAGAGAGAGAGAGAGAGAGAGAGAGAGAGAGAGAGAGAGAGAGAGAGAGAGAGAGGGAGAGAGAGAGAGAGAAATAGAGAGAGAGAGAGAGAACAAAAAGAAGACGCAAACACACTTTTGGTTTTGATGATGTGTTGCGAAATTTCATTGTCTTTCTGCAAGAGAATATACCAAAAATAAAATGTAAGTGTCTCATGGTTTTGATATATGTTTTTAAATAATAAGGACTAATACTCTCAAACACACACGAGCATCAGTCATTCAATCATCATGGGAAAAATGGATTTAAGTTTATATTTGATTTGGCAAAGTTTGATTAGTCACTTTTTGCTATAGATGGGTGGTCCTGAAAAGGACGGTTGGGTGATTTTTACAAACGGACAACTCAGAACCAGGATGAAATGAGATTTAACTGCCTTATACATTTACTATAGCCAAATGATACTTCATCACCTGCTATTGTAGATGATTAGAGATCATTACTGTTGGTATATCATGGGTAGCCATTGCAGATGGCAATGCTGACTGGGATGGATATATTAGAATACTTGACTTGTAAAGTTCTTTTTCTCATGGGTCGTGCTTTGGTAGTCAGATACTTTGGTCTCACACACCTTATCTCAGCCAAAATGTTTAGTAGTAGCGTGACCGTTTGACTTTTACCGTTCTTGTTCTCTCCTAGGCACTTTCTATTCTCTTCTTCTTCCAATCGATTTTGTTTTTTCCTCTTATTATTGCTCGTTGCTGTTGAATGAAAGAGACTTGTTGTGGGTTTTTCTGCTGTTGTAAAGTTTTCTTCTCATTTCTTTCTGCATCTGTCTAAAATCTTCGACTTGTGGTAAGGAAGAAGGCGGTGGTTAAGGTGCTGCAGCTGGTACAAAATCTTGCAAAGAAGAGAGAAAATTGACGAAATCCCAATTAAAATAATTATCTTCTGGAAGAATCACCGTCGTTGCCTTGGTATCTTCTACTATTACATCACTCCTCGTCTCTACTACCGGCGTACCCCAATTCATAGCTTTCTTAGCTTCAGTCATCTTCCAACAATGTATCGTCGATTAAATGCGCACCGATATATAGTATGTGACGTCACACGTAGCTATCTTCTAATTGGAAGATAGTGTGCGATGTGATTGAACTTTGTAACGCACGTTTGTATTGGTGAAAGAGGTCAAACTGTTTCGATCCGCTCTTAAACTATAAATACCCATTGCTTGCCTTATTCTATTCACAACATTCATTCATCATTCAGGCAGTGGACACCGAGCTGACAAGACCGGGACAGCGGCTATCCAGAGTGAGCATGGCGGCAGTGAGATAAATCCTACCAATTAGGAGTGCTTAAAAGAAAATGCACCCGTATGAGCAGGAAGAAGCTGTAGTGTATGAGAAATACTCCACTACATGAAAAGACTTCACCACTGAATTACGACCAGCCACCAGAAGTTAGACTGCTGCAAAATCCCTACATGCTGACCAAGAAATGGCGCCACGTAGAAAAACCAAGATGGCCGCCCAAGCACGAGGCACAACGAGGCGTCACTACTGCTTGGGCGAAAATGGAGGGACATCTCGTGGAAGCAGTAAACATTTCCACAAACCACTTCTCAGCATAGTAGACGATATAACTTAACCAGCCAGAAGGGAAACAGGAGGATACAGAACCCGATGCTGTGTCTTCCACCTTCTGCACCCCGAGTCGAAGACAGCGGAGCAAGAAGTCGGAGATACATTGCCATTTCACTGTACTGAATAATAGGGGACTCATTTGGTTTAGAGTACCCCTCTTTGACTAACGATTTGGCCCTGAAAAGACAAATTTGACCTTTTTTGGCACTGCCTTCAACAAATTTATGACCAAAAATTACCTACCATTGACTACACTTTTATATGTCGCTTAGACATTTTTAATTTTAAATACATAGGGATTTTGTATGTACGCTCATGGTACTAAATCCCTTTATATGCTAGGATGATTAATAAATATTTATAACTCGGATATTTGGCTAATTGCACAGGTGACTTACACATTATTGGTTGTTAGGCTGTCCATTAGTACAACTGGACTGAATTTGATGCATGAGCGCGTGCTTGGCCCTTCGCCTCCCTTGCTGCCTGCAGCAGTTAATTTACGTGCATGCACGCCCAATAACTATTGCAGATATAGGCGATATGAGAAAACTATTTTTCTCTCGCTCTTCCTTACTGCTATTGCAGAGGTAGGCACTTACAAAGAATACTGAAGGGGTGGGTGTGTGTGGGTTCTATTCCTACCCACCCAAATGGCCTTCCAATCACACCGTGTCAATACAATTATTGACCAGATGTGACGGCCAAATTAAATAGTGATCTCTGATCACATAAACGCCTAGTGGGTGCGCGGCACAATTCCCACCCACAGGATAATTAAATAACCTTCTATTGAAGGACAAACCAGTGCTAAGAGCCTCACGGACGAAGCACTTTAAACAAATTATTCAATTCAATTATTCTATTCACCTGTACTTACGGTAAGATGTGGACTTACGTATAGTCGTCTAACCTCATATAGGTGATGCTGTTCAAACTGGACTACCCCATGTATGTTTCATTATAATTATCTGTCACGAAGATCAAAGATACAGTCATTTCTTGGGAAGAATTTATGTGGAGAGGTAATTCTTTCTGCAGTGAGTCTTAATATATGGTCCAGATGTCAGACATAGTTTGAAGAAGAGAAGTTTCATATGTTTGTTCAGAGGTGTTAACAAAATCTTTACGGCCCTTTTCAGGGCCACTCCATTGCCTCGAAAAAACTCTACGCGTTGCCAAAAGAAGTTCGTCTTTATGCTGTATGTGTTGAGTGTGCAACTTACAGCTTAGACGAGATGTTATGTAGTACTAATGGTGTAGTGAGAGAATATGAGAGAATGCAATAATGAATTCAGATAGGAAGACATTTGTTACTCCTATGCGGGGGTGGGGGTTGGAGACGGACACTGGATAGCGCAAAAAGTAAGGTAACGCGCAAGAAAAGTAAAGGAAAACCTCTCCTACGCATTTCTACAGAGCTACACCCTTACACTTCCGCTATGAATTTTCACAGATTTTGAGAAGTAAATTAAGTCAAGTTGATATTTACATAATACAACTTTTATTTGTTACAGCTAGATACGCATTTTTGCTGTCTATTGTGGCGACATATAGTGACCTTTTAGATGTTATTCCAGTCACCCAGTGGAAAGGTCTTGGGAGGGGCTCATACGAGAAGAGTCATAAGGCAGACGGAAAATAAATATTGCAGAAAGTGGATAACCGGAAGATATGTTAGATTCTGCAGGGTCTAATCTACCGGAACAGGCCGCATTCCTTTTACATCTGATAAGATTGAAGAATGTTCAAAACAAAATATCTTATATCGGTATGTCAACTGAAAAATTAGGTTGCATGTCAACAACAAGATCATTATGGCGGCCGCCATTTTCCCCATTTGCATGCCGATCTTAGATGTTTTGTCAAACAAATTTTTGAATCATAGATCTAGACTAAACTGTGATACATTTAGATTATTCACAACCGTTAGACGTTTCTTCCAGCTGAACAGTCAATTTGTTTTCGAAAAGTGTAGTTTTCGTCTGCTTCCTGACGGCACCCATGGTTGACTAAAGATATCCAACGTCAAGGTGCTCTTTACCAAATGGGGGATGAAGAGACTGGCACTAAAATGTAGAAAAATGTGTTTTACGTTTAATATTTTTTAGGAATCAAAGTAGCTTTTATTCTGGCCAAAAGAAGCATAAAGAATAAAATTACCAGGTCAGAACAGGAATTGATCACACGCACGTACATACACGCATATCACATTAAATCACTTAATTTCAGTTCAATATTAAGTATATAGTAGTAATGAGAACTAAACATTTATTCTCATGTAATTATATAGGCGGTCGTTAGGCACTAATCCAGATATAAGACGCAAGGAAATGAAAACATTGTCAACTTGAAAAATGGGAGAAATAATGATTATTAGGACAGACTAGTCCTAGTGGTTAGATCGTCCGCCGCGGAAGCGGGAGATCGTGGGTTCGATCCCCGGCTGAGTTATACCAAAAACGTACATAAATGGTACTAACAGCTGCCTCGCTTGGCGCTCAGCATTAAGAGTTAGAGTTACGACTGGTCGGCCTGGTGTCATGATCATGTGACTGGGTGGGACATCATGCTACATGTCTGCGGCATCATGCCCCAGTGCTAGACATCACTATAAACTGCCTCACTGCAGACATCGAAGCGATATGACTGAAAAATTGTTAAAGCTACGTTAAAAATCCTAATCACACACATACACACACACACAGGGCAGACTAGTACTAACAATTTTCTATTTATCCCGTTGTTCAAGTTCTCAAGTTCTCAAAAATCAATCGTCGATGACAAATTACGGGGAGAAAATAGTACGTGCTATAAACCTTTATCACTTAGGAAATATGTGTGCTTAGTTAGTTATAACCCTCGCCACCACACCCCAATATGCGATTCGATACGAGCACGTTATGTTTAGCAGAGAAAATTGGGTTAATGTCGGTATTATCTGAAGATCTAAACTTTCGATATAATGTTGTGAGTAACCATTTGAAGAATACCAAAATGTAGAGCTGATTATTGTTTCTCTCGTCTATTCACTAAGGTGATGTCTAGCTTAATAAGTCGGCAACACTCCGAAAAACCTTTCTTTGTAAAATTGGGGTGGCACTGATCCTACATAATTCTCTCTTTTTTAATGGACGTAAAGTTATTTGATGTGAGTTTAACTATATTAATTTTAAACAAAGAGCAGCTAAGCATGCCTATGATGGTATTCATTACTGTCATTAACAGGGAAATTTAAAGTTTTCATCAAATCCTTCCCAATTCACCAGAAAACAAATATTTTATTCTCTTCTAATTGGTAGCTTGTGGGCTCACATCCAGCCGTCTATATCAGGCGGATATGCTATAGTTGCCATGGTAACAACCTCAAATCAACGGAATACAGTAAAGCCTTTGTGTTATATGAGTTTCCTTCGATTACTAACACTATCACCAATGACAAAAACAAATGAACTTGTTAAATATAAAGTAAAGAAAGAACATTGTTCTGAAGGAATCAAATTCAAGAAAGGAGAAAAACGTTTAACATGGATTGTATATTATGCTTTATGACAATTTGTCAACTACTCTGTTGCTACAACCTTTGAAATCATTAGTGGTACAATGACTTCTTTGCTATGAAAATCTTCTTCGTTCTAACCATCGATCCACAATACGTCCAAGGCGATATTTAGCATTACCTTCGCTCTTGCGTTTCTTAAAGCTCGATACGAGCAGGTGTATATTTTAAAATTAAAACGACTGGATTTATCCGAAAGAACTGTAATTAACAAAAATGATGATATCTTATAAGCCGGTAACTTATCTTACATGGTATTTCAAAGTTGATATTCGTAAATAAACCTTACCACAATTCTGCTAAAACAATGAAATCACTTAAAGGAGCTCATTAAATACTGAAAATAATGCGTGCTCAGTAGGATACAGGTGTTATTATATGAAATTTGTTTTTCTACAGGAAGCAGAATTTGTGCAAATAAAATGATACGAGGTAAATGGTTCAATCAAATATCTTCACATATATCAATTGCTTTGAAGAACCGATAGTTATTCCGCCTAAAATTCAATGGTAATAACAACTTGAAATTTCAGAAAACGTTGTCTATTTCCATTTGGCGCCAGTCAATTTTCTGAATCAAAATTGACTGGACGCGTAGTAAATAAAGCACAGAAGCAAAGCTGATTCAAGTTGACATTTTTCCGTATCTTGCATGTTACAAAGTATGGATTGATATGCATGTTACAAAGTATGGATTGATATTCATGTTACAAAGTATGGACTGATATTCATGTTACAAAGTATGGATTGATATGCGTGTTACAAAGTATGTCTTATAGACGTTTATGCCATATTCAACATTCGCATTAACTCCCGAATATTCTTTGCATGAACATAATACTGAAATGTATAGAGAAAATATAATTGTATTTTGAATCTGTTTTTCATTTATTGCTGCAAATGTCATTTACAAAAGTTTATATTTAAGATGTTTGTTATCCTCTGTTAGTTAACTTAATAGTTCTGATCAATACACTAGCCAGATGACTGGGGTAAGGATTTCTATCTAAGCAGCTGTAGTTTTTACCATTACCGTTCTCTTCTGGTATCTGAGAAATTCTAGGATTTCTGAAGGGGACTTGAACTGTTAATTAATGATACACAATTAATAATACAAAGGTACCTTACATTTAGGCTGGTTTTGAGGTGTAGACATTCCACAATCATTTCTGATATTTGTTGAGAGTTTATTAAATTATCTTGATTTTATATACTAAATTGGATAAGTCCTTGCATGTTAACGATGGCATTCCTAGTCATGGACGAGAACGTTCAGGGGGATACGGTAACGATCGCGAGGCAGACGGTAATGATTGCTTAAAGTAGCCAACATGAAAACAGCTTACATTCTTCAGGGTCTAATCTACTGATATGTATCACATTCCTTACGCCTGAAGTATGTACTAGACAAAATATCTTAAGATCGGTATGCCAACTGGAAATTGTAAGTCAAGAGCCGGATCATAATGGCAGCCGCCATTTTTCCCATTGCCATACCAATTTGAGGTCCCAGTTTGTTTGGCAAGTTTTCATCCGAAGATGACCTATTGCAGAAAAATGATAAGAATATTTCATTAAATATACAAATAAAATCTAACTAATGATTTTTGTTGAAACGATGCTTGTAAGATTCTGACTGAGATATTAACGTTAATTCCTTATGCAACTGGTGACTTTTATACTGAACCAACACTGCCACCAAGCATTCTTATTTACATTTAGTTTTGACAGGAAAGAGCTAGTTTGAATAATTTCCTGTGACAAGACAGCTAAAAGAAAAAGTATGTCCCTTATGCATGAATAAAGTTCAATAGTACTGTAACAAATCAGCATACTTTTCATCACCCATCAACTATCTGGATTGTTAGATATTTACCTCTGTAGAAGACACATGTAAGCCAAGTTGGCTGCTCATTTGCAGCCTAAGTTACGCATTTGATCTCGAATGCTAGCCTAACTGTGACAGGCAGTAACCAACAAGTTAAAACATTTCCAAACCAAACTCAAAGTAAATGTAAACCACATTACAAATTTAGCTTATGTGTGAATTTAAAAATGCTAGGATTGTGATATTTAGGCTCATGCCTTCTATTTTAAAATTTAGGGAGGTGTCAAAATAAGAAACTATCCAGTGAAGCCTGAGATGTTTGATCAAGCACATTCTTGAATCGCATCAGATGTAAACAATATTGTGACACGTTACTCTCTGCCAAACCCTAATTTTCTTCCTATAGATAATGTGTTGAATATTTAATCCTTCTTTCCTTAAGACCGTTTTCCGTTGTATAACTTGTGCATCAACATAAAAAAATGGCCGACAGAGCGGATCAAAACCAGCACAGATATTACATTTTAATAAGAACGAAACAATTACAATTCTAGACTTACATTTATACTATTAACCAGTAAACTATCCAGTGAAGAAATATATGCACTAGTAGCCATTTCGAACGTATGATCGTACACTTTTTATGTAGGTACCTTTCTCAAATTGCAAGGAGAGTCTGCCATTAAATTGTAAGTGAATCTCTACTCTTTAGAACAGAATACTAAAACATGAGATGAAAATACATTTAACTGATGCTATCATTTAGAACTTCGCATTGTAAATTGACTTTTATCGGTTAAAGTATTAAATATTAAGATAAACTGAGACAGACAAGAAAGATAATCTTACACCAACCGCCAAACTACATTCCTATCATATAGAAGACTTCTTACATCAAGCAAATGAATTAGAACTGGCTAATAATATTTGTAACTATAAATATAGCATATAATGGTACGCGATTGCACACATACTACAAATAATACAGCATATAATGGTACGCCACTGCACACTACATACGACAATCAATACAGCATAGTATGGTACGCCATTGCACACTAAATACTAAAAACAAATACAGCAGATGATAATACGCCATTGCACACTACATACAACAAACACTACAGCATAGTATGGTACGCCATTGCACACTAAATACTAAAAACAAATACAGCAGATGATGGTAGCCATTGCACAATACATACGACAAACAAACACAGCAGATGATGATACGCCATTGCACACTACATACGACAAACACTACAGCATGTAATGGTACGCCACTGCACGCAAAATCCAACAAACAATGCAGTATATGTTGTTTTGCCATTTCACACTACATAATACAAACAATACCGCATATGATAGTACGCCATTACACATTCCATACGACAAACAATACAGCATATAATGGTACGACATTACAAACTACATACTACATACGATAAACAAATACAGCATATAATCTTAAGCCATTGCACACTACAGACGACAAACACTAAGGCATATAATTATACCCCATTGTACACTAAATACGAAAATATACTGTATATAATGGTACGCTATTACACACTGATTACTACAAACAATACAGCATATGGTGGTACGCCATTGCACACTACACACGACAATCAATACAGCATGTAACGGCACCATTGCGGATTTCCTAATGGTTAGAGCGTCCGCCGCGGAAGTGGGAGGTCGTGGGTTCGATCCCCGGCTGTGTCATACCAAAGACTTACAAAAATGGTGCTAATAGCTATCTCGTTTGACGCTCAGCATTAAGAGGTTAGTGGTGTCATGATAATGTGACTGGGTGGGACATCGTGCTACATGTGTGCGGCATGATGCCCCAGTGCTTGACATCTCTATAAACTGAATCACTGCAGAGATCGAAGCGATATGACTGAAAATTAGTTAAAGCTACGTTAAAAGTCCTAATCAAACAAACAAACAAAATGATTTAACGGTACGCCATTGCACACTACATACGACAAACAATACAGCATTCAACGGTACGCCATTGTACACTAAATAATGCAAGCAATTCATCATATAATGGTACGCCATTGCACACTGCATACGACGAACAATATAAAGCATGTGAGTACTTTAAACATTGCGACATGAAACTACAAAGCTTAATAAATGTTCCAGATGCAGCAGTGCTATCAAATGAATTGGTTTGAATCGTAATGGTAAATGAAAAGGAAGCAACAGTAGCAGCAGCAGACGTAATATCCTGAAATAAATGGTAGAGGAAAAATCGGTAAAGGTTTTATTAGCATCATATGTCGTAGTGATATATGTAGCAATAAAAGTAGAAGAATCGACAGAAGTATCTGTAGTGCAACAATCACCAAAATCAGTTGCAGCGATTGCAGTTTACAGAGCGGAAGCTGTAACAGATATCATAGTAGTATTTGTAGTCGCAGGGCGCACCTAAAGTAGTTGGCACCCGGGTGGATCCTTTATTTGGCACCAACACAAATAATTGTAAAATTTAAAAACATATATATGTAACGTTTGCAAGTAGATTGTTAAATAGTACAGTGCTGTCATAAGCAAAGTCAAAATAAATTTTATTAGGCAAATTTTTCATTTGCTTTGAAAACTGGTATTCCAACTCTGCCGATGGTACCCATCCTTCTGGCTGACACCCGGGACGAACACTCCCTCTCGAACCCCCTTAATACGCCACTGTGTAGTCGTAGTATTAGTAGTGTTTAACACAGCTCTCTCTCTCTCTCTCTCTCTCTCTCTCTCTCTCTCTCTCTCTCTCTCTCTCTCTCTCTCTCTCTCTCTCTCTCAACCGCTCCTCCAGTGGCCTAGTGGTTAGAGCGTCCGCCGCGGAAGCGGGAGGTCGTGGGTTCGATCTCAGGCCGAGTCATACTAAAGACTTACAAAAATGGTACTAATAGCTGCCTCTCTTGACGTTCAACATTAAGAGGTTAGTGTTAGAACTGGTCGGCCTGGTCTCATGTTAATGTGACTAGGTAGGACATCATGCTACATGTCTGCGGTACGATGCCCCAGTGCTAGACATCATTATAAACTGCTTCACTGCAGACATCATAGCGATATGAATGAAAAATTGTTAATGCTACGTTAAAAATTCTAATCAAACAAACAATCTCTCTCTCTCTCTCTCTCTCTCTCTCTCTCTCTCTCTCTCTCTCTCTCTCTCTCTCTCTATATATATATATATATATATATATATATATATATATATATATATATATATATATATATATATATATATATATGAATTTTACGTTGCATTTGTTTTTGCCTATGTGATTCAAAATATCGAAAGATCATGCAATTAAGACAGTTAAACGTAACAAGACTGAAAATCGCTTTTAAAAGGGTCAAGCGTAGTCGTCCGTAGGGAATTCATTGTCGAAAACTACAGGTTTTTTGATTGCGTGACGCCTCTGAGCATCGTCTGAGGCGGGATTAAGTGGGTAGGTCTCGCGAGAACGTATGTTGATGCCTTCATGGTAGTGTGTATGGTAATACGAACACATTTACTGATGTTGTCGAAGGGATCAAGCAGTTTACTACAGTAATATCTTCTGATAGGCTTGATCCGTTATTTTAGAGAAATAAATAAAGTCTGTATTGTATTGAGTTGTGCGATCATCTGCATGTGTTATGAAGTGAAAGTTAACTCTATAATATTATCTCTGTCTCGTGTTGTAGTTAAATACGTCCATAGATCACAATAGATTTAATAAAGTAGTTCAAGTTTTATCGCTTTCATTGCAATTTCCAATACTTTCACATTAACAGTGATAGTCATGACATATATTTATTGGTAAACGTTTGATAATCCATGTATTTGGAGTATGTAATGTATAGATAGTTCTCGAAGTACGTCATCAACATGTGTGGCATGCTGGCAGATTTACCATGTGGCATGTAATTTGAACTAAATTCATCGAATCGGACGATAGTGTTACAAAAGATATATACATTTATACAACGCAAATCAGACTTTCTTTTAGTATCTATATCATTAATGTATACGCTGATTTTGCTTCAGCTTGTTCAAAATTATCAGTTTTGTTGACTGCATATAGGATAATCTGCAAGTGACCTTATCGGCAAACATCCATAGAACACACGGTTCTAATTACATAGAAGAATTGTGAACCAGTCTAGAAATGTGTGAAGAAATAATAGAGTATATACGGGTTTGGTGGTCCATTATGGTTAATTATGCAAAGTAAAATTTTAGTAAAAATGTCTTTTGAGAGCTTTTTATATCTGTAATTTAGAAAAGATATAAACAATATTCTATTGATGCCATTTTAGTATTTTTATATGCTTGACTTAGGAGTACTCAAAAATGAAATTAGTGCCTGACTCATTGGTGCAGAATCGATAACACCTGTTTCATGCACATGTAGATAAAAACAAATTCGCGGCTCATATGGTGTTCTCCACACAGAAGCTTGCACCATGGATAGTTGTGCATGGAGTGCATATGTCTGATAATTAGCACCCAGAAATGTTAAGTTATTGAATTTTGAACATCATGGTGTTTCCATATGTTTACTATGGGAGTTGAATTCGTACTGTGACTCCTTTAGGCGAAGCAAGGCAATACACTTCATTCAAAATAATATTCTATTGGCTCATTCATAGCAAAGACCACCAAATTTTGTAATCCAGTAAGCGCAAATAGAATGTTAAAAACATCTTTCATTTGGATTTATTTCAAAATGGGAAAATACAATAGAAACTGGCCTGTTTCATGTAATGTTTCATTCCTTTTTTTTCTTTGGGTTTTGGTTTTAACAGGCAGAGATACACAAATAGCTGGTAAATTACATACAGCTTTTTTAATCAATTTCGATTGACTTCAGAACGTTTAGCGTGAAATCAGGTCTGAAAATTTCATTATTATTATCGTTCACAAGCGAAATCTTAGATCTAACGTCTATTTGACGAAAAAAGAAGCGATAAACAACTGGATCCTACAAATTTGATCTGTATGTAAGACTGAGCAAGACCATTCTTTAAAGACTCTTGACGTTATGTGATGTGATGTGATTCGGAGTATTAACGTAGATCTAAACAATGTTTCAGTCGTAACGGTAGGTTGAATGCCATGCGGCAGTTTATAGTGATGTCTAACACTGTGGAATCATACCGCAGACATGAAGCATGAAGTCCCACCCAGTCAACTTATCCTGACACCAGGCTAACCCGTCCTAACACTAACCTCTTAGTGCTGAACGCCATGAGAGGTATCTGTTAGTATTATTTTATAAGTCTTTTGTATGACTCAGCCGGGGATCGAACCCACGCTCTGCCGCATCCGAGGCGGATGATTTAACGACAAGGTCAATCCAATACCATTTTAACTTCATCGGCATTTCCTCGATAGGCGATTTAAGTTCTGGATTTAATAATATGTCGGTGAAGCCACAGTATAACTTTCTTGTCTTTTAACTTGCGAAATTTAAATTTATGTTAGTACTTCTTAATAATGAACCGCTCCGGTGGCCTAGTGGTTAGAGCGTCCGCCCCGGAAGCGGGAGGTCGTCGGTTCGATCCCCGGCCGAGTCATACCAAAGACTTACAAAAATGGTGCTAACAGCTGCCTCGCTTGACGCTCAGCATTAAGAGGTTAGTGTTAGGACTGGTCGGCCTGGTGTCAGGATAATGTGACTGGGTGAGACATCATGCTACATGTCTGCGGCATGATGCCCCAGTGCTAGACATCACTATAAACTGGCTCAATGCAGACATCGTAGCGATATGACTGAAAAATTGTTAAAGCTACGTTAAAAATCCTAATCAAACACACAAACAAAACTTCTTAATAATGACCGCTCCGGTGGCCTAGTAGTTAGAGCGTCTACCGCGAAAGTGGGGGGTCGTTGGTTCGATCACCGGCTGAGTCATACCAAAGACTTAAAAAAATGGTGTTGACAGGTGCCTTTCTTGCCGCTCAACATTGAGAATAAAACTTCCGACGTCTACATCCCCAGCCAACACACACACACACACATATATATATGTATGTATATATATATATATATATATATATATATATATATATATATATATATATATATATATATATATATATATATATATATATATACACACCTTTGTTGTCTTCAGATATCTTCTCTATCATAGATTGTTGAGTTTACAAACCTTTTAATTTGTGCATAAATCAAGGGGATCACACAAAATTTTAAGAATTGGCTCACTTCATTTTACTGGACACGACTTCCTTTAAGATTTGGATATATATATATATATATATATATATATATATATATATATATATATATATATATATATATATATATATATATATATATATATATATATATATATATAAGAATTTAGAGAATGAGTTTTAAAACATCAAAAAGACATAACCAGCCGAATCGGAAATCAAATAAACACGACAATATTCAGACCCACTTGTTCAAAGTTACATAAAGTATTTGGCCCGCAATAAAAATAGAGCATAACTTGACCTCACATCCACACTGCATCTAACGTTGCCATAAGGAAACTTCACAAGATCTGCAATGCTTCCAATACAAATTCTGCTAGTATTGACGAGTTGTTCCTCTGTTGGAACAGCCATCTTGGAAAAGGTGGGTGAGGCCGACTTGGACGCTGTTCGCATTCGGCTAGAAGATGAAAAGGCCAAAAGACTTCTTCTGGAGAATGACGTTGAGGTTCTGATGTTGAAAGTTGAAGAGCTGAAAAGAGGATTTTCTCAAATGTCTGAAGACAACAAAGGTGTATATATATATATATATATATATATATATATATATATATATATATATGTATGTATATATATATATATATATATATATATATATATATATATATATATATATATATATATATATATATATATATATATATATGTATGTGGGTGTGTGTGTGTATGTGTGTGTGTGTGTGTGTGTGTGTGTGTGTGTGTGTGTGTGTGTTTGTCGGGTCGGAAGTTTCGGATGTCGTAAGTTTTATAAAGCTGTGCCCTATCGAGATTTGCACTTTTCAGCGATTATCATTTCTTGCCTAGATTTGCAAGTTAAGCTCATCTTTTACTGGCATTCTTGAAATATCTTATCATGATAATTGGAGAGGACACAAGGAGCCAATTTACATTCTCTCGAGTTTTTTTTTCTTAGAGAGTCTTAAATATTAAAAACATGCATGCGACTAGCCTTCTCTCGTGCGATACATTCTTAAATATTAAAAACATGCATGCGACTAACCTTCTCTCGTGCGATAAACTCCTAAATATTAAAAACATGCATGCGAGTAACCTTCTCTCGTTTGATAAATCAAAAATGCATTGCACCCAACGTTTCTGATTGAGTCTGAGTCTGACTTTCTCGGATGCTACGAGCTAAAATTCGGCTGTTACTGAGTTCGTTACAATTTTCATGTTCAGTTAATGACGAAAAGGCAAACCTACGTAAAGACTTTTTGCAAATCATTTAGATTGCATGAGACATATAGAAATGTTTCTTACAACTCATATGTACTTATATTATCTGTTTCAGCTTCTCAAGGAAGTGTGACCACTCGCAAGACCGGCATTACCACTCCTTCTAAAACAATGCGAACATTATCTGTTTCAGCTTCTCAAGGAAGTGTGACCACTCGCAAGACCGGCATTACCACTCCTTCTAAAACAATGCGAACAACAATAGGACGTTTCGATTCAGATGAGTATTATTGGCAACTTTAAAGTAAATGAGGGAAACTGCTATGATTCCTCTACTGGACGATTTCGTGCCCCTTTTTGAGGACTGTATATTTTCTCTGTAACCATTCTGAAAGACACAAAAATCAATGTATTGATCATGAAAGACAACGTTGAGATATGAAGGGTATTTTCAGGATCTACTCTAAACGATTCGGGTTCTGTAACTGTGGTTAGTGTAATGGAGAAAGGACAGGTGGCCTTTGTCAAAGAGATGTCTGTTTCATCAGTGATTATGCATGGAAACAACTGGGCCCACTTTACTGGTCTATTACATATTCGATATAATTAGAAACAGCATCCTTTCAAGGAAGGAAAACACCTATCTGTGTAGAAACGTGTGAATAAAATCTGCTTGTAACCATCCGACTTATAACGTGTACCTATATTCACAGATTTGTACGCTTGGTCAGCTATAAGAACCCTTCAATTCCTTTTAGTTTTCGTGTTAATATATATGTAGTAATGCCTTTTCCTTGATACGGTAGCAAAGTATGTTTGATTACAGACCAGAAGTCTCAGAACAACGTTTGTATAAACAATCTTTGGCTTAGCTTGATTTATAGAAATATATTCTTGGAAGTTGAATCCTATACGAAGTGAAACATTTTGGGAACATTTCTTGTTAATCTACGTAATTATGCAAACCTTAAGAAATAATTCAAATTGTACATAGTTCTTCGACAAAATGTTGTCTATATATTCACTTTATGGATTTATGGCCCTTGATTGCAAACGTATCCTTTGAAATGTTTGTCACCATGAAACAAGGCAATATTAGCCAAACATGAATAAAAGCAAACAGGATTATGTTGAAAAAATATTACGATGTTTAAAATGCAGCAATTAAAGCCACTATTCTCTATTACTGCTCACAAATAATTGAATTTTGCGAAAGGCATGACGGGGGACAAATCGTGATGATTATACATATGCAGCAATGGTTCTGAATATGCAATTATATTGTACGACACATCATCCTTCTAAAATAACATTTTTGTTTTCGTGCTAATATAGATCTATTATTACTCCTTTTTAGGTACACATTTAGATGAAACGTGTTTCATTTTCTTTGATAAGGCAGCAAAATGTGTCTAATTACAGATCAGAAGTCTGAGAACAAAGTTTGTCTTTATTTGTCTTTGCATAACGTTCATACAGGAAGTCTGTCTATATATTCACTTGATGGGTTTATGGCCCGTGATTCCAACGTATCCGTTGAAATGTTTGTCACAATCAAGCAAGGCATTATTAGACAAACATGAATAAAAGCCAAACAGGATAGATTTCTGTTTAAAAATTATTGCAATGCTTAAAATGCGCCAGTTAAATCCACTATCCCCTATTACCACTCACAAATAATTTAATTTTGCGAAAAGCATGAAGAGGGAGAAATCGTGACATATGCCTCAATGGCTCTGAATATGCATTTATATTTTACGACAAATCAACCTATCAAAAAAAAACAATTCACGTTCACTCATTCACGTTCATATCACATCCGTTGATGCATTGAAACATCTATCCATCCATCTCCATCCACATTCTTATCGCACACCTAATATAGTTTTCAGTCTAAAATCAAGGTATGATATTGTAATCTCCAGACATCATAAACTAAATAAATACAAAAACATAATTAAGCATTTTCCACTGCTTTTTCATTATAGAACATTACCTGTGAATCCCTAGATAATATTTCTTCTCTCTAAATGTCTCACTAAATACTGCAATACTAAAGTAATAAAATGATTTCCGCCGTGTATCCTTGCAGATAACTCTGATGAATTATCAATCAACATTATGTGGTCGTCTCAGATGTAAACAATAATCTCCAGTCAGACGAGATACAACTATTCTTGCAACAGAGTGTGTAATAGGAATCTCTCTAGACATTGCTTTTTCTTTACAGTATGTTTGAGAATTATTTCGAATTTATAACTAACATATAGAGGTTAGAGAGGGCAGTGGCAATAAACATCGTTTGTACCACGAAAATTGTATTTGATCGAAACCGTTCAGTCTCAAACATACATCAGAAAATATTGTTAGTTCTCAGATATTTACGGACATTAACATATGACTGACTGCCTGTAAAGTGAATACAAAATGGTTCCCCAGATTTTGAAGGAGTACGTTCAGGAATCCTGATAGAAACGATTTGTATGGAGTCAAATATATACAAGATTTGTTTTGAAATGAATGCATTTAACAAATCATTTAGTGTCACGTAAAAATTATAGTATTTATCCAATCATAACTTTAGAAAGAAAGCAGTCTTGTCCTAAAGAATGATGTAGTTAATAAAATAAAAGTATATATATGTCAAAGATTGACAACAGCATGAAAATAATGGATAGGCTGTTTAAGTGGCGTACAGTGCCTCGTGCAAAGACTGATGTGTGTATCCGACACAGGCATATCAGATGGCTGAAATCGTTCCCGCACTGTTTTCGTCACGATTGTATATATGCAGGATGTTAGATCGGTCGCTTTCGTCCTTATATACTGTCGAGACCATCACGTCCATCTCTTGTTCCCTAGTATACACTCCAGACTGTCATATCTGTATCTTGTGCTGTACAATCGTATACACTCAAGATCCTCACAATATGTTTCGTGTACCCGTATTGTATATACTATGGCTTTTTTATCATTGCATTCATTCAATCTATCACATCTGTCTCTTTTATCTTTGAATACAGTCCATGTTGTCATCTTTATCTCTTGTACCCGTGTATACGCTCCACATTGTCACATCTTTCTCGTGTACCTTTTATGTACAGTCCAGGCTGTCACATCAGTCTCTTGTATATAGTGCAGGCTGTCACATTTTTCTATGATCTATGTTTGCAAAAGTGCATAGTTTGCCGCAATTACCCTCTTATGAACAAGTGCACTTCTAAACTATTGTTAAAAACATATAACGTAACATCTATAAAATGAACATCGCGTTCAAAGGTTCAGGTTTAAATGAGAGATAAGATTGAGACCTGAAGTGGAAATAAGAAGTTGCAATTCCACTCTATGAAGAGAGCCGTTTGAAATACTTCAGTAGAAACCAAGGGATCAAATTATCTATTGAGCATCTCAGCATCACTCACAAACACAAAAGAGAACTTGACATTGTAACATAAAAACAAGGAATATGTCCGTTTACAAAATACCTTTTCAGATAAATGTAAATTAGGTTTGAAACGGGTGGGGGAAATGCATATATTATTATTCATATTTGACTTACATATGCCAAATCATATCAACTTGATACAGAGTCAGAAATACGTACAAAGCACGACATACCCTTAGAGAGTAATACATACGCCGATTTGTTTATGTTTACGCAACAGAAAAGATTACACGAAAAACAATATCATCATTCTTTGCGTCTGATGCAATTGGATTAACCATATCATACATTTTAATGCAAATGTTGGTACCTAACATTTATCATACACACATATATAACTATGATAAACATGTTTTATTACGCCTTTAGAAAAACCAATCTTATCTCTTTTGTCTTTTATAGAATGTCTCGAAAATTGATGTTATCCTCGGTCGCGATTATACACCTCCTGTATATACTACTAATACTACTAATAATAATAAGCAGAACATTGTGGGTTCGAACCTCGACTGTGTCATACGAAAGACTTATAAAATGGTTATAACAGCTGCCTCGCTAGACGCTCAGCATTAAGGGACTAGTGTTAAGACTGGTCGGCCTGGAGTGCGGATAAGGTGATTGGGTGGGACATCATGCTAAAATGTCTGCGGCATGATTCTTCAGTGCTAGTTATCGCTAAAAACTGCCGCACTGAATACATCGTAGAGATATGACTGAAAAACGTAAAATTACATTAAAAATCCTGATTGCACAATCACACTAATAATAATAATAATAATAATAATAATAATAATAATAAGAAGAAGAAGAAGAAGAAGAAGAAGAAAAATAACATCATCATCGTGTATTGCTCAAGTAATGAAAACGCATGTGCACCGTGCTTCTGGGTCTCTGCTTAGAATTAATATTGTTACATAAGCTTAATTGAAACGAGAGTCGTTTGACCTAAGCTCAATGCTCATTGAAGCGTCGTTTCTCAAACTCTCAGTACTGAAATGATACACTGTAATATTCTTAATTTTGCAACGTTAGGGTCTTAACCTAAGTAATAAAAAAAGTAATATCACAAAGGAGTGCTATAATCAACAAATAATGTATCACCCACGAAGACAAAGTGATAATGTCAAAGAACGTACAGTAATGAGAACTCAATAAAAGAAAAAAAATCGAAACTTTCGATCACCAGTCTTAATAAATAAAGATTAAATTGTTTTTGTGCTCTAATTAGGATCCAGGGCAGAAGACTTTGATATTTCTGTAGATTTGAATGTACAAATGTACCAGAAGCCTTAAATGTGATGATGGACTAACAGTCTTCCAAGTAGTCACCAAAATATTATCTAAGCTGTCCATATATGAATTCACTATAATTCCACAATTTTTCATTCAGGCAGCCAACACGGAGCAGACAGGACCGGTCTTCACCTGGCTACGGTGAGCGAGAGCTCTCAGCAGATAAATAGTGCCATTTAGGATTGCATAGAAAAAATGCAACCATAGAGCATTAAGGTACCTGGAGTAGTGTATAGGATTACCACTGCAAAGCTGCATCACTAAAAGGCCATTTAGGAGAAACGTTCTTCATGACGCTTCGAACAAAGGAAAATGGAGGCCACCACGAGGAAAACCAAGATGGACGTCACCACACGAGGTCAAAATGACTTCACTAGCGATGGGGACTGAAGTGGAGGGGACCAGTGGCTTAATTTGCTAACACCTGAAAAACTTCGGAGCCTTGGGAGAATTGATAGTAGACGGAAATTTGCGGAGCCATAAGAAAATTCTGAGATTGCTAACGGACTGCACCCCGAGTAGACTGCATGCGGAGCAAGATGTGAATAATTTTCACATTTGCCTTTCACTTGCCTGAATAATAGGGTTTCTCATTTGGTTACGAGAACCCTTTTCGAACAATCTCTATTACGAAACCAGACTTGACCAATTTTGAACACCGCTCAAACTTAACAAACTTTTTTTAACCAAACAGTGACTACACTTTTAAATGTCGCATATACATATTACTTAAACAAATTTGTTAGGGACTTATAGTATGTACACTTTTGTACTATAAAATTGGTGTAGTTATTATGTTAAAGTAAATTCTACGTCTCTAATATTTGATTCAATTGCACAGGTGGCTTGCACAATATTGGTACTTTTTTGTCCATTAGTATAACTGGACTGAATTTAAAATAAGTATGGCTAGGGCGTTTCAAGGCTGTCAACATCCATGTGCTGGCTTTCCGGGACTTTTTCCTCCTTTTCCGTGACCAGACTCCATCAACATGACGATATGAGAAAACTATTTTTCTCTCGTCATTATTTGGTGCCATTGCACCCCTAGTACGTCACCTCCGATTGGTTGATAGGGCTGAGTGTGTGTTGGGTCTATTACTACTCACCCAAGTCTTACATTCATATCATTGGCCCCTTTTTAGGGGTATGATATGACGACCAAATGTAATAGCGCACTCTGTGCGCATAAATGCCCGTGGGGATGTGGCACCATTCCTTCCCCACGGGAAAATTGACAACTAGTGAACATATGACCTTTTGAGGCCGGATTCACTTTAATTGAACTATCTATCTGTTCCACATTTTTCTTTCTGGCATTTTGCATGGAGTTTCTGACCACCATGTGGCGTTGCCCGACCCAAAATTAAATTAGAACCATGTGTTATCAAGCAAGTCGGACAAGCCACTGTTTATTGTTACACATGACCGCAGGCTAACACCATCCCTTACGTAAGTTTGCCATAGTAAGAGAGGAAGCTGACCAAAAGCCCGTCAGAAGTGTAATTAGCGCCTTGGGCTGGAACGATGTTTTGTACATCAAAGAAGCTGCCAGAAGGAGTGGGCGTGCCTTATCTTCTGGATACGCTGACTGACCGCCAGATTTTATTAGTCGAGTGGATAGGGTCCCAGCGCTACCCAATCAGGAAGGGGTGGGACCCTGATTTATTTTAAAATATAATATCTTTAACCGGCCGGCTAGCTTTAGTTTCCGATTACCCGTTAAGGAGGATTGTCGGTAAATAATTGGAACTCCGTAGCCATACGTTAATTGGCGGAAAACCTTAGAACAGAATTCTAAGTGGAGCTTCTAGAAAGGTCAGTGAGCTATTTGTTTGATCTTTGCTTTCTGCGACTGCATTTAATTGTAGATCGTTTATATATATATATATATATATATATATATATATATATATATATATATATATATATATATATATATATATATATATATATACGTATTATTACTAAAATCGTAGGAGTAATAATTATTTTTGATGTTGATATGTTTGTATATTTTGAAGAATGAGTTCCTATTTGTAAAGAATCGTATTGCTTGCTAGCCGTCGTAAGAATTACTATTATTATAATTTGCTATGTGGTTATTTTATAGTACAATAGCACATTATACATGTAATTATAGAAATTGAATGGTATCTTTGAAATGATTTCACTGTGAGAAATTAATAATATGAATATTTGAATATTTGTGTACGCTTGTGGGAGTGTAGTGTACAGACATACGTCTGGCTGTCGTAATATTGTAAGTACAATGAGATTATATATATATATATATATATATATATATATATATATATATATATATATATATATATATATATATATATTAGATATACTTATGTGATATGATCTATGGATATATGTATGATATCGTGCTATTACGCCATTGTTTCCCTGTAAGAGTGTGTGGGAATTTCGATGTGTATGTATGCGTGTCCTAAAAGGTAATAGCCTTATCTGATGGTTAATTGATGATTTAGTGTGAGGTGAGATGTGATAAACCCTATGTTAACGCCTTGTGATTTTCACAGGAAGCTTCGAGGGACAGACTAGTGAGTGGTCCCAGTGTCTCCGTTATAGACGGAAGGAAGAGAAGTAAAGAGAGAGAAATCTGGAGAGGACGTTCGAGGGACAGACTAGTGAGTGGTCCCAGTGTCTCCGTTATAGACGGAAGGAAGAGAAGGAAAGAGGGAAATCTGAAGAGGAAGTTTCGGGGGACAGACCAGGAAAAGTGGCCCCAATTGTTGTGATAAAGATAGAAAGGAAAGTGAAGGAGGAGAGAAATAGGGAGAGGTGAAATTCAGGAAGAGCGGAAGGATAGGATAATAGATGAGTACAACCAAACGCCAGGTGGAAAATCGAACTCACACTGAAAATCATAAGATGAAATAGGCTATCACTTAGAGGACAAGTGATTATGTGACATTTAACTTTATAGGTTTCATTAAATTGTTATTGTTGAATTTCATCTTCGTGTTATATATATATAACTGGGGGCTCAGAGCCGTATACCTATTTGGTCTTTAATCTAAATTTAAATTCACGAGCCAGGTGGAACTTCTATAATATTTTAATTAATATTTTGGAAGTACCCCACCCCAACCTTTGCAGAACGCTACACACCATTTATGTGGTTCCTGGTCCTTACATGAATCCATACTATCACTCTGTCAGAATACCTTGATCGATACAATAAACTATGCAATTTATTCGATATATGGAATAGAATTTGCCAGTGATTAACAGTAAAGGGATGCGTCGATGCTTGTCGTAGGATTGTCCATCGCTTTACTGCTTGACCGATACGATGGACGCATCCTTGTATACCTAAGCTATTGCTTCCTTATTCCAAGTTGACTTGAAGAGTTCGGTCAGTTTGCATACCATGTTAAAGTTTCAGGCTTTGGAGACTACTGCTGGTTTAACATCGCTTTAAGATTTTAACTACAGATGAAGCCTGTTTAAACAGTGTTTCCCGTAAAACTTTTAACTGACTCTGGAACTTTTGTTTTCTGTTAGTGATAAGTAGCATATCATGCTCTTGCTGACCAGACAGGAAATGAAGCTGGAAAGATATGGAAATGAAACTGACTGTAATCGAAAGAGACTTGCATAGTCAACATTTTACCAGAAAGATTTATCTTCTAAAGTAATATTCAAACACATATTAAGAGAGAGAGAGAGAGAGAGAGAGAGAGAGAGAGAGAGAGAGAGAGAGAGAGAGAGAGAGAGAGAGAGAGAGAGATCTTGTTGTTTGGATGAAACAAGTTGAAGGTACAGTAGATATAAACAATCAAATAAATAGGTAAAAAGAGAAAGGAAGGAAGTGGAAAGGCAAAGCAAAGGAACTAAACTGTAAGTAATATTGTACAGTCTACATTTGGTTACGATTCTACATACACTAATGTTGCATATGAATATATACTATTACCGAACGGCATCAGCGAGTTACAATCTTATCTTGCAGCGTATAGCCTAAAATATGTTTGGGATGATAATATTTTTTGGGGATACATAGTTCTTCCAAGTATATGTTAATGCGTTGATTCAAATAATACATAATTTTCTCATTTTGTAACATGTTCTGTAGCTCAGTGGTGACTCTAATAGGAAAGTCCATAAAAATGTAGTTGATAGTGAGTCGTTCGTATTGATTGCAAAGTTGTCCATAAACATTTTTTAAACGTCTCTCAGGAGTTACGATATCATCAAGCAGATATTAAATCCTGTATTCTATATAACAAATCAGTGGCACAGACTATCGTCTAATCAATGCACGTCTTGAACTAACGTTTGTTCCGACTCTAAATCGTTCAAATACTTAGACATTTTTTGCTAGTCTCCACGATTGTAGAAAGAATTAAATATCAATTTAATATTAATTGCGAAAACACGCAAGCATGTGCTACTTGCAATAGTCTTGAAATCATCTTTTAATGAACCATAAAGATATTTTCTTTCAACAAAGCTTTTACCACACACGTTATTTTGGTAAAATCCTGCGTTAAATTGTGAACATCTATTCGCTTGTATTTGGATTTTGACGAAGGGTTCTTCAACATCAGGTAACAAAAACGTACTGCCATAGATAATCTGACGGTTCACTTTTACGTTATGAAATTAATCTTTCTGTGGGTAATATTTGCTGCAGTATGGTTCAAGCCTAGTGAACCCAACACTACATTGCTCCTCGGGACTTGGATATACCTTGAATGCGTTTTAAACTGAAACGGTGATATGTCTCTCTTACCATAAATCCTACTTGGTATGATTAAACCACGTCTCCGAATGATATTATGTTCATTACATCACGACACTTATAAACAACGTTCTACCAGGAAACATCGTAATGCTATCATTATACATACTACGCTGTAAAAGCTAAACAAAGACTATATAAGTATTTGTTGTGTTCCTGTAATATTTTCATTGCCTAGTCTGCATTTAGAGATATTTACACCTAAGTGTTTGTTTACATTGGTCTAAAACGGTCTTTGAAACAAAATACATTATTGTCTCCTACTAAAATAAGAAATTGATCCGTCAAATACAACTATATTACTTTTCCAGGAGTATAATCAGAATTTATTTGTTTGACAGAGTACACTTAAAACGAATGTACAATATACATTTATTCTTGCTTTAGGTAATGAGTACAAAAACATGTCGAATGCTACTGTAGGGTATGAACACGGCTTACTTAGGAAATAAATCAATAGTCAACGTATTCGTAGCTCATTCATGACCAGAAGATGCGTCCAAAGCGATAAAACAATAACGCGCGCCTTTTTCACTAGGAAAAGGGAGAATATCTTATTGCTGTAAATTGACCTACTGCATATGTTTGTGAACTTTTCTGTCCAAAAAGGAAGCGCATAATGGTTTAGTTTTCTTGCTCTTTGGTAAAGGACTTCATTTCTTGAGAAAAAAATACGTCGTGTTGCATTCTAATCTAATCGGGTCTCCATAAATAATGTTACAGAAAACTGTTTATGACATTGTCTGGCATATTTGCTATGGTCTAAATACTGGCTTTCCCTCAGTTAACATTTTTAAGTACATATCTACCTAAAATTAGGCATATATATCAGGAACTCTCTTAGCTCATAATATCAATAATGTTGTCGAAGGGTTTAGTATTACGGACGGGAAAAACATTATTACTGCAAAATGATATAGTCTGATTAAGTCCTGATAAATAGGACACATTGCTATTTACCAGCGGGAGTAATGTTTCGTAGGACAATGAGATTATTATCCACGTTATGGGAGTATTATGGTATATCAATGGCATATTTTCTCAGTGGCTGGGATGTAGAATTCATAGGACATCTTGCGCATCTTGCAATAGTCTTGACATCATCATCTTTCAATGAAACATAACGATTTTTTCTTTCAATTATACGTTCTACCACGCTTGCTATTCTGGGAAAGTCCTGCGTTAAAATTTTGAACTGCAAATCCTTGCAAGTTATATTGTCCCAAAAGCCAATATAATCTTTGAATAAAGTCTATTTGGATTTTGACGCATGGTAACTCAACAAAAGTTATCACTATGTACTGCCATATATAACCTGACAGTGCACTTTTGCGTTATGAAATTATCTTTCTCTGGTTAATATTTGCTGCAGCATTGTTCAAACACATCGAGCCCAACATTACATCGCTCCTCGTGGACTTGGATATACTCTGAATGAGTTTTAAACTAACAAGGCGATATGTCTCTCATACTATAAAATTCTATTTGGTAAGATTAAACCACGTTTCCGAATCATATTATTTTCATTACAGCACGACACATACAAACAACGTTAGACCAGGAAACATCTCAATGTTATCATCAAACGAACTTCGCTGAAAAGTTAAACAAAGACTTTATAAGTATTTTTGCGTTCGTATACTATTTTCATTACCTTGTCTGTATTTAGAGATATTTAAACCTAAGTGTTTGTTTACATTGGTCTCAAAAGGTATATTAATAAGATACATCAGTGTATTATACCAAAATGAGCAATTAATCCGTGAAATACAACTATATTAGTTTTCCAAGAGAATTATCACAATATCGTTTAGCTGAGTACACTTATAGCGAATGAATAATTAACAATTTACATGTATGTTTGCTTTACGTACTGATTAAAGAAATATGTCGACTGCTACTGTAGGGTATGAACACGACTTACTTAAGAAATAAATCAATCTTCAACGTATTCGGAGCTCATTAATGACGAGAAGATGCAATGAAAGGGATAGAACAATGGCTTCTACCTTTTTTACGAGGAAAAGCGAGAATATCGTATTGCTGTAAATTGACCCACTGTATATGTTTGTGAACATGTGGAAGACTTTTCTGTGTCCAAAAAGGAAGCATATCATTCACTAGTTTTCTCGACATTTGGCATAGGACTTCATTCATGAGAAATAAGACGTCATGTTGCATTTTAATCTAATCCATTCTATCATTTACCTTGCACAGGATTTAAGCAAAATTATGCATCATTCAATTCAGATTTGATTCTGAACAGGATGATCATTTAAAAGAGATTAGAAATTGCTGGAAGTAACGTAATTGCGCAGTAATTACTCGGATCACATTTTCGTATGTTACATACCTTAAAAACGGTTATTACTCTACCTTCCTTGGCCTTGCCTTGGATGTACTGAAACCTCAAAGTGCATCGTTGACTCCTAAATATTAAATGATATTAAATGAGATTGTCATATCTCTCTACCTTGTTATGGTCAACGTCAAAGCGTACCATCGAGACGTAACCGGCTATAAGTATACGTTCATATATCCTAAAATTAGACATCTATGTCTGAAACTCTCTTAGCTCATTATTTCAATAATGTTGTCGAAGGGATTAATATCACGAACGGGAAGAACCTTATTACTGCAACAGTATTTGTTCTGACAACGTCTTTATAAAAGAGACACATTGCTCTTAACCAGCAGTAATGGCAGTATTTTTCAATTGTTTGGCTCTATTCGTTTCCTCATTTAGCGTTCATTCAACTGCAGTTGGCTTTAAGGTCATTCGTGCAGGATCAATCAAGACAACACAATATGGCTTTGAGCTTCGATATCGTATATCAATGGCATATTTTCTCAGAATAAATAGGACAAATAGAACAGATTAACGCACATTAAATATTGAGCCCAGCCAGGAGAAAGAGAGGGAAAAGAGGGAAATATCTTTTTAGTTGTGTTGGATGAAAGTAATATCGGATTTGCTTCGCAAATCACCACCAAAGCAGTTGCTCCAAATTCAGGATGAACGGTATAAACAAATATATATATATATATATATATATATATATATATATATATATATATATATATATATATATATATATATATATATATATATATATATATATATATATATATATATATATATATATATATATATATATGTGTGTGTGTGTGTGTGTGTGTGTGTGTGTGTGTGTGCGTTTTAAAAATATACTCGGAAGAAAATTCAGATTTATCTATGGCATGGGAAATGACTAAAAATCTGCAAACAAATGCATCTAATAGAAACTTGAACTCTATATCTACAATTAGACAGTAATCAACGGTATGCGGCATAAAAGCGTCTGTAGGTATCGCATTCAATATATTAGCAACACCTCTCTTACATCTCTGAATGACTTTCATCCCCATATGTTGTCTTCGTCAATTGAAGCATGTCATAGAAAAGTAGAGTCAATTCTATTAGGATACCGAAGTTGCTCTTACTCGTTTCAGCGTATGTATGCATGCATGTGTGTGTGTGTCTGTGTGTGTGTGTGTGTGCGTGTGTGTGTGTCTATGATTGCATCAAATGCCCCTATGTCTGTATAGATCCGGTCGATACTCTGCTGCATTGCAGATTCTGACAAGAAATTCAGGGATCAGTTGCCGTTGTTTGTGCTGCTCGTGACTGAAGTTCTGTTCTTGATCCCTATTCGGTGTTTATGGAACCAAGATATTTCAATTGGCTCACTGATTCTAGTTCCTGTCAACTGACCTTCATCTTGGCTGAGATTTGTTTGCCACTATTTCTCATCAGCTTTGTCTTCTCAGCACTTATCTCTATGTCAAATCTGGAAGATGTTTCATCCAGGGTCTCCACTAAAGTGGCAAGCACGTTTACACTGCCTGCCAATCCACAAATGTTGTATGCAAAGCGGATATGTTATGCCCTCCAATGATGGCTGTCCCACAGAGGTTTTTCAAGGCTTCATTCACGGTGCGCCCTAAGTAGTTGTTGAAAAGGGTCAATGATAGAAGACAGCCTTGACGAACTGCAACTGTTGTCTGCAACCAGTCACCGAAAGAAGCTAGAGCAGTTACTGCACTGGTAGCCTTGACGTAAAGCTGCTTGATGGTTTTGATCAACTTTTGACTTATGTTGTACTTCTTTTTCATTGTGGCCCATTCTCGTATCAAATTAATGATACGGAATATGTTATATGTGAATGAGTGCATTGTAGGAAATAAAATATATTTTGGTCACAACAACAAAGTACAAATACATAGATTTAAATTTTAAAACGTTAACATCTGAAGTTAACAGCTGGCGTGTATGACGTAACCATCTTGAATAATTGACGTTTTCCCATTATCAGATAGTGTAGCATTTAAGCACACATGCCTGTACGATTTGCACGTTATTGCTGAAACATTATCTGCTTTAACGTGCATACCTTTATGAAAGTCTATTCCACATACATAAATACCTTTAATCGTACATACATACATACATACATACATACATACATACATACATACATACATACATACATACATACATACATACATATATACATACATGCATGCATGCATACATACATACATACATACATACATTCAAGGGTCCCCGAGTGGTCTAAAGCGCTCTCTGTTAAGGATCACTGCCACCTAACCTTTGCGTGGGTTTGAGTGTCAGATGTATATATATATATATATATATATATATATATATATATATATATATATATATATATATATATATATATATATATATCAAGAATTAACGATGGTACTTCAATCAAAGAAAAGTGATGTTCATAAAGTGTACTAAAAATCCACATTCCGACTCGAAACGCATAATCTTTCTGTTGCAGTAGATAAAATCTATATTGGTGATATTAATGTGAGCGGGTGTTCCGTCGTGGTTTTGTACACGATATAATTAAACTTCAAATCATTACAAGGAAGTTAAAGACGTCAGACAACAGTTTCGCAATTGTTCAAATACAATCACAGCTTTATCTTCTGTGAATGTGCTCAGAGAAAGAATTTAGAGGATGAGTTGTAACACATCAGAAAAAAACCCCAGCCAAATCGGAAACCAGATAAACACGAAAATATTCAGAAAAACGTGTTCAAAGTTACATAAATTATTTGGCTCACAATATAAATAGAGCATAACTTGATCTCACATCCACACTGCATCTAACGCTGCCATACGAAAACTTCTCAAGATCTGCAATGCTTCCAATACAAATTCTGCTAGTACTAATGAGTTGTGCCTCCGTTGGAACAGCCATCTTGGAAAAGGTGAGTGAGGCCGACTTGGACGCTGTTCGTATTCGGCTAGAAGATGAAAAGGCCAAAAGACTTCTTTTGGAGAATGACGTTGAGGTTCTGATGTTAAAAGTTGAAGAGCTAAAAAGAGGGTTTTCTCAAATATCTGAAGACAACAAAGGTATATATATATATATATATATATATATATATATATATATATATATATATATATATATTTCCGTGTGTGTGTGTGGTGAGTGAGGATGTAGATGTCGGAACTTTTATTTGTTTGTACCTTTTCGAAATTTGCATTTTTCAGCGATTATCATTTTTTGCCTAAATTTGCATCTTTAGCTCGTCTTTTACTGGCGTTTTACTGACCCTCTTGAACAAACTTATCATGATAATTGGAGAGGAAACAAAGAGCTTTACATTCTCTCGAGTTCTTTTCGTTAGAGATTGTTAAATATTAAAAACATGCATGCGACTAACCTTCTCTCGTATGATAAATCAAATATGCTTTGCACCCAAAGTGTTTTAATGAGTTTGACTGAGTTTGACATATTTGCATGCTACGAGCTAAAGGTTGACTGTTACTGCCTTCGTTTTACTTTCACATTTCACTTAATGACGTTAGGTAAACCTACTATTAGACATTTTTAAGACCTATTCGATTGCATGAGACATATACAAATATTTCTTACAACTCACATGTACTTATATTATCAGTTTCAGCTTTTCCAGGAAATGTGACCTTTCTTACAACCGGCATTGCCTTTACTGCTATGCTTTCCACAGACACTACACACGTTTTTGGCCAGACGGTGGTTTTCGACAACGTTAAAATAAATGAAGGAAATTGCTATGATTCCTCTACTGGACGATTTCGTGCACCCTTTCGTGGACTGTATATTTTCTCTGTAACCATTTTGAGAACTTCAAGCACATATGTTCATTTATTGGTGATGAAAGACGACGTTGAGATAGGAAGGGTATTTCCAGGATTTACCCAAAGCGATTCGGGTTCTGTAACTGTGGTTACTGTAATGGAGAAGGGACAGATGGTCTATGTCAAAGAGAAGAACCCTGCACCAGAGACTATCCAAGGAGACTACTGGTCCCACTTTACTGGTCTACTACATATCCCTTATAAGTAGATAAAATATCCTTTTAAGGAAGGAGAGCACGTACATGTAGAGACAAGTTTGAATAAATTCTTCTTGTAATCACCCGACTGGAAGTTTTACCTATATTCATCGATTTACACGCTTGGTAAAGTAGTACGACCCTTCCGTTCCATTTGTGTACTCGTGTTAATATATTTCTTGTATTGTTCATTTTTAGGTACACATTTTAATGAAACTTTTTCAATTGAAATTGTAGCAAAGTCTGTCTAATTATAGATCAGAAATCTGAGAACAACGTTTGTCTATATAGTCTTTTGCTTTGCATAGCGGTCATACACTAAGGTTGTTTATATATTCAATTTATGGGTTTATGACCCTTGATTGCAAACGTATCCTTTGAAATGTTTGTCACCATGAAGCAAGGCAATATTAGGTAAACATGAATACAAGCTAATAGGATAGATTTATGTTGGAAAAAGTATTACGATGTTTAAAATGCAGCATTGCAATCAACTATCCCCTATTAGAGCTCACAAACAAATGAATTTTGCGAAAGGCATGAAAGGGACAAATCGTGACATATGGATCAATGGTTCTGAATATGCATATATATTTTAGGACACATCATCCTCATAAAATAACAATGCACATGATGTATGTATTCGTCCATATAAACATCCATGCATCTTTCCATCCACTTATTCACGTTCATATCCCATCCGTTGATGCATTGTAACATCTATCCATCCCTCTCCATTCACATTCATATCGCATACCTAATATAGTTTTTAGTCCAAAATCAAAGTATGATATCGTAATCTCCAGACATCATAAACTTAATAAATACGAAAACATAACTAAGCATTTTCCACTGCTTTTACATTATAGAACATTGCCTGTGAATCCTTAGCCAATAGAGTGAATAATAGGATCTTTCTAGATGTATCGTTTTCTGTACAATAATTTTGAGAATTATTACGAATTTATAACTAACATATTATCCTTAGAGAGCGCTTTCGCAATAAACATTGTTTGTAATAAGAGAAATGTAATTGATCGAAACTGTTCAGTCTCAAATCTATATAAGAAAATATTGTTAATTCTCAGGGTTTTTTTGGACATTAACACATGACAGCCTCGAACACCAAAATAAACGGTTCCCAAGGTTTAGAATTGTTCAATCCTGATAGAAACGATTCGTATGGAGTCAAATATATACATGATTTGTTTAAATGAATACATTAAACCAATCATTTATTGTTTTAGTAAACATTAAGAGTATTTAGTCATTAAGAACATTAGAAAAAAAGCAGTCTAGTGTGATAGACTGATATAGTTCATAAAATAAAAGTATATGTTTGTCAAAGATGGACGATACAGGCATATCAGATGGGATAATTATGTCGTAACGATTGTGAAAATGCCGGATGTCTCACACACACACACACACACACATATATATATGTATGTGTGTGTGTGTGTGTGTGTGTGTGTTCATTTAAAAATCATTGTAAATTAATTTGTCCCAAAAGTCAATATAATCTTTCAATAAAGTATATTTGCATGTATTTAGATTTTCACAAATGATAATTCAACAATAGTTCTCACGACGCACTGCCATTGATAATCTGACATTTTACGGTATGAAATTAATCTTTCTCTGGTGTATATTTGCTATAAGAAGGTTCAAGCACTGTGAACCTAGCACTCCGTCGCTCCCCGTGGACTTGGATATACCCTGAATGCATTTTAAACTAAACCTGCGATATGTCTCTTAAATACTAATCAATCCTACTTGATAAGATTAAACCACGTCTCCGAATCATATTATTTTCATTACAACACTTATAAACAACGTCCTACCAGGAAACATCTTAAAGCTATCACAGAATACGCTTAAAAAGCTAAACAATGAATATAACTATTTATGTTGTTCGTCTTATAGTTTCATTACATTCTCTGTATTCAGAGATATTTATGCCTATGTATCTGTTTACACTGCTCTTAAATGGTCTATACAAATACATCAGTGTCTTATACTAAAATAAGAAATTAATCCGTTAAATACAACTTTATTAGTTTTCCAAGAGTATTAGCAGGGATTTTATTTAACCGATTACACTTATAACGAATGTACAAAAAAAGATTTATGCTTGCTTTAGGTAATGATGAAAGAAATATGTCGACCGCTACTGTAGGGTATGAACACGGCTTACTTAAGAAATAAGTCAATAATCAACGTAACTTTTCACGAGGAAAAGCGAGAATATCGTTTTGCTGTAAATTGACCTACTGCATATTTTTGCGAACATGGACATTTCTGTGTCCAAAAGGAAGCATATTATTCTTTAGTTTTCGCTCCAGTTGGCATAGGACATCATTTATTGAGAAACAAGACGTCACGTTGCATTTAATTCCGATTTGATTAACACATACGACGCTTAAAAAGCTAAACAAAGACTATAACTATATATTTTGTTCTTCTTATAGTTCATTACATTGTCTGTATTTAAAGATATTTACGCCTATGTGTCTGTTTACACTGATCTCAAAAGATCTTTAAAAAAACACCAGTGTCTTCTTCTAAATTCTGAACTTAATCCGTTAAATACAACTACATTAGTTTTCCAAGAGTATTACGGCATGCTTAAGAAATAAATCAATCGTCAACGTATTCAGAGCTCATTAATGACGAGAAGATACATTCAAAGAAATACAACAATGGCGCCTGCCTTTTTCACGAAGAAAAGCGACAACATCATATTACTGTAAATTGACCTACTGCATAAGTTTGTGAACTAGCTGAACACTCGTCTGTGTCCATAAAGGATTCGTATTATTTTACAGGGTTCTCTCTCTTTGGCAAAGGACATCATTTCTTGAGAACAAATACGTCATGTTGCATTCGAATCTAATCCATTCTAACACATACCTTGAACGGGATTCAAATGAATCAGGCAGCATTCAGTTCAGATTTAATTCTGAACAGCACGATCCTTTTAAACACCTTAGAAATCGCTGGAATGAACGCAATTCAGCTGTAATTACCTGGATCACATTTTCGTGTGTTGCATCACTTAAATAATGTAATTACTCTACCTGACATGGCCTTGCATTGGATGTACTGAAACTTCGAAAGTGCGTCGTTGACTCCTAAATATTAAGTGGTACTAAATGATATTGTGATATCTCCCTACCTTGTTATGGTCAACGTCAAAACGTACCATTGACACATAATCGACTACAAGTGTGAAAATTATCTAAATGTTTACACGTGAGTAACACTATTAAACATGTGTTTTTGTTTCATTATGTGGAAGAACTATAGCACCTAAAACTGATTTCTTGATTTCTGTAAACTATTCATTGGGTCTCCATAAGTAATGTTACAGAAAACCGTTTGTAGACATTGTCTGACCTATATGCTATGCACTGCATGCTGAGTACCCGTCAGTTAACATTCTTAATCTTGAATTCATTCAGCTGCAGTTGACTTTAAGGTCATTAATGCATGACAAATCAAGACAAAACAACATAGCTTTGTTCTTCCATACGGTATATGAATGACGTATTTTTCTCAGCTTTCGTGACGTAGAATTCATATAACAAATAGATCAGACAACTGCATATTCAATATTAAACCTAGCCAGGAACAAGAGCGGGAAAATGGGAAATATGTTATTACTTGTCTTTGATGAAGGTAGTATCGGATTTGAGTGGCCATTCACCACCAAAGTAGCTGCTCCAAATTTAGAATGCACGGTACACACTGATATAGTTGAGTTTATAAAAAATATACTCTAAAGAAAATTCAAATCAATCTATGGCATGGGAAATGACTTAAAAACGGAAAACAAAGGCAACGTATGAAAACTTGAACTCACTACCTACAAATAGATCGTAATCAATGGTAAGTGGCATAAAAGCTTCATTAGGTACCGCATTCCATAGCTTGGTAACACCACCCTTACATCTCTCAATGAATTTCATCGCCATTTGTTGCCTTTGTCAATTGAAGGATGTGATACAGAATTAGAGTCAATACTATTAGGAGACCGAAGTTGCTCTTACACGTTTCAGCGGTCCGACATGTGTTATTTGTATATTTAATGTAGTTTTAAAATATTTTCAGTCATATCGCTACGATATCTGAAGTGTGGCAGTTTATACTGATGCCAAACACTGGGGCATCATGTCGTCCTGTCATTAACCTCTCTTTGTTAAGCGCCAAGCGAGGCACATGTTAGTACCTTTTTTGTAACTCTTTCGTATGGCTCAGGTGGGGTTCATACACACGACCTCTCGCATCGAACCATCACGAAAAATGTATCATGACAAGCAAACTCTGCCCTAATCTATCAGGCGTCGCCACTGCTGATTGTATCAAATACATTTGTTAGGTTGATGAATATCGTGGCATTTCTCAAGTAGCTCACAACAACCATATATGTTGTCGCTCGTGTTTTCCTAAAGCCACACTGACAACGGGATCCATTGATCAATGTGACTTACAATGGGATTTATCAGAAGTAATGCTAGGATTTTTCCTGTTACGAAAAACAAGGAGCTGTCCGAAGCTTGTCTCAGGATTGTCTTTTTGCCTTTGCTCTTATTCAAGTGGACGATGTCTTCAACCTTGAACTCCTCGTGTATGTCAGCTATTAATTATTTATTACTCAAAGCTTGTGGAAGAAAAGTCTATTTCCTTTTAGCTTGTATGAATGGGTGATGGAAGCGTCCTTATTCTTATATGGGATATCAATCTGAGTCCACGTTGACTGGAGGAGCTCATTCAGTGTTTGTATCACGTGTGAGTCTCCGGTTTGATAGACGTTTCCTGGTAGCACACTGCTTAAGGTTCTTTGTAAATTGATACCAGGTCAATTGCCTACTTCAGAGTCAGTTAGAGTTGAAGGGCCAACAAGTGATATGCTGTTTTCCACTTGGAGCCGTCCATCAATCGTTTCTTCATCTATAGAGTTGTTGAGGTATTCGGACCATCTTTCAAGTACGTTTATTTGACAGTGGGGAGTGTGGTACTGTCAGCATTCAATATTTTCTTCCGTAGATTTTCTTAAAAATAAAATAGAGGTTCTTCGTATTCTCGTCTGTGTAAAACCTAATGTCATATTTGAATTGGTCATCCATGATGCTTGAGTCATGTAACTAGGTACATGTCCATTTGGCTGCCCTCCAGATGATGTTGCAGGCTGTCTTCTGTAGCGTATGTTTCTCATTCAGACGTGCTAACTGGCAGTATCGTCCTACTGAAACCAGTGTTGATGGTTACGTGTGATGGAACCGAAAATTTTGGATGCAATGGAGAGGAGAGTCTCTGGATAATTTTGGCAACTGTCCCCTATATTTTCGGACTTCATAAGATAAATATTAATTTGCATCAAACAAAGGAAACGAGTCATAACTGAATAAACCGCAACAAGCAAAGATCATTGAAACTTACCAATATGCTTAAAAGATTATTGTGACAAATTATAAAAGATATATTAAAGTAAGTGTAACAATATTCGAATAATTGGAAGAAAGAACTAAATATATTCACGTAATTTAGACATTGAGGTATCCAGTGCTACACTGTTTCAATAAAATAACTATATTTTGTTTTCAATTTTTCATATACCTTAATACGGACTGTTTGTTTTAATAGATTATAGTTGTTCAACATAACGGGATGGAAAATATTTGCAGTTAGGACATCGTCATATCTAGAATATCGATAAGTTTTTTAGAAACGCTTATAGCGTCGACATTTCATTATTTAATCAGATTTGGAATAGTATATTTTTAAATTGTTTCCAAATTATATCTGCAAATGGAATAAACTCCAAATCAGTTGATCTATTTTGTGGTGTTCCACAGGGGTCTGCTCTTGGACCTGTTCACTTGATTATATACATGTGTTGTTCTACAGGGGTCTGTTATTGGACCTGCTCTCAAGTGTCATAGATCATCACCCATTATCTCACCAATTTTACGCTGATATCATCCAATTATACAAGTCTAGCCACCCAACTGAAGTTGATGCTACCATCCAAGGAGTAGAGAGGTGCATTTCTAATGTGAAATCATGCATGACATGTAACAAGCTGCAGACGAATGATGATAAAACTGAGACCATTCTGATTACAACACAAAGACTTACTCCTTGAAATCTTTTACCTGAAACAATAAATATCAGAAACTCCAACATTAAATTCATACAGTCAGTACGAAACCTAGGTGTTTCTCTACACAGTATTCTTTCAGTGCACCAGTATGTCATGAACATATGTAAGGCTGCATATCTTGAGTCTAGCCGCATCAACTTCATTCGCAAATTATCTTTCAGTTGATGCCACTAAATCACGTGTGTGTTTATTAGTACTTTCAAGATTGAACTATTGTAACTCAATTCTCTCTGGTTCGTCTCAATATTTACTCCAGAAACTTCATAAAGTTCAAAACACAGAAGCTCGGTTAATGTGAATGAGAGTCTTTGTGTTGTGATCAGAATAGCCTCAGTTTTATCATCATTCATCTGCAGCTTGTTACATGCCATCCATGGTTTCACATCAGAAATGCACTTCTCTACTCCATGGATGGTAGCATCAACTTCAGTTGGGTGGCTAGACTTGCATATTTGGGTGTCATCAGCATACAATTGGTGCGACACTTTTTGATGATCTATGACACTTGAGAGCGACTAAGTATACAGAATGAAGAAAACAGGTCCAATAACAGATCCCTGTGGAACACCACAACATACATCAACTGTGCCGGAGTGTATTACATTTGCAGATATAATTTGTGTCCTGTTAACTAAGTAGGACTTGAACCACTGTAAGTCTATATTCTGAATGCCAAATACATGCTGGAGACAGTGAAATAATATATGATGGTCTATTGTGTCAAATGCTGCAGATAAATCCAGGAGAGTGAAGACTGTAATCTTTCCACTATCCAAAGCAGAGAGAATGTCACTAAATACTTTCAGAAGAGTAGTTTCCGTACTGTGGCAAGGGCGATATGCAGACTGTACATTGCAAAAAGACTGATTGAATTCAAATGAGATAAAAGTTGAGTTAGAACAACCTTTTCTAAGATTTTTCATATGAATGGGAGATTATAAACTGGGCGGTAGGTCTTTAAATCGTTATGGTCCAGTGTTGGTTTCTTCAGCAGTGGCTTTACGATGGCAGTTTTGAAAAATGATGGTAATTCCCTGATGAGAGAGAGATATTAATAACATCAGTTAGTAAAAGCAATATTGGGTCTAAGCATTCAAACAACAGTGATGTCGAAATTGGATCAAGTTCACAAGACTTTGGTGCACTTTTCATCACGATTGTCCGTACTAAATCAATAGAAAAAGGTTCAAATGCTCCTAACGGTTGTCGCTGAAATTCTGCATCATAACTGTATGGTGACGAATCAGTTGAAATTGTTATGCCAGGCGAATCTCTAATGGTTTGTACTTTGTCATCGAAGAAATTTGCAAATTGGTCTGGTAGGTCTAGTGGAGAGAAGGTTGTTGGAAGTGGTGTACATTCGTTCCGTGACATTAGTTTGTTAGTTATCTCGAAGAGCTCTTTGCAGCTGGAACTCTCCGTGATCTTAGTACTGTAGTGGGATGATTTGTCTAAATGGACTATGCTTGTGACGTTCTTCTTAGCGTCTTCGTAGATTTATTTATGAATAGTGAGTCTGGTGGAAAGCGAAATCCTCTCTGCTTTTCGGCGATGTCTTTAAACAGTGCGAAGCTGGTCTCTAACACTGCTATACCATGGAAAACAGTTTGTTTTAAATTGATACTCCGCATTTGGTGGCTGGGGCATGTTTTTCAAGCAATGAACGCGGGCAGTTATCAAGTTGTTCCGCTGTTGGATGTAAGAAAGTTGTTAGGTTTTCTTGGATGTCATGCATGAATTTGGTTTTCTTTATCTATGGAGGTTTCTCCTAGTAGCAAGCAGAGGTGGAGGGTTAGGTACTGATACGTCGAGATGGCATACAATGCAGAGGTCATCCGATGCTAGTTCGTGGGATACAAGGGTGGATTGCAGAATATTATCATGAGGTCTATAAAGAAACCAGTCTACAATGTGACCATGTTTATGGGTAGGTTGGTTAACTGACATTTTAAGATTGAAAACATGAATCGAATCTAGGAGTTTTGAGATATATGAAGATTTGGAAACTGCTCCAAAAAGAGAGATTCAGTCTGCTTGTTTTTTTTTCTACTAGGAGGAGGACGATAGAGACAGAAAAAAATGGACTGACTTTTGTTCCAGTGTGAGCGTTGTTTGGACTAATTCAAACGATGTGTGGCAGAAATTGAAGGTTGTGTTGTACTTAAGGCATTTGATCATGGAATTCTTTGTAATTACAGCAATTTCACCTCCGCGAGAGTTGCGGGGTAACGACTTGATGGAGTAATGACTGGATGTTAGATGTAACCAAGTTTCTGTCAGGAAGAAGACGTCAATATTCTGTTCATTTATAAAATTAACAATTTATGTGCGCTTTTCCGGTGATCTTACTAATTGAGCGTTGAATAATGCAATACATAGTGGTATCCCTGGGACAGTTGACACAACGGTTGATGATTTAAGAGGAATTTGAGCCAGGTTATTAAAATTAACAGCAGAATTTTTAAGTTGTTTATCCGTTACGGGCGAAATGAGATAACTGGAATTATTCTTCCTGTTCTACGCCGGCCAGCTTTGAAAGAACGTTTATTTTTCGCTTCCGTTTACATTTAAGAAATTGTGGATGTATTTCCAGTTCGTTTAGTCTTGAGCACAATGTAGTATCTAGAACCAAGGTGTGGTCATTTAATCCAATTAATGAGGGTCCGTCATATTGTAAGTGGTCACGTGACGGCGGTTTATTAAAAAACAAATGAAGTCTTAACATTGGAACAAAACAGCTAACAAATATTCTAATTGTTCTCGTTTCCAAAACAAGACGATCAGCAGCAGAGAGGTTGAACAGACCAACTTTGTAGGCGTCAACGAGGCTTCCTTCTCGTTAATATTTAATAGAAAGATCTATTTGACAAATTGAGGCTTCCTAGTAATATTTAATAGAAAGGTCTATTTGGTAAACTAAGGCTTCCTTGTAAGGGTCAATTTGGTAAAAAAAAAAAGACGCCATTGTCGTTGGAATTCACCCTCTCTGCTGCTATGGGTTAACAATTCTTTTACTAGATTCAGTAAACGATTTTAACCGAATCTTTTAAGCAGCAGAGGGGGCGAGCCGGACAACATTTTTAAACAAGTTTTCAATGAAATCAGGCTTCTACGGCCAAGATGTGGTGAATCGGATACAAGTTTTCATGGATTAGGATCAAATCAAAAATTCAATGAAATCAATGAAATCAGTCCAAAAAAAAAATCAATGAAATCAGGCAAAAAATCAATGAAATCAATGAAATGAGTAAAAACTTTTCAACCGAATATTTCATCCAGTCCGATACGATATCGTGTCCTAGGGTCATGTAAATTTATTGTTACAAATCCGTATGGGGCAGACTGAGCATGACTAAAGAAATTTCTAAATTGATTGAAGTCCATATCGGAACACCATGTCTGCCAAATATTTCGTAGCGTATGTGTATCAACTCCATTAAACACACACAACACATTACAATTATCGCGAATCACTTTTGGTATTTGTGTGTAGCGTTGAGTGACATATATCACATCAGTGTTTTTGTGCCTGCCTCGGGAAAATATTCTAGCTGGGTTTTTTTGTTTATCTAACATTACATCGTCGTATACAACTAAATTGTTGATACTTCCATCGAGGTCTTCTACTGATGGTGCCTCGTCAATATCAGTTATAAATTCAATAATATCCTCGCCGGCAATCTCTGAAGCGTTTTCATTAAAATCTGTTATCACTTCATAGCATCGTTGGTCATCTACGCTAGGGGCAATTAAATACAACTTATCCCACTTCATCCATCTCATTATTAAATTGAGCAACAATTGCGTCTTGCCGGATCCAGATGGCCCGATTATAATTGCGCGGATAGAGTTTGGTAGCGCTGCATGATGCTTAACTGGTTCTCTTGTTTTAGTCGCTGAAAAATCAATTATATTCATATCTCTATACATAAATTATGGATCTATATTGTGTGAAGTGTAAAAAACGTACTGGCACAGATGACTTGACGACGATTACAACAAAAAATAACCGATCAGCGCTTTCTGGTAAATGCGTACAATGTAGTACAAAGAAATTTAGATTTGTTTCCCTTGGTGAAACCAAGAAACCCAAGGAACCTTTAAAAAAAAACGAGAAGGTGATATCGCTGCCAAATTAGCAAAATTCCCTGGAACCCCATGGGCAAAATACCCTGGAGAAAAACACCTTCCAGGATATAGCTACTGCGGCCCCGGAACACGATTAGATATCAGACTCAATAATCATAACCAACCCAACCCCGGTGAAGAACCAATAAACGCCATTGATAAGGCCTGTCACCTTCATGATGTTGCTTATAAAAGCAGTAATCTGCAACACAGGCATCTAGCAGATGTGAAATTAATTCATGCGTTGAATGCCATTCCTGATAAATCCTTCAAAGAAAAATTGGCTTCCTTTTTGATCAAATTGGCAATGAAAAGCAAATTGATGTTAGGTGCTGGTAATTAATAACAACATGGAATCTATTTATTATTCCCCCAGAGGATACTGGAGGGGTAAATCAGCAATCCATAAACTCGCTAGCGCTGCAAAAGTGAAAAAAACCACTGCGGCTCATTGGTTATCCAAACAGGCACTATGGCAAATTTATCTACCACCGCCTAAACAAATTAATGTCTCGCATTTTGATGTGACCTTTCCTAATGAAGTTCATCAGGCTGATCTATTATTTTTGCCACATGACCACGGTTACAAGTACGCATTAACCGTAGTTGATATTGCAAGTCGATACAAAGAAGCAGAACCGTTAAAAACAAAATCGGCCACTGAAGTAGCTTCTGCATTTGAAAAGATTTATCGAAGGGGTCCTCTGCACTGGCCAAATCTATTACAAATTGATCCTGGCAAGGGATTTCAGGGTGTAGTGTTATCTACAATGAAATATCACAATGTCACTATCAGACGGGGGCATACTGCGCTACATCGTGATCAGGCAATTGTAGAACGGTTTAATAAAACCCTTGCTGAGCGGTTATTTGGATATCAATATGCAAAAGAATTCATCCAAGAAAAAAGATCCCGTGAATGGGTTAAAAGATTACCATCTGTGATTACTGCACTGAATAACGAGATTACTAGAACAATCAACATGAAACCTATCAACGCGATTAAAAAGAAGTAAATACCTGAAAAACCACAAAAAGATTTCAAAGAACCAATTCTTGGTAGTAATGTCATTGTGAGGTACTTATACGAACCAGGAGAGCTTGAGGGTGGCAGAAAAAGGGCTACTGATCCTATATGGAGTGTTACTGCACACAAGATATCTAGTGTAACACGATCTACGGGTAGACCTCCAGTCTATAAACTGGATTCAACTGCCCCTCAGCGGGGTTTTACTAGACAACAATTACAAGTGATTCCTGACGATACTCAATTGCCACCCCATGGTCTTAACTAGCACCAAGGGTGCTGGCACTCCGGCGTCTATTGCACTCAAGACAAGTCAACATCACATTATTTCTGACATGACCGAGATTGTTATTTTTTCTGTCTACGGTGAATTGGCGAGGATCCTTATCCGAATACTGCCAACGAATTATACAATTGCAACTTGCGCAGTGATTATTCTGTTTTTTCTTCAAAGTGATTATTAATTTAGCATCAATATCAAATTCTCGCTGTTTTTTTTGTCTTGTTGTTTGTAACCGGAGAGTTTTTTTATTAATCATTTTAACATCAATATCATCTATTGTGGTGTCATTATCGTCACCAATGATTTCATCATCGCCTGACTCTGTCAGGACAACTCTTCGAAGTTGATTTATTTTTCGTACTCTGGATACTGAAAGATAGACTAAATTTGACCATTCGATGCGATTATCTACCATCCAAACAATTGTATCTGATATAGTCAATCCCTGTGAAGAATGTATTGTTGCTGCGTTTCCTAGCGTCCATGGGGATTTATTAGCACGCAATGCATCTTCAACGACATTGATATCAACCAGCACAATATCATTTAATACTAAATTCTGTTTTTCACTTTGTCCTGGAATATCAACTTCAATGTTCTGTTTTCGTGTATCCGATGGCCTATAACATAACGGTACTGGAAGTGTTGCAAATTTTTGTTTATGCAATTCAAATAACTTCATCTGAAGTGTGTCCCTGACTATTTTTCTACTTGCAATGATCAAATCATTTGGTCTCCATGCTTCCCAAAACTCATTCATTGGAGTTTCCGAAATTATTTCACGGGCTATTTCACACTGGATTTTATCCGGTTGTAATCTAATTAGTTTCTTAAATTCTTTTAATTCATTATCAAGTGATTTATGATCGGTATCAATTTCTTCATAATAGTCTACAAAACCCCTTAGCCATTCATGTGGGGATGCACCGACAAATGGTGGTGGTTGGCCGTGATCACCGCACATGACGATTTTTGTATTTTTCAATAACAACCACTCAAGAAATATTTTTAATACATCTTCTGACACTGTGTCTATTTCATCCCAAATGATAATTTCAGGAATAAATTTCTCTCCCATGCGCTCAGGAGTCCATTTATCTCCCTTCCGTCGGAAAAAGCTGTGATAAGTGCAGGCATTTACCCCTCTCTGTATCATTTCTCTTGCAAGTCTGTGTATTGGTGTTAGTACAATCATATTTGGATTGGAAACACGAAATAACTCAATTGCCCGGGTTGTTTTTCCTGACCCACCACAGCCGTTTAAATAAACTGTTTTATACCGGCATATTGGATCAGAAATCGGTGGTGCATTAGAAAATTCTGAACACTGATTGCTTTCTAAATAATTATTTTCAATGGTAACATCAGCTGATTGAATATAATCATGAAGCATTTCCTTCTTAATTCTCCATGACCCCCCATTATCGTTGCCAGTAGCCTTAAAATCAGCCATTTTGCTATTTATGTAAAATGAATCAGTGGCAACTCTAACTGCGGTGTTAGGAAATTTATTGATCATTGAAAACAGATTAATAGAAGCATAACCGAGCATAGAAGCTCTCAAATGTGTGTACTGCGGATTGTATCCATCATTGTAAGTAACAATTGTACCCAATTTGGTTCCATCGGACAGAAATGCGTCTTTACGATTGACATATAAGCCCTTATTCGTTAGATCCGCGATTACAAAATCGTATTCAGCATTGTCTATAATCAATCGTGAAGAATATCTCGTATTGTCGAATTTACCACCTTGGGTAAATTTACCGATTAATCTTCTACTGAGATCTTTTGCTTCGTTGTTTCTGATTTCAAATAACTGTTTGGACCAATCCATGATTTGTTGTTCATTAAAATCAGGAAACAGTTTTCGCTCTTCGCTAATTATTTTTTCTAGATCAGGTTGTGGTAACCACACTGATTTCTGTGCTCGATAGGATATAATTGCTTCACTGACAATTAATGATTTTAACATCTTACAATCAAGCATATACCGTAATAACACTATTGGCATCCAGTGTTTTTCAGACATGTGTTTACCAATCCAAAGATAACTACACGGATGAAGTCCTGTAGCCATTTCAAATGATACTACACAAGCGAATCCGGTTAAATCGAAATCAGGCAGTGGTCCATTAATAGCAACACGGGTCATTTCGTGTGTGGGGTGTCCAAATCGTTTAAAATATTTCTCGCATTCTCCATGCCCGAGAAAACTTCCTGGATAACATGCAATCATATCAACTGAAATAACGGTATCAGGGTCGTATTTTGTATTCCATAATCCTCCATGGCCGTATTCAAGACAGGACAATTTGACATCTGATAAAAACTCACTTCGTGTTGGTTTCCACGCGTTTTTCTTTCTAGCAAAATGTGCTGCAATTGATGGTACTGTAAAACAGTTTGCTAATAATTGATCGTTGTCTTCCCCTTCCCCAGAAAACTCACTAGCTAGTTGTTTCATTTGATTATGCAGTTCTTCAGTACGGTACAATTCTCCGTTGGGCCTTACAAACTGATCAAATCTACATTCTTCGTCTGAAGTACTATGAAATAGCCACATTGACACAGGATCGTTTTTACTCAAAATGGTAAATAGCATCAAATAATTTCTGCTCTGAAAAAAACTCTTCGGTTTGGGATAGATATTTTACGGTTCTATCCCGTGGGAATATTGTTACTGCAGATGACCACGCGTGTTCGTTATGATCAATAATTTCAATTGGGTTTCCTTTTTTTGATTGATATTTCGGTTCTTTTAATACTTCACCGGTGATTGTCCTTACCGATATTGGAAATCTCAATGATGTTTCTAATTTGGTTATATCTTGAATTGTTGCCCCATGCTCTTTTACCGTTAATTCCCACTCCGTTATTTTTTTTCGTCTTAGATCAGTTAGTTTATTTCCCCGGGACGCATTTGTGAAGTGTTCTATTATTCGTTCTGCTACACAATTGAGCCCTGTCGAATATTTCATGGGTGCTAGTTTTGAAATATCAGGTTTTTCATTGAGCGGATATATCCCGTAAACAACTGCTGTGACAGGATAAGATCTTTCGTAGTATGGTTTATCAATTCCAGTCAAAATTCCTGGTTTTGAATCCTGATTCACGGTGATAGTTTTTTTGCCCTTCAAGATAGGTTCAAATTTATCCCTAATAATCCATTTTCCATCCTCACGGATAAGGAATTTTATTCGGAAAAAATGACTTTTTTCCCCAAGACGTGAAATTTCACTGCTGCTTTTTCATCATTCATGGTAGCGTCAACAACACCATCAATTCGAAATGTTGACCAACAATAAGATGCTCCATCACGCTTGAATTCATTAAAACAGTCTCTGATGGCTTTATCAAGAATTTTATTCTTGGGTGTATTAGAAACTATATCAAGATTGAATTGAGCATCCTTCCAAGGTAATTTCTTGTTATGTTTTTTAGGTCTATCGCGATTAAATCTAGGATTAATTTGCAATAATCTCTTAAACTCTCTCATGTTTCTGTCTATTAAACGTTTTTTGGGTCTATCGCGATTAAATCTAGGATTAATTTTCAATAATCTCTTAAACTCTTTCATGTTTCCGTCTCTTGGACGTTTGTGACGTTTTTTGGGTTTATCGATATTAAATTTAGGATTAATTTTCAATAATCTCTTAAACTCCTTCATGTTTCCGTCTCTTGGACGTTTGTTTCCGTCTCTTGGACGTTTGGGTCTATCGAGATTAATTTTCAATAATCTCTTAAACTCCTTCATGTTTCCGTCTATTGTACGTTTTTTGGGTTTGTCGATATTAAATTTAGGATTAATTTTCAATAATCTCTTAAACTCTCTATCAGTATTGAATTTAGCATTTTTCGAAGTCACTCTCTTGAACTTCCTCATGCTATACTAAAAACAAGTGTCTCAATGAAAGATTTATGTATAATGAATCACTGCAAATGGGTCAGTCATTGAATTAGACAAATAGTATAGTATACGATGACCCAAGAATTCAGACAGCACCCTGTGATTACAAATTATGAAGCATCCAGTGATGGTGTTGTAAGACACTGTATACTGAAGAACCCAGTTGGTGCTGACAATGGTATGGGGTATTTGGTGTTTACTGTTGGAAAGAAGATATATCGCAATCATCGTTTCGTATTTGAATGTTTTAATGGATTGATCAAAGATGGTTTTGTTATTGATCACAAGGATTCTAATCGAAAGAACAATTCTTTATCAAATTTGCAAGCTATCACACAAAGTGAGAATACCAAACGAGGAAAGACTGGAAAATGCTCAAAAAAAAACGAGACCAGTAAAATCTTTGAATACAACAACTAACGAAGAGAAAATATTTAAATCACTATATGAAGCCGGCAAGTATTTCAATATTTGTAGAGCCTCGGTACAAAAAGTTGCATCGGGAATAACCAAGACGGCTATTTCAAAAAAGAGCGGACAAAAAGTTCAATTTAGTTATGTCTGATACGCCATATTTTTCAATTAGAGATATGTCATTGTTATAGAATAATGAATTCTGAAAACATGAATAGCATCATAGTTGAAATAGCAAAATTGAAAAATCAGGATATTGAACTATCAGATGGGTTAAATCCTGATCAAATCAAGTCGGATTTTCAGGATATAGAATACGGGGTTAGCACTAACAAATATATGCTACCCAAGAAATATGCACTCATCAAAAGAATTCAGAATTCTATTAGAGACTCTCTTGCATTTTCCAGTGACATCAGTGTGTTTGTTCCGTTGTATACTATCGTAGAACGAATACGAAAAGAATTAGGTAACGAATACGAATTGAAAAAAGAAGTCAACTCTAAAATTAGAAACCTACGAGCATTAATTCAAGAAAATTAATTACCCGACCCTTATCATTTTTTGATTGCCTGACCATTTATCATTTTTTGATTGCCCGACCATTATCATTTTTTTTAGCCGACCCTCAAGGAGGATGTCAAAAATCGATGGACGATCAATGGAAAAGTGGGGAAACTATCAGTATTATTTATTTTATATACAATTTTGATACTTTCCCCATCAAAGATAGAGCTGTTAAAACACTTCCGTGATGGTGTTAAAAATCCCCACGATGTCAAAAAAGTGGGAAAAGTGTGGCATTAATTGTTTTACAATTGAAAAATTGTTTCTGATTTCAAATAATGGTCAATGAAGCATTAACAACTAGACTGGCTCTTGAACGATTAGATGCAATTAAGAAATTTGTACCAATTCGTGACTCTGTCAGGAATAAACTGCAACAACGACAGAGTCTTCAGACTGATTTCGCTGCGGGATCTGAAGAGTTGTTTAAACCAGTAACCACAGCAACGAAAGGGGTAGAGCGTGCTATACTGGGAGATGATCCTGACGGTAAAAGAAAAGAAGAGGGTCTTATTTCTGTACTTGAAAAACTAGCAGCGAAAACTGAACAAACAAAACAAATGGAATCAAAAAGAACAGTAGATGATTTACGCGTGAGATTTAACGAGGAAGGGTTAGCAGAAATTGATGAGACTGATCCAACAGAAATTCCTGCGCTGTTGTTACGTCTTATGAAAACAGAAAAAAATGGTTGACACCAGAACATCATAAGTTTGTTAAGAATTTCACTCATTGGGCTGATATATTTTATAAAATCAAAACTAAAAAAAGTCAAATTAAGACAGATAGTGCATCATACATCGAATATATCAAGATGGTGGATAACGTGTATAATCAATATGAAGAACTAAAACAACAACAAAAAACGCCAAGATTGCAAAGAAAGCGACAGCAACCTGCAAAGAAAATATCTTTCTCTCCTAAAAAACAACAACTACCACCTGATGATGATGATGATGATGATGATTATTTACAAGAAACGGATTTAGAAAAACTAGATAAAGCAACTGGTTATAGCGGAAGTGGATTAGGGGTATGTCCTGATAGTGTTATCAATGATATATCACGATTAGATGTTCTTGTAGGAGGGTTCCGAGCTGGAAATAATTCACCGGAAATAATTAATGAAGCAGCTGATATCTGTAGACGGTTATTTGCCGGCGGTATCATGGATATCAAAACATATCGAGATTTCATTGACGAGTTAGCAAATGGGTATCACAGTGACTGAATAACAATTGAAAACACTAGTGTTTTTATAATAATGATCATACACTACAATCATGATAAACCAATCCCCGTCTATGTAGTTAATTCACGGTTGCCAGTTTATAGAGCATACTATGGAGATGGTTTAGGCAATACCATTTTAGGATTCTTTTCAAGAATGGCCCCAAAAGTGATGCCGTTAGCTAAACAATTATCAATGAAAGCCATTGATGTTATTCGTGATAAGGGTATTGATGCTGTTGGAGATCTTGCCGGAAAAGCGTTTTCAGCTGCGAAGAATAAATTAACATCATTAGTGAGGCGAAAAAAGAAACTGTTACCGTCTACAGCGGAAATGCCTGCAAGTGTTAGTAAAATAATAAATAACGCAGTAGATGAAAAACTAGCGTCGATGGTGACTCCAAGTGACCAAAGCAATATTGCAAATATGATAGCAGGAAGTGGCTTTAAAAAACTACGACGATGAAATGGAAAATCGCGATTTAGACTCTGATAAATAGAATAAAATGTTCAAACAGTCACCTGATCCAGCATTTGATATAGACGCCCCAGTCCCCAAGAATGATTCTGTACGCGATTATCAATATTACGCCTATCATGCCATAGACTCAAATAGTCGAGCAAGAATTGATCTTCAAGTCCATGATACCAGTAAATACTTTTTACCTTGTGAAGCGTTTATTGAAGTAGAAGGAGAAATTGTAACAGCTGTTGATACTACTGTTGTACCAGCACCGTATCCAGCTGGTACTCAAGTCGGTTTTGTCAATAATGGTATTATGGCGTTATTTGAGAGTGCAAAATATCTCATTGATGGAAAAGAAATTGAGTCGATAGATCGTGATGTTGATGTGGCTACAACAATAATAGGACTAGCAAGATATTCTGATGATTATACAAGATCAGCAGGACCTTCTATGATGTTTGCAAAAGATGTTACAAATACCGCTGGAGGAAATCAATTTGTTGTAAGACGACCAAAGAATAATGCTGGCACCGCTAATATTGATGCCGAGGATATGATTATAACCAACGATGTTAATTTCAATCTAGGAGCTGCAACACGTATTTCAATGTTGGAAGGGCGGCGTAAATCATTTTCATGCGCGATTCCACTGCATCACATATTTGGATTCTGTAGAAATGTCAGAAAAGTTATTTATGGAGCGAAGCATACAGTATCACTGGTGCGAAAGAGTGATGATAGTGACGCAATTTGGAGGATTGCAGCAGATGCTGCAAATCCCAATGCTGATGCTGGTAAAGTCAATTTAACAAAAATATCATTGTGGATGCCAGTGTTGACTCCAGCAATCACCGCAGAAGAACGATTACTATCATTTATGGACCAAGGAGGAAAGTCGTTGTTGAGTTGGTTATCAGTGAGTACAGATGTGAAGCAATCAAATATCAGCGGGTATTCACGTGGAATCTAGCATCAAAACAAGGCGTTTCTGCGCCACGTCATATATTTATTGCGTTACAGGATAACACACGAGTTGGCAATCAACTCTCCAGCCATATGATATTTGATCAATTAGGTGTGAAAGACGTCTCACTGAGAATAAACGGCCAGCAGGAACCATCTGAGGATATACAACTTAATTACACAGAAAATCATATTGCACGAGTTTATCATCGTCTGTTGTCATTTATGGCACGTGATCAAAATGTGGATACTGGTTTGCAAATATCACAATTGGATTTTAAAAGTCTCTATCCAATCTATTACTTTTCATTGGAATATCTTGATTTAACAAGACAATCTGTTGTTGATATACATTTTAGAGCTAATATAACCCGTCCTGGTATTGCTAATTATAGAGCAGTTGCTGTCATTCTCAGCGATAAATCAATGCTACTTGAAGGTGTTGGAGGAAGAATGAGAGTGGTAGATGCACGAGTGGAAAATCTTTGATTGATTTTCTCGATTTTTCATTGAAATTGTAAACGATTTAGAATCAATCTATTATGTATAACATGTCATATAGTATTATTAGTGTTGCGTTAACTCCTGGTCAAATAAAAAAATTGCAATCAGAATCGGCTAAAAAATGTGGAACCACAATCACGCTGAAACCTAATCAAATGACTGGTGGTGCAAATAAATTATCGCTGACAACTCGTCAAATAAAACATTTCAATGATGCACTTGCAGCAAAAAAAGGTGTCCTGATTACTCTTTCTGCGGCTGCTATCAAAAATATGATTAAAACAGGTGGTATATTCCCGTTGTTTGCTGCGTTACCAGCATTGATTGCAGCAGCAGCCCCAGCAGTCGCAAAAGCGGCCGCATTGGGGGCAGTTGGAGCCTTGGGAACAAAAGCGGTACAGAGCATTGCTGAATCATATGAACCGAAGAAGGGAAAGGGTTTTAGACTAGGTGTGTTACCAGGATTAATAAAAGCTATCGCAAAAGCGAAACAAGGCATTACTGAACCGAAGACGGGACGAGGATATAAAAAAAAGGGAAAGGGTCTAAGACTACCAGGAACCCAGTATTCATGGTACAGCGGAAAGGGTCTAAGACTACCAGGAACCCCGTATTCATGGTACAGCGGGAGATCCGTTCACGGATCAGGCCTGAGAATCCCAGGAACGGTTTATTAATTGAGGAATCTTTGACTCCAATGTCCAATTTTGATTTAATGGATGCTGCTAAAAAACTAGCGATAAAAAACTTCAGAGGTGTCTTTATGAAAGATCAATTACCACATCAACCAAACAACACTGAAACCGGAATCATTAATTTAGATAACAGCACCGGACCTGGAACTCACTGGGTTGCATACGCTATTGATCCACGTGGGATTGTCTATTTTGATTCATATGGATTAGCCCCACCAAAAGAGTTTATGCGTTATATAAAAAATTTTCCAATGAAGACTTGGTATTCTACGCTACCAACACAACAAATGAATGATCCACCAATATGCGGCAGCGAAGTATTAAATGTCCTTGATGCTATTTCAGCATCTAGAAAACCACCACACATTGTCGTAAATGAATACACTAGTAATCGCTGGAAATCGAAACGATTTTAGAGAGAGGTGTATAAAATATCATGATTGATATTTGGGGGACATCTTTGAAACCCAAACCCGATGACACTGCAACCGGTGATATAAAAAAAAATTAAAGATGAAATCGCTGAGACGTTGAATTTAGCAAGTGTTGATCCTAATGAGATAGTTCTATTTCAAGAAAAACAGGGTAAATTGAAAACCAGTAATGTCTCTCTGGATGATATTTTAGTTAAACAACGACACGCAATCGAGGATACTATCGCGTTATTTTCGGATCAGGGTAAACTCAAACCAGGCGTACTTTTTTCGACGATTACAGATCGATTTAAAACTCTCAACGATTCTGCGTTGGAACTAGCAACACTTCAATTTAAAACCGAAGAACACATAAAACAGTTTACCGCATTTCGTAGAAATATCATTGATAAATTTATTGGAACTACATTCGATAAAATTGAACTAAAACTTCCGGATATCAAAAAATCCATCGATGAGACGAAAACCTTCATCGAAGCCATCAAGGGGGATGCAACGAGGATGATAACAGTCATTGAAAAAACAAAAATTCCTCATGAGAAAACCAACAACGTAGTATACACGATCCAACACGGATCATTTGAGTGGACACCTACAAACAACAAATTAGATATCACTGCAACCGTTAAGGGTATTTATCGATTAACACTAGTAACACCATTGACTCAATTTAATATTTCATCGTCCAGTTCATCTGGGGTCAATAATACGATTTCAACGATCATCGACAAGAATACAACTGAAAAGTTCACGATAACAGCTACTGATAAAAATTTGGTTAGGGTTTCAACAACGTGGTATGTGGAATTCGTAGCGGATTTAAGTTGAAAATTGCAAAGCAATTTCACTAACGGTTTCAATTGAAAGGATTTCACAATTGAAAACGGTAGCGTTTTTAAAATAAAAATGATTTCATCATCGCAATATCGCTATGATCAGGTCAGAGAATATCAAAATAGACTCAAAACCCTGTCTGAGGAGTATGCAATGAAAATTAAAAAATATCGCAGGAGAATTATCGCAATTGATATTACTGTGTACGCTGTGAGTGGTGTAATCACCGGAGCAGGTATTATACTGTCTTCAGTAACAATGATGGCCCCGATAGCTGTTCCAATTTGCATTTCTGCGGCAACAACAATCGCTGGAATAATTTCAATAATAACAAAAAAAATATCATCATGCAGCCAATGGAAACTACAAGACTACATAATTCAATTTCATGTTGTGTCTACTGCATACTCGCAATTATCCTCATTGATATCGTCATCTCTCGATGATACAATTATATCAGAGAGTGAGTTTTCAGCGATGGTAGATATATATGATTCTGCGATGTCAAAATTAAAAATACATCATGAATATAATAACAATGACAACACAGATGGAATTACTTCAACAAATAGTGGAGAACACAAACCCAGTACAAACCAGCATGATCTCAATAACATCAACGAATCCAGAATTCAGTGTGAATTTCCCCTCTCCGGTCCCAGTGAAGGAAATCGCACTAGCAAAATTACGAGTATACCACAGTTGGCCAAATATTAGGTAAAAATCATTTGGTGGTCAACAACCGAATAATTCACTGGTATTTGCAAATAAGAATAAAGACGACGGTACCCCAGAACGTTGTTTCCATACCAACCGGATCATACCAAATCGAACAAATCAATAATGAATTAGCGCGTAGAATTAAATCGATTACTGGAAAAGAATCAAAAATAGCTATAACAGTTCATGAGCCGACACTATCATCTGCCATTGAAATAAGCACAGAGGGTTATGTCGTAGATATCTATCAAAGCTCAATAAGGACCGTATTGGGATGGCCTGAAATCCCACCCCGGGAAAAACCCGTTAAATTACCAGAACCACAAAAAACTGATTATATCACGGACAGGATAAAATCTGATAATCCAATAAAGAGTTATATCGATCATGACAAATTGATTTTTTTTCTTAAATTTGAAGTGGTAAATCCCTTCACTAGGATAAAATACCACTTAATTCAACTGGATAAAATCACTAAAAATTTCACAGCGTTCAATAACGATATTTCGTTGTTGTTTATATCCCTTAGATCCGGCACTCTCACCCGAGATGAATTTATCAGCGTTGTAGAAACATGTAACAAAATCATCAATGACATGGAAACATTTAATGCGCAAATCATTCAAGAGGTATTAGGTGACAGTAATCCTAAAACAAGAGATTCATTTGCAACAGACTTTAAGATCCGCATAGAAGATATTCCAACATTGAAACTACCAGGATATAACGTACCACAACTAACAAAACATCTCAGTGACACCATCGATATTGGTTTTAAAATAATTCATGATACGTGGAAAAAAACATCATCACAACCACAAACAACTATCCTGACACACAATAATGACCCAGATGGTGGCGGCAGGCATATTGCTCCTGAAAATGTGAATATTTCATCGGTGATAGCGATCAATTTAGTGTGTGATGTTATCGAAGGAAGCTATCAAATAAATCTAGAACGATCAAATCAAGCTCAGCAGGGATATATTTTGTATTCATTTGCACCAACAGCTCCTCCAGGGTTTCTAATTATTGAGTCTCCGGTGAATCCAGTCTATATGCGATGTCATAATAATTCATTAACCAGAATTAATTTTAAACTCACTGACCAGTCCAATAATCTGATTGATTTACAAGATGAGGTTTTACAAATTAGTCTGTTTGTGAAATCCTGAAAGGATTTTCGTCCTAAGGACTTTCGTCCTATGACCCTAGGATCGGATTGGATAAAATATTCGGTTGAAAAGTTTTTACTCATTTCATTGATTTCATTGAAAACTTGTCTGATTCACCTTTTCATATTTTTTCATTTGATTTTTTTTTTGGACTGATCCATGAAAACTTGTATCCGATTCACCACATCTTGGCCGTAGAAGCCTGATTTCATTGAAAACTTGTTTAAAAATGTTGTCCGGCTCGCCCCCTCTGCTGCTTTTTATCAAGTCCGACACGATATCGCGTCCGAGGATCTGATAAACGTATCGTCACAAATCCATGTGGGATTGACTGAGCGTGACTAAAGAAATTTCTAAATTGATTAAAATCCATATCGCTGCACCAAGTTAACCAAATATTTCGTAGTGTATAGTTGTCAACTCCGTTAAACATGCATAACAAATAGCAGTTATCTCTGATCACTTTTGGTATTTGAGTGTATCGTTGAGTGACATATATCACGTCGGTGATTTTATGCCTGCCTCTGGAAAATATTCTAGCAGGATTCGTTTGATTGTCTAACATCAGATCATCATATACGACTAAGTTTTTAATACTTCCATCGATTAATGCTCGGTGCTTCTTCAATATCGGTTATAAATTCAATCCAACCCTCGTCGTTGATTTATATTGCTCTCTCGTTAGCATCCTTTAACACGTTGTAATATCTCTGATCGTCTACACTCGGGTCTACTAAATACAACTTCTTCCATTTCATCCATCTCGTTATCAAATTAAGTAGCAGTTGTGTCTTGCCGCTTCCAGATGGTCCGATTATAATCATTCTAATTGAATTCGGCAACATCGCATGGTGTTTAATAGGTTCCTGTCGTCGGGTAGCTGAATAATCAATTACATTCATGTTATTATAAATATATTATGGATCTATATTGTGTGAAATGTAAGAAGCGTACTGGCACAAACGACTTGACGACGATTACAACTAGCAATAACAGATCCGCACTTTCTGGTAAGTGTGTACAATGTAGTACAAAAATTTTAGAATTGTTTCCAAGGATTTAAAAAAAAACGAGGAGTTGATATTGCAGCCAAGCTAACTAAACTCCCGGGAACACCATGGACAAAGTATCCAGGAGAAAAACATCTTCCAGGGTATAGTTATTGTGGACCCGGAACTAGACTCGATATCAGGCTCGATGATCAAAACCAACCCCGACCCGATGAGTATCCAATAAACACTATTGATAAGGCGTGTCATGCTAACGATGCTGCTTATAAAAGCAGCAATCTGCAACACAGACATATCGCAGATGTGAAATTAATTCACGCGTTGAATTCTATCACTGATAAATCCTTCAAAGAAAAGTTGGCTTCATGGTTAGTAAAATCGGCCATGAAAGGTAAATTGATGTTAGGTGCCGGTAATTAATAACAACATGGAATCTATTTATTATTCTCCAAAAGGATACTGGAGGGGCTAAGCAGCAATCGGTAAACTCGCTAGCGCCGCGAAGGTGAAAAATACCACTGCAGCGGATTGGTTATCCAAACAGGCAATATGGCAAATTTATCTACCACCGTCTAAACAAGTTAACTACTCACATTTTGATATGACCGTTCCTAACGAAGTTCATCAGGCTGATATATTATTTCTGCCGCATTATGGTGGTTACAAATACGCGTTAACTGTAGTTGATGTTGCGAGTCGATACAAACAAGCAGAACTGCTAAAGACAAAATCATCAACTGAAGTGGCTTCTGCATTTGAAAGGATTTATCGAAGGGGTCCTCTGCGCTGGCCAAATCAGTTACAAGTTGATCCTGGCAAGGAATTTCAAGGTGCAGTGTTATCAACAATGAAGCATCATAATGTCACCATACGACGAGGGCATACTGCACTACATCGCGATCAGGCAATTGTTGAACGATTTAATAGTACACTTGCTGAGCGGTTATTTGGATATCAATACGCGAAGGAATTTATTCAACATAAACGATCCCGTGAATGGGTCAAGAGATTACCAGGCGTTATTATCGCGCTAAATAATGAGATTACTCGAACAATTAATATGAAACCTAACAACGCGATTAAGAAAAAGTCTATACCTGAAAAGCCACAAAAGGATTTTTCAAAACAACCAATTCTCGGCAATGTCACCGTTAGGTATTTATATGAACCAGGAGAGATAGAAGGTGGCAAGAAAAGAGCTACTAATCCTATTTGGAGTGTCACCGTACATAAAATATTGAGTATAACACGATCTACGGGTAGACCAGCAATCTATAGACTGGATTTGACCGCTCCTCAGCGAGGATTTACTCGTGAACAACTGCAAGTGATACCCGAGGATACTCAATTACGCCGCGTGGTCTTAACTAGCACCTCTTCGTCTGTTGCGCTCAAGACAAGTCAGCATTACATTATCTCTAGTATGACCTACGCTGCTATCGTTTCTATCTACGGTAAATTGGCGAGGGTCTTTATCCGACCAACATCAACGCATTATACAATTGCAATTCGCGCAGTTATTATTATGTTGTTGTTTCAGCGTAATTATTAATTCGGTATCAATATCAAATTTTCTATTATTTTTTTTGATCCTGCTGTTTATAACCAGAAAGTTTTTTTTTCTGATTATGTCCTTTGCTCTGTCAACGCTGATAATATCACTTATTGTAGTGTCATTATCATCTAAAACAACTCTTCGAGGTTGATTTATTCTTCGTACTCTGGATACTGCGAGATAATCTAAATTTGACCACTCGATGTGATTATCCACCATCCAAACAATCGTATCTGATATAGTCAATCCCTGTGAAGAATGTATCATCGCTGCGTAAGCTAGCGTCCATGGGATTTATCAGGACGCAATGCATCTTCGACGACGCTGATATCAACCAGCACAATATCATTTAACACTAAATTCTGCTTTCTTGACTCTGTCAAGCCTGGAATATCAACTTCAATATTCTGGTTTCGTGTATCCGAAGGCCTATAACACAACGGTACTGGAAATGTTGCAAATTTTTCTTTTTGCAATTCAAATAACTTCATCTGAAGTGTATATCTGACTATTTTTCTACTTGCTACTATCAAATTGTTTGGTCTCCACGTTTCCCAGAAATCATTTAATGGTGTTTCTGAAATTATTTTATTTTTTTGAATTCGCGTAATTGTTCATCAAGTGCTCTATGATCAGTATTTATTTCCTCATAATAGTCTACAAAATTCTTTAGCCAATCATGCGGCGATAAACCAACAAATGGTGGTGGTTGACCATGATCGCCGCACATTATTAATTTTGTATTCGCTAACAATAACCAATCGAGAAATCTTTGTAATACATCTAATGACACCGTGCATATCTCATCCCAAATAATGACCTCAGGAATAAATTTCTCACCCATTTGATCAGGAGTCCATTTATCGCCTTTCCATCGAAAGGAACTGTGATAAGTACAAGCATTTACCCCTCGTTGTTTCATCTCTCTGGCGAGTCTTTGTGTTGGTGTTAGTACAATTATATTTGATTTCCCGTGAAATAACTCAATCGCACGAGTCGTCTTTCCTGACCCGCCACAGCCGTTTAGGTAGCTGGTTTTATATCTACATATTGGATCAGATATCAGCGGTGCATTAGATAGTTCTGATATCTGATTATTTTTCAAATATTTATCTTCAGTCGTAACATCTGCTGATTTGAAATAGTCACGCAGTATTTCCCGCTTAATTCTCCATGATCCCCAACTCTCGTCAGAATTGGTGAATTAAGTCACTTCTTCCTTGTGTTTCGCGTCTATATAAAATGAATCAGTGGCTACTCTAACTGCGGTGTCAAGAAATGTATTTATCATTGAAATAAATTGATAGAAGCATAAGCTAGCATAGACGCCCTCAAATGTGTATACTGAAGATTTTCTCCGTCTGCGTAAGTAACAATTGTACCAAATTTTGTTCCATCGGACAAGAAATCGTCTTTACGATCGAAATATATACCCTTAGATGTTACATCCGCGATTATAAAATCGTATTCGACGCTATCTATAATCAACCGTGAAGAATATCTTTTATTGTCGTATTTTCCACCTTGAGAAAATTTACCAATCATTCTTCTACCGAGATCCTTTGCGTCTTTATTTCTAACTTCAAATAACTGTTTGGACCATTACACGATATTTTCTAAGTCAAGATCGGGAAATTGTTTTCGTTGTTCGCTGATTATACTATCTAGATTGGGTTGTGGTAACCAGACTTCAGTCTGAGCTCGATAGGATATAATCGCTTCACTGACAATCAACGATAACAGCATTTTAGAATCAATCATATACCGTATTAGCACTATTGGCATCCAGTGTTTTTTAGAGATATGTCTACCAATCCAAACATAACAGCACGGATGAAGTCCTGTAGCCAATTCAAATGATACCACACGAGCGAATCCGGTTAAATCAAAATCAGGCAGTGGTCCATTAATAGCAACACGAGCCATCTCGTGTGTGGGATGTCCAAATCGTTTAAAGTATTCAGCGAATTCTCCGTACCCGAGAAAACTCGCCGGATGATACGCGACTATATCAACTAAAATAATACTTTCACGGTCATATTTCGTATTCCATAATCCGTCGTGATAAAATTCTATACAACTTGATTTGATGTCTGTGAGAAATTCAGTTCTTGTTGGTTTCCATGTGTTTCTCTTTCTCGCAAAATGAGCTGCAACCGACGGAATTGTAAAACAGTTTGTTAGTAATTGTTCGTCGTCGAAACTCTTCGAGAAACTACTAGCTAGTGTTTTCATCGCCTCATGGAGGGCTTCAGTGCGGTATAATTCTCCATTGGGTCTTACAAATTGATCGAATCCACACTCGGGGTCAAGTAACCTTACTGTCACAGGATCGTTTTTACTCAACTGGTGAATAAAATCAAATAGTTTCGGGGGTATATATTTTATGGTTCTATCCCGCGGAAATATTGTTACTGCATATGTCCATGCGTGTTCGTTATGATCAATAATTTTGATTGAAGCTCCTCTCGATTTATATTTCGGTTCGTATAATACTTCTCCGGTTATCGTCATTACTGATATTGGGAATTTTAGTATTCGATCTAACGCTGCCACATTTTGAATTGTTGCCCCGTGCTCCTTTACTGTTAGTCCCCACTCGGTTACTTTTTTGCGTCTTAGATCAGTCATTTTGTTTCCACGCAATGCATTTGTGAAGTGTTCTCATATTCGTTCTGCTACACAATTCAGCGATGATATTTTCATCGGTGCTAGTTTTTCAATACTCGGTTTATCATTTAACGAATATATCCCATAAACAACTGCTGTTACAGGATAAGATCTCTCGTAGTATGGTTTGTCAATTCCAGTTAGAATCCCTGGTTTTGAATCATGACTCACAATGACAGTTCTTTTATCCTTCAAGATGGGTTCAAATTTATCCAGAATAATCCAATCTCCGGTGTCTGAACGGATAATGAATTTTATTCTAAAAAAATACCTTTTTAGCTGCTCTTTCGCCATTCATGGTAGCATCAACGCTACCATCAATTCGAAATGTTGACCAACAGTGAGATGCTCCATCGTGTTCGAATTCATTAAAACAATCACGAATTTTACTTATCATGGTTCTGTCACTTATTAGACTCTTTGGTTTATCAAAGACTCTATCGAGATTAAATTTAGCATGTTTCCAAGGCGTAATTTTCGATAATCTCTTGAACTCCTTCATATTATAATTAAAACAAGCATTTAAATAGAAAATTTATTATATAATGAATCATTGCAAATGGCTTATGATTGGATCAGTAACCCCGTGTAACAAATCATGCAGAAAGGAGTTATGTGGGTATCATATGCAAAGCGTTCGACGCGGAAGCCTTGGTCCAATTACATGTATAAGATGTGGGGTAGGGGTGAGAGGAATATCACAATTATGTCTTAGTTGTGGTGGTAAGAGATACAGAGAGCTAAAGCGTGATTATGATAAACGAACTAAGAACTCCATCAATGACTCTACCTCTGACAGCGTCAACGACAAAATCGATCGATCCATTGATGTCATCACATCTGTTCGTTATTGATTTTATTAGCTTATCTACATATTATATTCAAAAACATATATCGTATATAAGAACCATTAGCTCAATCGGTAACGTGTCGCGGTGCCATACTGGCGGCTATGGTTCGATCTTTCAGTCATTCCAAGAACTGCTGTTATATGAATTCCAAGAACTGCTATGATATGAATTCCAAGAACTGCTATGATATGAATTCCAAGAACTGCTGTGATATGAATTCCAAGAACTGCTGTGATATGATCCTTCAAAATTGACCCCAATTTGTTTTTGTTTTTTTGTATTAGAAATATGTATTATCATATATGAATTCTAAAAATATCAATAGGATTATAGCTGAAATTTCAAAATTGAAAACCCAAGAGATTAAATTATCTGACAATTTAAACCCTGACCAAATTATGTCTGACTTTCAAGATATAGAATACGATATTATTACTAACAACTATTACTAACTACAAAGAAATATGCGCTGACAAAAAAAATCCAGAATTCTATTCGGGACTCTCTTGCATTCTGTAGTGACGTAAGTGTGTCTGTCCCGTTATTTACTATTGTGGAAGGAATGCGAAAAGAATTGGGCCGATATTATGAATTGAAAAAAGAGGTTAATTCGAAGATTAGAAATATACGGGCGTTAGTTCAAGAAAATGAAAAAAAAACGCTGAATACAACTAACGATTTGACATGTATAACGCGTTAGTAAAATTCTCGCACTGTTGCAAATACAATGGAAAGGTATATAATCAATACCGGCTTTGATCAATGAACAAGGAAATAAATTAATTGAAAAATATTTTAGTGAGTCGTTTTTGTTGTTGCTTGAAACGTAGAAATCATTTGATGATGACAAAATCACTACATTGTAAATTAATTGGAAATTGCTTTACTGTTTTAATAATGGTCAACGAAGCATTAACTACAAGACTAGCGAGAGAGAGAGATTGTCTTCAATTAGGAAATTTCTACCAATACGCGACTATGTCAGAAATAAATTACAAGCCAGACAGAGTCTTCAGACCGCATTTTTTGAGGGATCTGAAGAGTTATTTAAACCAATAACCAAAGCAACGAAGGGGGTAGAGCGAGCTATATGGGGGGATGACCCCGACACGGGAGAAAAAGAAAAGAAAAGCCTCTTATTGGTAAACTTGAAAAAATAGTAACGGAAACTGAAAAAAATAGTACGAAGATCCAAACAAACAAAAAATCTTTAAGAACACTTCCTGGTGATATAATAACTGCTGCAAGACGACAAGAACAACAAGAACGAGAATAACAAGAACGAGAATTTCTAGAAGAAGAACTTGCTAGTAGACCACCACTTAACACACCACCTAAACAACTTGAACAAACAGGTGATGTTGCAATAGAAGAATATTCACCTGAAATTATATTTACTGATGATGCGTTTGTTAGAATTAGAGGAATCGAATCAGATTTTGAATTAATACAATTTACTAAAGACACTTTTAAAAAAATATAAGAAATAATTATTTAAAAGACGACATGTCTAGAAAATTTATAAAAGACAGAGACATCTGGGCTAATAAAATACTTTTAGCAAACCGCGGTAAAACTAAAATAACAAAAGAAATTAGTCCCGCTTTTAATACTTTTCTAGCTGCAGTAAAAGGTGTCACACAACCACCACCGGATTATACAGCAGACGACCCAAACCCGGACGAAATACGAATAATGGCAGAAGCAGATTCTGAAAAAGGTGCAATTGGTATAACTACAAAAACAGCCGGGAAGGAATTTTCTCAGAGCGGTCCAAGTTGGGTATCAGGTAGTGGTCTAATTCAATGTCCTGGTAATGTTCTTGGTGATATATCACGATTAGAAGTTCTCATCGGAGAGAAACGAGCTGGAAATAACTCACCGGAAGTAAGTAATGAAGCACCCGATATCTGCAGGCGATTATTTCAAGGCGGTGTTATGGATATTGGTCTATATCGAGATTTCATTGATGAGTTAGTTGAAAATCCTACGGATGGTTATCATAGTGATTAATCTGATGATGAAGTCATTGCATTAGGTAAATATCATTTAAATAAGATGATCATTCACTACAACCATGATAAACCAACCAGCGTCTATGTAGTAAACTCGCAGTTTCCAGTTTATTACGCGTACTATGGTGATGGTCTCGGTGATACAATTGCAGGCTTATTTGCAAGAATGGCTCCAAAAGTGGCGCCGCTAGCAAAACAATTTTCAATGAAAGCCATTGATGTTATTCGTGATAAGGGTATTAGCGCTGTTGGAGATGCTGCTGGAAAAGCGTTTTCAGCCGCGAAAGATAAAGAAAAATATACCGCAAATATGAGAGCGGGAAGCGGCTTAGAAAAACCACGACGACGTCGACGACGATGATTTAGACCAACGGGTATATAATAAAATGTTCAAACGGTCACCTGATACAGCGTTTGATATGGACGCCCAAGTGCTCAAGAATGATTCGGTACGTAATTATCAATTTTTTTCTTATCACGCAACACAACCAGATCTGCAATCAAGAATTGCACTTCAAGTTCATGATACCAGTAAATACTTTTTTTTGCCTTTTGAAGCGCTTATCGAAGTGTAAGGAGAACTTGCAACAAACGATGCTGCTCATAATGATCCACCATATGACAATAACCCAACTATCCGAGTTGGTTTTGTTAATAATGGTATCATGACGTTATTTGAAAGCGCTAGATATCTCATTGATGGAAACGAAATTGAATCTATAGAGCGTGATGTTGATGGTGCCACAACAATAATAGGGTTAGCAAGATATTCTGATGACTATACAAGATCGGTGGGACCATCTATGATGTTCGCAAAAGATCTCACTGATCACCCTGAACACCCTGAGTAAAGGCAACACGAGCTACTGGTAATTGATCCAGCACCAGAAGGATATGTAAGACCGAATGCTAATTTTGATGTCATAAATAATATTACTAACTACAACCTAGCGTTTGCAACACTCGTAGCAACGTTGCAGGGGCAGCGTCGACAATTTTCATGCGCGATTCTACTGCATAATATATTTGGATTCTGTAGAAATGTCCGAAAAGTTATCTATGGAGCGAAACATACAGTAGCACTCGTGCGAAAGAGTAATGATGCTGATGCAATCTGGCGTAATGCTGGTGTTCCCGAGGGTAAAGTTATCTTAACAAAACTATCATTATGGATGCCAGTGTTTACTCCATCAATCACCGCAGAGGAGCGATTACTATTATTTATGGACCAAGGAGGAAAGTCGTTGCTGAGTTGGTTATCAGTGACTACGGATATTAAACAGGATAATATTGATGGTACATTTACATGGCACCTGGCATTAAAACAAGGTGTTTCAGCTCCACGTCATATATTTATTGCGTTATAAAATAATGCGCGAGTTGGTAATCAAGAACGAAGTCATATGATATTTGATCAGATGGGTGTTAATGAAGTCTCGCTGAGAATAAACGGACTGCAGTAACCATCCGAGGATATACAACTTGATTACACCACTAACCATATTGCACGTGTATATCATAATATGTTGTCATATATGGCACGCAATCAAATGTTGATACTGGTTTGCAAAAATCACAATTGGATTTTAAAAATCTATATCCAATTTATTACTTTTCGCTGGAACATCTTGATTTAACAAGACAATCCGTCGTTGATATGCATTTTAGAGCTTGTGTAACCCGTCCTGGTGGTATTGCTAATTACAGAGCGGTTGATGTCATTCTCAGCGATAAATCAATGCTACTCGAAGGTGTTGGTGGAAGAATGAGAGTGATAGATGCGCCAGTCGGAAATATGTAACAATTAGATCAATCTGTTATTGTATAATGAAATACAGTCATACTAGTGTTGCGTTAACCACCGGTCAGATTAAAAAATTACACTCGGAATCAGCTAAAAAATGTGGAACCACAATAACGCTGAAACCCAATCAGATGACAGGCGGGGCAAATAAATTATCTCTTACGACTCGTCAAAATAAACATTTCAATGACGCACGCAAACAAAATTAAGGTGTCCAGATCACTCTCTCTGCAGCCGAGATCAGCGACATGAAAAAATCAGGTGGTATATTCCCGTTGTTAGCTGCGATTGCAGCGTTGATTGCGACAGAGGCACCAGCGGTGGCTAAAGCGGCGGTGTTAGGAGCAGTTGGTACCGCGGCAGGAATGGCACTAAAGAAAGCAACTGGGAAGGGATATAAAAAACGGAAAGGGTCTAACACTACCAGGAGCCCCGTAATCATGGTACAGCGAAAAAGGCCTGAGAATCTCAGGAACGGTTTACTAACTCGGGAATCTTCACAGAGATAAAAAAAAAATTATGTTGGAACTAGCACCACTTCAATCTAGAATTGAAGATAACGGAAAACAGTTTTCAGTTTTTCGTAGAAATATTATAGATACATTTATTGGAACCAAGTTGGATAAAATTGATATAAAAATCCCGGATATTAAAACAGTCATCGATGAGCCGAAAAACCTCATCGAGGCAATCAAAATTGATTTTCCGAGGATGATAACAATCATTGAAAAAACAAAAATTCCTCATGAGAAAACCAACAACGTAGTATACACGATCCAACACCGATCATTTGCGTGGCCTCCTACAGACAATATACTATCACTGCAACCGTCAATATCATTTATCGATTAACACTAGTAACACCGACTCAATTTAATATATCATCGTTGAGTTCATCTGGGGTCAATAATACGATATCAACGATCATCGACAAGGATACAACTGAAAAGTTCACGATAGCATCCACTGATAAGAATTTGATTATGGTTTCAGTATCCATGGTATATGGAATTCGTAGCGGATTTGAGTAAATAACTAAATTGAAATCGTAAACTGATTTAGTAATAAAATGGCATCATCAACGATACCTTCGGTATCTCAATATCGCTGTGATCAGGTCGGAGAGTTTCAAACTAAACTCAAAACACTCACTGAGGAGTATCAAACACAAATAAAAAAAATACCGACGAAGAATCACCGCAGTTGATGTTACCGTGTACTCTGTGAGTGGTGTAATCGCCGGAGCTGGTATAATACTATCCTCGGTGACAATGATTGCTCCGATAGCTGTTCCAATTTGTATATCAGCGGCGACAACAATCGCGGGAATTATTTCGATTAAAACAATACCAAATCGAACATATCAATGCTGAATTCCAGCGTAGAATAAAATCCATTACTGGATCAGAATCGAAAGTCGCTATAACGGTTCATGAACCAACACTATCATCTGCGATCGAAATAAACTCACCAGAGTATGCCGTAGATATCTATCAGAGTTCTATAAGAACTATACTAGGATGTCCTGAAATCCCACTTCGGACACCCGAACCACAAAAATTTGATTATGTCACCGACAGAATAAAATCTGATAATCCAATAAAAAGTTATGACGAATACAATAAGTTGAAATTTTTCACTGAAATGATAGACGACCGCGCTAATAGATATCATGAAACTCGACAAGATGAAATCGTTAAAAATTTCACACCGATGACTAATGAGTTTGCGTTGCTGTTAGTATCTCTCGAGTCTGGTACTCTCACCCGAGATGAATTTATTAGCTTTGTATAAACATGTAATAAAATTATCGATGACATAGAAACATATAATTTGAAAATTATTCAAGAGGTATTAGGTGATGTTAATCCTAAAACAAGAACAGAATTTACAACGAAGTAGAATATAGATATAAGATATATTGCTTATTTCAAGATTCCAGGACATAATGTCCCAGTGATAAAGGAATCTCTTAGACAAGCCATCGATGAAGGTTTCAAAACAATCAAAGACGCATGGAAGAAATCGCAAAAAAAAACAGTAATACTCAAACATAATAACGACCCAGACGGAGGCGGCAGACATATTGCTCCTCAAAATGTGAATATATCCTCAGTGATAGCATTGAATTTAGTATGTGATGTTATCGAAGGAAGCTATCAAATAAATCACGAGCGATCAAATCAAGCTCAGAAAGGATATATTTTCTATTCATTTGCACCAACAGCTCCTCCAGGATTTCTAATCATTGAGGATCCAATTAATCCGGTCTATATGCGATGTCATAATAATTCGCTAACGAGAATTAATTTCAGACTCACTGACCAGTCTAATAATCTAATTGATTTACAAGATGAGGTTCTACAAATTAGTTTGTTTGTGAAATCGTAGCGATTTTCATCGTAAAAGAATTGTTAACCCATATCAGCAAAGAGGGTGAATTCCAACTACAATGGCGTCCTTTTTTACCAAATGGACCCTTACAAGGAAGCGTTAATTTACCAAATAGACCTTTCTATTAAATATTTACTAGGAAGCCTCAATTTGTCAAATAGACCTTTCTAGTAAATATTAACGAGAAGGAAGCCTCGTCGACGCCTACAAAGTTGGTCTGTTCACCCTTTCTGCTGCTAGATCAATTAACACATACGAACGGAACAGCCAATGCATGATGAAACACAAGCACAAATATCATAAATATAGCACAAAATCGGAAGAGCCTATCTCGAGCAGTTAAGCGATAGAGGCCATTTTTCCGGAAGTTTATACATACATACATACATACATACATACATACATACATACATACATACATACATACATACATACATACATACATACATGCATACATACATTCATAAATACATACAAATATATTATCTATCTATCTATCTATCTATCTATCCATCTATCTATCTATCTATCTATCTATCTATCTATCTATCTATCTATCTATCTATCTATCTATCTATCTATCTATCTATCTATCTATCTATCTGCCTGATCGTCTTTTAGATTAACTTATTTATTTACGAATTTTCCAATGTATCCATGTATTCAGTTGCTTTTATATATATGTATATATATATATATATATATATATATATATATATATATATATATATATATATATATATATATATATATATATATATATATTATTTATTTATTTATATCTGTGTGTGTGTGCGTGTGTGTGTGTTTGTGTCGCCCAATTCTAAGCGGTGAGAAGTTTTGCGCACCGATTTCTGTAAAAACATTGGATTACGTGTTTGTTTCTGGGTCAAAAATAAATTTTGTAACAAGATCAAGAAGTATCAATAGTACTTTAATTAAGAAAACTGATGTTCATCAAGTGTACAACAATATCCCACATTCCGATTCGATAACCATAATCTTAATATTGCAGTAGGTAAAATCTGTATTGGTGATATTAAGGTGAATGGGTGTTCCTTAACCTTTTGATGTGGATTTGTACACGATATAATTAAACTTAAAAAGTGAAAAACATCAGACAAGAGTTTGGCAAATGTTTAAAGTCGTTTCACAGCTTTATCTTCTATGAATGTTATCAAAGAAAGAATTTAGAGAATGCGTTTTAACATATCAGAAGAACATAACCAGCCGAATCGGAAATCATATAAATATGAAAGTATTCAGACCAACGTGTTCAAAGTTACAGGACATATTTGTCCCGCAGTATAAATAGATCATAACTGGACGTCACATCCACACTGCATCTAAAGTTGACATAAGAAAACCTCACAAGATCTGCAATGCTTCCAATACAAATTCTGCTAGTACTGTTGAGTTGTGCCATCTTTGGAACAGCCATCTTGGAAAAGGTGGGTGAAGCCGACTTGGACGCTGTTCGTATTCGACTAGAAGATGAAAAGGCCAAAAGACTTCTTCTGGAGAATGACGTTGAGGTTCTGATGATAAAAGTTGAAGAGCTAAAAAGAGGATTTTCTCAAAGATCTGAAGACAACAAAGGTATCTATCTATCTATCTATCTATCTATCTATCTATCTATCTATCTATCTATCTATCTATCTATCTATCTATCTATCTATTTATCTATCTGTCTGTCTGTCTGTTTATCTATCTAACTATCTTTCTCTCTGTCTGTGTGTGTGTGTGTGGGTAGATGTCGGTAGTTTTATACAGCTGTGCCTTTACGAAATTTTCACTTTTCAGCGACTATCATGTCTTGCCTAGATTTGCAAGTTTAGGTCATCTTTTACTGCCCTCTTGAACTATCTTATCATGATAATTGGACAGGAAACAAGAATCCAACATACATTCTCTCGAGTTGTTTTCTTAAGAGATTCTTAATTATTAAAAGGATGAATGCAACTAACCTTCTCTCGTGTCATAAATCAAAAATACTTTGCACCCAAAGTTATTGAATGAGCTTGACTGGGTTTGTCATATTTGCATGCTACGACTGTTACTAAGTTCGTTGCTATTTTCATGTTCAGTTAATGTCTAGAAGGCAAACATACTGTTAGACCTTTTGCCGACCTATTAGATTGCATGAAACATATATAAATATTTCTTACAACTCACATGTACTTATATCATATATTTCAGCTTCTCCAGGAGATGTGAACTCTCTTACAGCCGGCATTGCCTTTACTGCTACGCTTTCCAAAGACACTTCACACGTTCATCAACAGACGGTGGTGTTCGACAACGTTAAATTAAATGAGGGAAACTGCTACGATTCCTCTACTGGACGATTTCGTGCACCCTTTCGTGGACTGTATATTTTCTCTGTAACTATTCTGAAATTATCAGCCTCACAAGTTCATTTATTGATCATGAAAGACAACTTTGAGATTGGAAGGGTATTTTCAGGAGTTACTCAAAGCGATTCGGGTTCTGTTACTGTGGTTACGGTAATGGAGAAGGGACAGGTGGCCTATGTTAAAGAGAAGGCTGCTGCACCAGAGACTATCCAAGGAGACAACTGGGCCCACTTTACTGGTCTATTACATATCCGCTATAAGTAGATAAAATATCCTTTAAAGGATGGAAAGCACGTATATGTGGAGACAAGTTTGAATAAATTCTTCTTGTAACCATCCGACTTGGAAAGTTTACCTATATTCATAGATTCGCACGCTTGGTCAAGTATTATAACCTTTCAAACCCATTTTTGTATTCGTGCTAATATAGAGCTAGTATTGCTCCTTTAAGGTCCACATTTTGATGCAACGTGCATCATTTTTCTTGATATGGCAGCAAAGTGTGTCAAATTACAGATCAGAAGTCTCAAAACAACGTTTGTCTATATAGTCTTTAGCTTTGCAGAAGGGTCATACAGGAAGTCTGTCTATATATCCCCTTTATAGGTTTATGGCCCATGATTGCAAACGTATCCTTTGAAATGTTTTTCATGCAACAATTTAGTTCACTATCCCTTTTTACCACTCACAAACAATTGAAGTTTGCAAAAGGCATGAAGAGGGACAAATCGTGACATGTGCATCAATAGCTCTGAATATTCAATTAATTTTAATTAATATATTATCGTTAGAGAGCGCATTGACAATAAACATATTTTGTACCAAGAAATATGTATTTGATCGAAACTGTTCAGTCTCGAATCTATATAAGAAAATATTGTTAATTCACAGCTATTTTCGGACATTAACATATGACAGCCTGTAACATGCGAATACAAAAGGGTTCCCCTAGGTTTTGATGGAGTACATTGTTGAATCATGATAGAAACGATTCGCATGGAGTCAAATATATACATGATTTGTTTATATGAATGCAGTAAACCAATCATTTATTGTTTTAATACAAATTAAGAGTATTTATCCATTAAGAACTTTAGAAAGAAAGCAGTCTTGTGTGATAGACTGATATATTTAATAATATAAAAGTATATATTTGTCAAAGATGGACGATACCGGCATATCAGATGGTATAATTTTTTCCCGCACTCTTTGCTCACGATTGTGAAAATGCCGGATGTCATATCAGTCGCTTGCCTCCTTATTTACTGTTAAGACAGACACGTCCATCTGTTGTACTCTATTATACACTCCAGGCTGTGAGATCTGTATCTTGTGTTGTACAATTCTATATACTCCAGGCCCTCACATCTTTCTAATGTACCTTGCATATAATCCAGGTTGTCAAATGTGCCTTTTGTACCCGTGTAATCACTCTGAGATTTGTATCCTTGCATTCAGTCAATCAATCACATCTGTCTCTTTTATCCTTGAAAACAGTCCATGTTGTAATCTTTATCTCTTTTAACGGTGTATAAGCTCCACACTTTCACATCTATCTCGTATACCTTTGTGTGTACAGACCAGGCTGTCACATCCGACTCGAGAATATAGTTAAGGCTGTCGCATCTGTCTGTGATCTATGTTTGCAAAAGTGGATAGTTTGCTACGATTACCCTCTTTTGAAAAAACTTCTATAATATTAAAATTGTGGAGGAATCGCTGTTAAACATATAGAAGGACAAATCTATAAAATGAACATCGCGTTCAAACTTAAAGGTTTAATATCAGATATAATAAAATCCTGAAGTGCAAACGCATACTTTGGATTTCCCGTCTATTAAGTTAACTATTAGAAATACTTCAGTAGAAACCTAGGTATCAAATTATATCTTGAATATCTCGGCGTCTCTCAGAAACACGAAAGAGAATTTGACATTGTAACATGAAAATAATAAACCCCAAAGAAACAAACATGATTTGATAATGTCTTCCAAGTGACAAGAAATATGAGATTACCGGTCCGTTTATAAAATACCTATTCAGATGAATGTAAATTAGTTTGGAGTGTGGAGATGCATAAATTATCATTTATATTTGACTAACGTATGACAAATTATATCAACATGATACAGAGTCTTAAATACGTTCAAAGCACGACATACCCTAGGTGAGTAATACATACGTCTAGATGATTATGTTCACGCAACATAACGTTTGGTATATTGTTGGTCACAGGCAAAACAACCTCATCATTCTGCGCTCATAATACAATTAGAGTAACCATATCGTATATTTTAATGCAATTCTTCGTACCTACATTTACCATATACACATATATAACTATTTAAAACATGTTTACTAACATCTTTAGATAAACCAACCTTATCTCTTTTATTTTTTTTATTAAAAAGTCTGGAATATTGATGCACTCCTCAGTCGCGATTCTATAGCTCCTTTACCTACCTACAACTACTACTACTACTACTAAAAAAGCAGGTCATCGTGAGTTTGATCCCCGGCCGCGCTTTACCAAAGACTTACAAATACGGTACTAACAACTGCCTCTCTAGTGCTAGGCATCTCTATGAATTGCCACGTAAGAGACATCGTATATATATATATATATATATATATATATATATATATATATATATATATATATATATATATATATATATATATATATATATATGATTGAGGCGCTAGGCGCTCGGCATTAAGAGATTAGTGTTAAGACTGGTCGGCTAGGTGTGAGGATAATGTGCCTGGTTGGGACACCATGCATCATGTCTGCGGCATGATGCTTCAGTGCTATAGATTACTATGAATTGCCACACTAAAGACATCGTATATAAAGAACTGAAAAAAACGTTACAAATCCTGATCACACAACCACAAGAATAATAATAATAATAATAATAATAATAATAATAATAATAATAATAATAATAATAATAATAGTTACAATAATAACAACAACAATATTAATGATGATACTACTACTACTAATAATAACCGAAATAACATCATCATCGTGTGTTGCCCAAGAAAGAAAACGTATATGCAGCGTGCACCTCTATCTCTGCATATAATTACTATGGTTACATAAGCTTTATTGAAACGAGAGTCTTTTGAACTAAGATCAATGTTCATTGAAGCAGTCGTTTCTCAAACTCTCAAAATTTTGCAATCCCTTTTTACATCGTTAGGGTCTGAAACTAAGGAATAGAAAAGAGGGAATATCACAAAGTTTAGTAAATATCAACAAATAATTTATCACCAAAGAAAACAAAGTGATAATTTAGAAGAATGTACAGTAATGCGAATTCAGTCATACCATAAATAAAAATTCGATCAGCAGTCTTTTAATGGATAATGTTTAAATTATTGTGGTGCTCGAAATGAGATCCAGCGCAAAATGCTTTGGTGTGTCTGTATATTTAAATGTACTAAGGAACCAGAAGCCTGAAGTGTGATGATGGACTTACAATTAATCAAAAAGTTATAGTCTAAGCTGTCCTTGTATGAATTCCCAATAATTCCAATTAATCTTTCTGGCATTTTGTATGGAGTTTAGGACCATCATGTCTGTGGTTCCTGATCCTTAGACGAATCCACACTATCTCTCTGCAGAATTCCTTGATCAATACGATTCACTATGCAATTTATCAGAATCCTGGCGATGCTTTAGCCAGTGATTGACAGTAACAGGATGCATCGATTCTTGTCGTAGGATTGTCTATCGCCTTACCATGTCCTCGTTGACTGGAAGAGTTCGGTCAGTTTGTATATCATGTGAAAGACTCAGACTTTGGAGACTACTGCTGGTATGACATCGCTTTAAGGTCATTGGCGTTTTACAAAAGGGCAATTGGTCTTTCAGTTTCAGTCAGCGATGGAGATGTATAACGTGGTATGTTGATGTCAACTTTGGACAGCAATCGATGTTCGTGATGTGCTTCGTCAACATTTATATGGTGTCCATTCTTTGGCAGCGAACGGTGTGCAGCTGTCAGTACTTGAAATTGAGTTCCGCCAATATGTATGAGGTTTCCTTTTTTTGAGAGTTAACAGTGTGCAGCTGACAGCACTTGATATTGTGGCCGGTAGAAAGTCGTCAAGGTATCACAAAGGTTCATCGTGACAATGTTGTACGCCTCATTACTAAGTGATACATGTCTTACACATATGAGAGTAACATTTGTCAGAAAACAGTACACATCTGCTGTAATGTACAAATTTAAGGAGTTCTTGAATGTTGAAAGTACCAAAGACTCATAAATCTGCGATTCTGGTTCAATTGGTATCATGAAGAGTGTTGGCAAGTAATATTTACCATTTTGATACATAAATGACTATCTAAATACTTGTTTTGAGAAGTAACAATAACAAGAACGGCAATAGTAATTATCAGCGTCATACATTGCTGCTTCAGGAAAACGTCGCATGAACATCATTCTGGACTTACAATGAATGAGATTCCATATCGTTACTTGAACGAGAGCCTTTTGAGTAAAGAAAAGCCTATTTAAACGGTCTTTCTCGTAGAACTTTTAACGGACTCTGTAACTTTCGTTTTTTGTTAGTGATAAGTAGGACATAATGCTTTTGCCGACCAGAGAGGAAACGATGTTGGAAAGATATAGAAGAGGAACCGACTGCAATTGGGAGAATTTTGCACAATCAACATTTTTTCAAAATAGTGTTCTTTTAAAGTTATATTCAAACACATAATGAGAGAGAGAGATCAAGATCATGCTGTTTCATCCGTTGAAGTCAGAGTCGATATTAACAATCACATTTATTGATACAAGAGAGTAAGCCAAGAGGTGGATGACAAAAGCCAAGTAACTAAACTAAAAGTAACATTGCACACAAAACCTTTGGTTACGATTCTACATTCACTAATGTGGTCTGAATATGTGCTATGACCGAACGGCATCAGCGAGTTAAAATATTATCTTGCAGTGTATAATCTGAAATATGGTTAGGTATGATTCATTATTGTTTGGATATATAGTTCTTCCACGTATATGTTAAAGCGTTTTTTCAAGTAATATAGAAATACATAATTTTCTCATTTTGTAACAAGTCCTGTAGCTCAGTGCAGACCTGTCCTAAGAGACTGTCATTAAGAAATGTAGTTGATGGCGAGTCATTCATTTCGACCCCAGAGATGTAAATAAAATTTTTTTTTTAACGTCTCTCAAGAGTTAAGAAATCATCAATCAGAATTAAATTCTGTACAATGCACTCATTCTATTTAACAAATCAGCGGCAAAGTCTATCGTCGAACGTTAGTTCCGACTCGACATTACTCAAACACTTAGACATTTTGTTTGCCAGTCTCCACAATTGTGAAAAGAATCAAATATTGATTTAATATTAATCTAAAAAAAACGGATGCATATGCATCTTGCAATACTCTTGATATCAACATCTTTTAACGAAACATAACGATATTTCTTTCAACAAAGCTTTTACCACGCTTGCTATTCTGGGAAAGTCCTGCATTTAAATTTTGAACTTCAAATCCTGGTAAATTAATTTGTCCCAAAAGCCAATATAATCTTTGAATAAAGTATATTTGCTGGTATTTGGATTTTTACGAATGGTAATTCAACAATAGTTCTCACGAAGCACTGCCATTGATAATCTGACTCTGGTTAAAATGTGCTACAAGATGGTTCAAGCCCATCGAACCTATCTCTCAATCGCTCCCGTGGGCTTCGATATACCCTGAATCCGTTTTAAACTAAAACTGCGATATGTCTATATACTACTAATCAATCCTACTTGGTAAGATTAAACCACTTCTCCTAATCATATTATGTTCACTACAACACGTATAAACAACGTTCTACCAGGAAACATCTTAAAGCTAGCACAGAATACGCTTAAAAAGTTAAACAAAGACTATAACTATATATTTTGTTCCTCTTATAGTTCATTATATTGTCTGTATTCAGACATATTTACGCCTATGTGTCTGTTAACACTGGTCTCAAACGGTCTATACAAATACATCAGTGTCTTCTATTAAAATCAGACATTAATCCGTCAAATACAACTGTGTTAGTTTTCCAAGAGTATTATCAGTTTTGTTATCGCATGCTTAAGAAAAAAAATCAATCATCAACGTATTCAGAGCTCATTAATGACGAGAAGATGCATTGAAAGAAATACAACAATGGCGAATTACCTGTTTCACCAAGAAAAGCGACAACATCGTATTGCAGTAAATTGACCTACTGCATCTGTTTGTGAACAAGCTGAACGCTTGTCTGTGTCCATAAAGTATTAATATTATTATATAGTTTTCTCGCTCTTTGGCATAGGACATCATTTCTTGAGAAAAAAATACGCCATGTTGCTTTCTAATCTAATCCATTCTAACACATACCTTGAACGGCATTCAAAATGAATAAGGCAGCATTCTGTACAGATTTGATTCTGGACAGCACGATCCTTTTAAACATCTTAGAAATTGCTGGAATGAACGTAATTGAGCTGTAATTACCTGGGTTACATTTTCGTGTGTTGCATCACTTAATAAGGTAATTGCTCTAACTGACTTGCCCTTGCATTGGATGTACTGAAACTTCGAAAGTGCATCGTTGACTCCTAAATATGAAGTGGTACTAAATGATATTGTCATATCTCCCTACCTTGTTATGGTCAACGTGAAAACGTACAATCGACACATAATCGACTACAACTGTGAACATTATCTTAATGTTTACACATGAATAACACTAGTAAACATGTGTTTTTGTTTCATTATGTGGAAGAACTATAGCACCTAAAAGTGATTTCTTGATTTCTGTAAAATATTAATTGGGTCTCCATAAGTAATGTTACAGAAAACCGTTTAGGGACATTGTCTGACCTATATGCTATGAACTGCATGCTGAGTACAGCTCAGTTAACATTCTTAATCTTGAATTCATTCAACTGCAGTTGACTTTAAGGTCATTAATGCATGACAAATCAAGACAAAACAACATAGCTATGTTCTTCCATACGGTATGAATGACGAATTTTTCTCAGCTTTCGGGACGTAGAATTCATATAACAAATAGATCAGACAACTGCATATTAAATATTAAACCTAGCCAGGAACAAGAGCGGGAAAAAAGGGAAATATGTTATTACTTGTCTTTGATGAAGGTAGTATCGGATTTGAGTGGCCATTCACCACAAAAATAGCTGCTCCAAATTTAGAATGCACGGTATAAACTGATATAGTTGAGTTTATAAAAATATACTCTAAAGAAAATTCAAAACAATCTATGGCATGGGAAATGACTTAAAAACGGAAAACAAATGCAGCGCATGAAAATGTAAACACAATACCTACTAATAGATCGTAATCAATGGTAAGCGGCATAAAAGTTTCATTAGGTACCGCATTCCATAGACTGGTATCACCTCCCTTACATCTCTCAATGACTTTCATCGCCATTTGTTGCCTTCGTCAATTGAAGCATGTGATAGAAAAGTAGAGTCAATACTATTAGGAGACCGAAGCTGCTCTTTCACGTTTCAGCGATCCGACATGTGTTAATTGTATATTTAATGTAGCTTTAAACCATTTTCAGTCATATGCAGTATGGCAGTTTATACTGATGCCAAACACTGGGGCATCTTGTCGTCCTGTCATTAACCTCTCTTTGTTAAGCGCCAAGTGAGGCACCTGTTAGTACCTTTTTTGCTACTTTTTGGCATGGCTCAGCCGGGGATCCAACACACGACCTCTCCCATCAAACCATCACGAAAAATGTATCATGACAAGCAAACTCTGCCCTAATCTATCAGGCGCCGCCACTGCTGATTGTGTCAAAGACATTTTTCAGGTTGATGAATGTCGTGGCATTTCTCAAGTAGCTCACAACTACCATATATGTTGTCACTCGTGTTTTCCTAAAGCCACACTGACAACGGGATCCATTGATCAATGTGACTTACAATGGGATGTATCAGAAGTAATGCTAGGATTTTTCCTGTTACGGAAAACAAGGAGCTGTCCGAAGCTTGTCCAAGGATTGTCTATTTGCCTTTGCACTTATTAAAGTGGACGATGGCTTCTACCTTGAACTCCTTGTGCATGTCAGCTATTTGTATATACTACTCAAAGCTTGTGGAAGAAAAGTCTATTTCCTTTTAGCTTTTAAGAATGGGTGATGGATGCGTCCTTATTCTTATAGGGGATATCCATCTGAGTCCACGTTGACTGGAGTTGCTCATTCAGTGTTTGTATCACGTGTGAGTCTCCGGTTTGATAGACATTTCCTGGTAGCACACTGCTTCAGGTGCTTTGTAAGTTGACACCAGGTCAATTGCTTACTTCAGATTCAGTTAGGGTTGTAGGGTCAAAAAGTGATATGCTGTTTTCCACTTGGAGCCGTCCATCAATCGTTTCCTCATCTATAGAGTTGTTGAGGTATTCGGCCCATCTTTCAAGTACGTTTATTTGACAGTGGGGAGTGTGGTACTGTCAGCATTCAATATTTTCTTCCGTTGATTTTCTTAAAAATAAAATAGAGGTTCTTCGTATTCTCGTCTGAGTAAAACCTAATGTGATATTTGTATTGGTCATCCATGATGCTTGAGTCATGTAAGTCGGTGCGTGTGCATTTGGCTGCCCTCCAGATGATGTTGCTTGCTGTCTTCTGTAGCGTATGTTTCTCATTCAGACGTGCTAACTGGCAGTATCGTCCTACTGAAACCAGTGTTGATGGTTACGTGTGATGGAACCGAAGATTTTGGATGCAATGGAGAGGAGAGTTTCTGGATAATTTTGACAACTGTCTTTATATTTTCGGACTTCATAAGATAAATATTAATTTGCATGATACAAAGGTAATGAGTCATAACTGAATAAACCGCAAAAAGCAAAGACTATTGAAACTCACCAATATGCAGAAAAGATTATTGTGACAAATTATAAAAGATATATTAGAGTAAGTATAACAATATTCGATTAATTGGAAGAAAGAACTAAATGTATTCACGTACTTTAGACATTGAGGTATCCAGTGCTACACTGTTTCAATAAAATGACTATGTTTAGTTTTCAATTTTTCATATACTTTAATACGTACTCTTTTAACAGGTGATCGCTGTCACGGAATTGTATACGACTATGTTCAATATGTATATGTGGTAAAAAAAATCTAGTCTCTATTTCGTTACTGCGTACAGCCTTACCGAGAGTAGTTTATTATTTTTGGGGTATTTTTAGTTATTTCGACATAATGAGCGAACACTCAGCTCATGCTGCACGTGCGAAATTGCCTGCAGTTTAAAGTACCTAGCTGCGCATATGTCACAGCTAGGGGTATATAAGGACGAAATTATAAGACAGAAATCACATCACGATCCAGTCTTGTCGGAAAAAGCTTCCATCCTTAAAGGAGCAATCTATCAGCTAAAAGAGATAACAATAGATTTAACTTTGTTCTCATTGCTATTTGTATTATGATATAATTCATTGTTTTACATATTAGATGTTTAATATTTATTATAAAATCTATAGAATAAATACATAGGTTAGGCAGCGCCATTTTATCAGAAGTACTATATTTTGTTTCATTAGTTCTTTTGTATCTGAACATAATTGAGTTCAATTATACGCTGCATGCTTAACGTTAAATGTACATGGATAATTATTTCATGTGCGTGCATGCGCTACATATGTGAGAATACTTGACTGTGTCTTATGTATTACACGGTTCGGTTGTTTTAATTTTAGCTGAGTGGGGGCCGTTGGTGCCCGGGTGCGGTGCCATGTTGTGGTGTCCGTGGGGTGAACGTGGGTGACTGTGGTCCGGAGCTGAGTGGGGGCCGTTGGTGCCCGGGTGCGGTGCCATGTTGTGGTGTCCGTGGGCTGACCGTGGGGGCCAGTGGTGCCAGTGTGTGGTGCATGTTGGGGTGACCATGGACGACCATGGGGGCTTGTCTAGGCTGCCCGTGGTGTGCTGAAGTTTTGCGCTGTGTTTTGGTGACGATGTTTCGGAAGAGTGTACTGGTGTCCTCAAATCGAGGGACCAAGGCTTCGCGACCATCGTCTCTGTGTTGAATGTAAAGGGCTCCCGAGGGATCTTTCAAACAGACGTGGGAGTGGACCATGCGTGGCGACTCCACCACCATTGACTAGAGCGGTATACATCTTCAACGTCAAAAGGACGCCATGATAGTTGTAGTATACGTGTTCCATATTTTTTTTATTACCATCTAAGCAAGTAATTCACATCCATGTATCAGTTTCGTTATCTAAACGACTCATAATTTCCCTTTTCTTTGCAGTCTCGTTATATGAACGACACCTGCATAATTGTATTATTTATTTAATAACTTCTTTGCAGTTTCGTTATCTGAACAACACCTGCATAATTTTATTATTTATTTAATATCTTCTTTGCAGTCTCGTTATATGAATGACACCTGCATAATTTCATTCTACACAAATCTCGTTCCATGAACGAGAGCTTCAGAATTTAGGTTTCACCATTGCATATATCTCGTCATATGGACGACATATTATTTAAACACTTCTTTGCAGTCTCGTTATATGAACGACACCTGCATAATTTTATTATTTATTTAATAACTTCTTTGCAGTCTCGTTATATGAACGACACCTGCATAATTTTATTATTTATTTAATATCTTCTTTGCAGTCTCGTTATATGAACGACACCTGCATACTTTCATTCTACACAAATCTCGTTCCATGAACGAGAGCTTCAGAATTTAGGTTTCACCATTGCATATATCTCGTCATATGGACGACGTAATATTTATTTAAATATCTTCTTTGCAGTCTCGTTATATGAACGACACCTGCATAATTTCATTCTACACAAATCTCGTCCCATGAACGAGAACTTCAGAACTTAGGGTTCACAATTGCATATATCTCGTCATATGGACGACGTATTATTTATTTAATATCTTCTTTGCAGTCTCGTTATATGAACGACACCTGCATAATTTCATTCTACACAAATCTCGTTCCATGAACGAGAACTTCAGAATTTAGGGTTCACCATTGCATATATCTCGTCATATGGACGACATTATTTAAACACTTCTTTGCAGTCTCGTTATATGAACGACACCTGCATAATTGTATTATTTATTTAATAACTTCTTTGCAGTCTCGTTATATGAACGACACCTGCATAATTTCATTCTACTCAAATCTCGTTCCATGAACGAGAGCTTCAGAATTTAGGGTTCACAATTGCATATGTCTCGTTATATGGACGACGTATTAATTATGTAATATCTTCATTCTAGTCTCGTCATATTGACGACGCATTCTTTTCATATTTGCATCTATCTCGTTATACGAGCCTTTTATATATATTCATATTTGTAAATTCATTCATATACTTCTTTTTTGTCATAGTTCCATGTTAGGAACATTTATATAAATAGATTTTTCTTATATATTGTAAAATATTGGTGTCAGAGTTAATTTTTAAAATTGCGTTTATAAAATAAACATGTTATTAACGCAGTTGTGTTCCGTGTCTTCACTAATCCAGTTCCGACTCGGTCTATCTTGTGACAATCGCAATTATAGTTGTTGAACATAACGGGATGGAAAATATTTGCAGTTAGGACATCGTAATATCTAGAATATCGATAAGTTTTTGAGAAACGTTTATAGCGTCGACATTTCATTGTTTAATCAGATTTGGAATAGTATATTTGGAATATTTCGAATTGTTTCGAAATTATATTTGCAAATGGAATAAACTCCAAATCAGTTGATCTATTTTGTGGTGTTCCACAGGGGTCTGCTCTTGGACCTGTTCACTTGATTATATACATGTGTTGTTTTACAGGGGTCTGTTCTTGGACCTGCTCTCAAGTGTCATAGATCATCACCCATTCTCGCACCAATTTTACGCTGATATCACCCAAATATATAAGTCTAGCCACCCAACTGAAGTTGATGCTACCATCCAATGAGAACAGAGACATGCATTTCTGATGTGAAATCATGCATGACATGTAACAAGCTGCAGAAGAATGATGATACAACTGAGGTCATTCTGATCACAACACAAAGACTTACTCCTTGACATCTTTTACCTGAAACAATAAATATCAGCAACACCAACATTAAATTCATACAGTCAGTACGAAACCTAGGTTTTACTCTAGACAGTACTCTTAAAGTGCACCAATATTTCATGAACATATGTAAGGCTGCATATCTTGAGTCGAGACGCATCAACTTCATTCGCAAATTATCTTTCAGTTGATGCCACTAAATCACGTGTGTGTTCATTAGTGCTTTCAAGACTGAACTATTGTAACTTAATTCTGTTTAGTTCTTCTCAATATTTAAACCTGAACTTTCACAAAGTTCAAAACACAGAAGCTCGGATAATTTTTAGAGTACCACGATCAGAGCACACCTCACCACTGCTCTGTATCTTACACTGGCTATCCATTTGATCCATCATCAAACACAAAAATTGTTGCTTGTTCTACGTTTCACTGACTGACTCCAGTTCAATATACATATCCGGCCTCACCTATGTGTATAAACCAGCAAGATACTTACGCCCCTCTTCTGACAATTACATACAATTAAACACAACAAAACAGTGATGTTTTACGAGTACTCTTACAACTCGAAGTTTTCGACTGCAAAAACAAACTTAAAGACTTAATAATGTTTCGTACCTGAAATATTTTCATAATATTTACTGTTTTCCAAGTTCATGATTTTTCTATTTTGTTTATCTGTAGTCATATCATTTTAGATGTTGTAAGGCACTTGGAGCTTTCAAAGATTAGGCTCAATAGAAAGTCCTCATTATTTTTTTTTATTAGATCGTAAGAGTAACTAAAATTGAAACAAGATTAATTAAATAATTTATTCTAATGGGGTGTGTTTGTGAATAGCCTTTTCTTCTACAGGGCAGATTTGATCTCTTGAAATATATTCTATTGCAAATTGCTCAACCTCTCGTCAGGATTGTCTTTAAACGGTCTAACATTTTTTTAAAAAGTCATACCGTAGTTATCAATGAAGTGAACTGAATACGTGAATAGTTTCACGTTTAGGAAATGCAAGTCGCAGACTTCAAATTCAAAGTACTAATACATACATTTCAGTAACGGAATCGATCCACTTCAAAAATGAAGAAGAGACCGAATTTATGAAAAGATAATTTGAGGATTACATACCCATTTAATCGTACTAACAAAACACTTCCAGGAAAATAAATTATATATCAAGCATTCGGATGCACAATAATCATTAGTCAACCAATTTAATGCCTGACGTATCCACCATCTAATCTAAAAAATTGAATTTTCCAATGATCTGACATTTTGAGTTTCAAGGATACATGCATCATTACCATGACCATATCTATTTTCTATACGTTTGCTTTACATTCAATAACACTAAAATCGATAATAGTATCAGGTATGAATTTGTGTGAGAACGTTTTGCAATACTAACACAATTTTTCTAAAGCTAATGTTACGTGCTTAGCCTCGAATAAGCAGCAACACAGAAAGAGTGAAAACAAACAAGCTTGTAAAACTTTAACAATGATTTTATTAAGTACAATTATTTTCATAAAATAAATGAACTTACGGTTTTAGAGAATCAAATCCAACAAGTATAGAATTCACAAAATAATCCACTAATGGAATTTCAAGTCCTGATAAATAAATGTTCTAATAGTTCCAGGTTCGAATCTTGACGATGTAATCCAAAATGGCTGACAATGTCACGTGATGCAGTTTTTTTATAATCATCCAAATGAAGTTATGAAACATATGTCCTTTTCCAGCTAAATAGAATAATTCTTCTTTCTTCAATTAATTGACACAAAGTCCAGAACAAAATTAACACTCAAACATGAAATACACAACTAATAACTTACAGCCCAAAGATTCTCTTAAAGTTAGCCTCCAAAACACAGCTATATATATATATATATATATATATATATATATATATATATATATATATGTAATTCCCTCGTAAACAAGAGGAATCATGTGATTCTGGAAGGTCACAGAAAGAAGCTACCTTCTCCAAGTCACGTAATAATGGAATGATCTAGAAGGAAATCATTCACTTCCCACCCTCAAGAACTAAAAATAAAAGTTATCCTTGAAATTATCCGATAGTATTAAAGACCTGTTTACAATGTCTAAAGCAAGGTCAGATATTGAGGTAACCAAGCCAAGGTCAGCCTGTTTACAACTAGAGTCTAGGTCAAACTGAATTTTCTAGAAAAAATCTCGCAATTAATGATTTTTAAACCCTAAATGATAAATGTGGACTTAACAATAAAAAAAAAATAAATTAAATCCAATAGCCGTAATAACACTAAGCTGATTTACATGCATTAAGTATTTTTCCCTTCAGAAAACATGAATAGACATTCATCAAATTCTGAATTTTCAGATTATAAAAGTTGTATTTTTGTTATGGATCTAGTGAAATGACTAGGCGATGGAATGTTACATTCGTTCGTATCTCAGAATATCAAAACAAAATTACATTAAACCTGATCTTTTTCTAAAGAATCTATGATTCTATAACATTGTGTTAATTTCTAACGACCTAACGAGGTACATGATGAATGTGTTAATTTCTAACGAACTAACGAGGTAGATGATGAAGTTCTCTATTTCTTGTGTAAAAAAGTAACTTCAAGGTAGTTTAGTTACCGGAAAGGTAAATAAAAGTATGCTGATGTTAGGAAAGCCCAAACCCAAATGTCTTAAACGCAGTGACTGCACTGACGAAGATAACGTTCGATGTTGGTAAAATCGTTGATTTAATAGCAAGTTGGTGTATTTATTACAGAACTTTTCTCTATCATAAATTGTTGAGTTTACAAATCTTTTAATCTGTGCATAAATCAAAGGGATCACACAACATTTAACAACAGTATCATTACCTTCTTCTGAACATGACTTCCATTAATATTTAGACTAACATGATTCAACGTATGATTGTTTATGAATACTTTAATCGTACTGTTCTTGTTGATTTTCTTGTTGTAGGTGTCAACGCCATTTTTCAGCGCAAGATACGCTATAACCAGCGGCTAGTATTGATGGTGGAGGAAGAATCCCCAAAAATACCGACATAGATCCACCGACCCATGAGAAGCTACTTGCACTGGCAGAGCCAGATACTCAAACCCACCATACAGAGGTGAGACGGCAGTTTTCCATATTTCAATTCGGCCACTCGGGGCCCCTTTAATAGTACTGGAGATATGTTCGTTCGATATTGCCTTGTCGAATCACTTTTAACATAGCCTATACGAAAGTAATAATAATGATGATCATCATCATCATTATCAGTCGCTGGACCTAGTGTGGTCGCCGCGGCACTGTGCGTCTGAATATCTGACCAGTTCTCTGTGGTTGTCTCGATCATGTGCCAATGAATATGTATCCGGAAAACGTTTCCTGGTCCATTATCTGATGTTGTTAGTCCACATTTGTCTCTGTCTACCTCTCCTTATGTCACCCTGGAAACTGTGCTGTAGTACTGTTGTGGACAGTCTATTTGATATAGTGACGTAGCCATACCATTTCAACTTTCTCTTTTGAAACGGTGGTGAGAACGATTTCATATTGGCCTACCTTGTGCCTAATTGTGTTATGCACTTCTTCATTTGTGATGTGGTCCATGTAAGAGATTCCAAGGATGGTTATGTAGCATCTTAGTTCAAATGCCTGGAGTTCTCGTTGTAATTCTGCTGTCAGGGTGCAGGCATCAATACAAAAATATTGAGATAACTAGTGCTTTCAATAGTCTGGTTTTAGTTTCAAGACAGATGTTCTTGTCTTTCCAGATCGGTCTTAGCTATGAAATAGCTGCCCTTGTTTGTGCTTCTCGTGACTGAAGTTCTACTCTTGATCCCTCTTCGATATTTATGGAATAAAGATATTTGAACTGGCTCACTGTTTCAAGTTCCTGTCCACTGACTTATATCTTGACTGAGATTTGTTTGTCAATATTTACCATCAGCTTTGTCTTTTCAGCGCTAATCTCTATGTCAAATTTGGAAGATGTTTCTTTCAGGTTCTCCACTAAGGTGGCAAGCTCGTCTACAAATTGGAGGCTGGTGATGTTACGCCCTCTAATGATGACTGTCCCACAGTGGTTTGCAAGGGCTTCACTCATGATGCGCTCTAGGTATAACTTGAAAAGAGTAAGTGCCAGGAGACAACCTAGAAGTACTGCAACTGTTGTTTGGAAACGGTTCCCCACATAACCTTGAGCAATTACTGCACTGGTACCCTTGGCATACAACTGATTGATGGTATTGGTGAACTTTTCACTTATGTTATACTTCTTCATTGTGGCCCAAAGTGCCTCATGCCACACTCGTATCAAATTAATAATCCGGCATATGTTATGTGTAATGAATGCATTGTATGAAATAAAATATCGTTTTCGCCTCAACAATTAAGTACAAATACATAGATTTCAAAAATACAATCTGAAGTTAACAACTGGCGTGACGTATCCACCTTGAATAATTTATGTTATCCCATGATCAGAAAGTGTAGGATTTAAGCACACATGCCTGTACGCTTGGCACGTTATTCCTGAAGCAATATATACTTTAACGTGCACTCCTTTATGAAAGGCTATTTCACATACATACATACATACATACATACATACATACATACATACATACATACATACATACATACATACATACATACATTGAACATTTTTAAAAAAAATAGAAAATGTTCGTCAAACAGTGATGAATTCTTGCGTTAAAAAAAAAATAAAAATATACATTTCTAGAAACGTTGCACTTAATTAATTATTCCACTTCTACAAAGAAATAAAATTGCAAATCCTCTCTCTTTAGAGTATATTATCAGACAGGCGAAAATATTAAAAAGGAATACATATTCATCTTGTACAAAATAAGTATGGAAAATGACAAGGAAGGAGCGCATAACATTCAATCAAATCAGACCGTATTACAAATAGCGTGTTGCCTATCTCCCTAAAAATTACGGCCATGCAGTTTTGTTTTAATGAATCTAATGAAGAGCATTTCGTGCCATAGTGTATATTCCCTGTAGAAGAGGGATATTTATGGCTGATGTAGAATATCTCAGTTAAGAAAACTGGCAATGTGCATTTCACGATACTCAACTTCTCCGTGATTGAGCATGTTCGGATTCTACAGTGGGTTATTACCAGAAGTTGTATTAATAAAAATAGAAATAATCATATGTTTTGCTTCCAGTCCGTGTGAAATTTATTGAATTATAAGATATGTCACATGATGAAAACCACAATAGTACCCGAGCTCAAAAATCATTCTGTAAGCATTTGCATTAGAAGTTGTTTGCTTTATTCATCCTTCACATACTTATTTCAATAGCATACTATATATATATATATATGTCTGATCTTCTTTTTATATTAACTAAATTATATGTATTTTCCAACGCATGAACATAATAAATTGCTTATATATATATAATATATATATATATATATATATATATATATATATATATATATATATATATATATATATATATATATATATATTAATACTACTACTACTACTACTACTACTACTACTAATAATAATAATAATGAGGACTTTGTATAGCGCCTAATCTTTAAAAGCTCTAAGCGCTTTACACCATCAATAATGATATATGACTACACTACAGAACAACAAATGACAAAAACAATGAAATTGGAAAACATAGAAAAACATGCCGAAAAAAATATAAGATACTAAACATGATTAGGTCTCTAAGTTTGTCCCTGAAGTCGAAACAGGTGAGTCTTGAGAGCACTCTTAAATGTGACCACTGTGTCTTTGTGTCTAATTTCAATGGGCAATTTGTTTCCTGGTATGCAAACGAACGTTGTCCATCTGACTTTGTTTTTACCTTGGGAACAATGAGTATACAATTATCAGAAGAATAGCGTAAGGATCTAGCTGGTGTATACACATGGGTGAGGCTAGATAGGTATGTTGGACTGGAGTCTGTCATTGAAATATAGCACAGATAACAAATTTTGTGTTTGATTCTGTATCGAATTGATAGCCAGTTTAGGGTACAGAGCAGTGGTGAGGTGTGCTCTGATCGAGGTACTCGAAAGATGATCCGTGCAGCTGTGTTTTGAACTTTTTGAAGTTTCTGGAGTAAATATTGTGATAAACCAGACAGAATTGAGTTACAAAAGTCCAGTCTTGAAAGTACTAATAAAAACACAAGTGTTTTCGTGGCATCAACATATATTTATTTATGATATATATATATATATATATATATATATATATATATATATATATATATATATGTATATATATATATATGTATATATATATATATATATATATATATATATATATATATATATATATATATATATATATATATATATATATATATATATATATATATATATTAAGGGGGGATTCTAAGCGTCGGAGGTCGTTTTTGCAGCCATACGTCATTTCTGTAAACGCTTTGGATTACGTATCTTTTCTGGGTAAAAAATAAATTGTGTCTCAAGGTCAAGAAATAACGATGGTACGTTAAGTAAGAAATACGAAGTTCATAAAGTGTTCACAAATATCCGACAAACCGACTCGAAAGCCATAATATTACTATTGCAGTAAATACAATCTATATTGGTGATATTAATGTGAGCGGGTGTTCCTTAATCTTTTGCGTCCAATAGTCTGATCGCGACGTTGATTTGTACACGATATAATTAAACGTAATATCATTAAAAGGAAGTTAAAAACGGCGGTCATCGGTTTCGCAAATGCTCAAACACGTATCACCGCTTTATCGTCTATGAATGTTCATAGAGAAAGAATTTAGAGAAAGAGTTTTAACACATCCAATGAATATAACCAGCCGAATCGGAAACCAGATAAGCACGTAACTATTAAAACCCACGTGTTCAAAGTTACATAAATTATTTCGCCCGCTGTATAAAAAGAACAAAACATCACCTCACATCCACAATGCATCTAACGTTGCCATATGAAAAGTTCTCAAGATCTGCAATGCTTCCAATACAAATTCTGCTAGTACTAATGAGTTGTACCTCCGTTGGAACAGCCATCTTGGAAAATGTGGGTGAAGCCGACTTGGACGCAGTTCGTATTCGACTAGAAGATGAAAAGGCCAAGAGACTTCTTTTGGAGAATGACGTTGAGGTTCTGATGATATAAGTTGAAGAGCTAAAAAGTGAGTCTTCTCAAATATCTGAAGAAAATAAAGGTATATATATATATATATATATATATATATATATATATATATATATATATATATATATATATATATATATATATTTGTTGGATATGTCGGACGTTTTGTTCAGATGTGCCTTTTCGAAAATTGCACTTATCAGTGATTATCATTTATTGTCTAGATTTGCAAGTTTAGCTCATCTTTTACTGACCTTCTTGAACTATCTTATCATGATAGTAGGAGAGGAAACGTAGAGGCAATTTATATTCTTTCTCCATTTCTTTTCCTTACAGATTCTCAAATATTAAAAACATGAACGCGATTAACGATCTCTTGTATGATAAATCAAAAATGCTTTGCACCCAACATTTTTTTATGCGTTTGACTGAGTTTGACATATCTGCATGTTAAGAGCTAAAGTTCGGCTGTTTCTGCGTTTGTTTTCATTTTCATTTATAGTATATGACGAAAATGCCAACCTACTGTTACACCTTTTGCAGACCTTTTAGATTCCATGAGACATATCGAAATATTTCTTACAACTCACATGTACTTATATTATATGTTTCAGCTTCTCAAAGAAATGTGACCTCACTTACAGCCTGCATTGCCTTTACTGCTTCGCTTTCCAAGGAGACTACATACGTTCCTGGACATATAGTGATGTTTGACAACGTTAAAGTAAATGAGGGAAATTGCTATGATTCCTCTACTGGACGATTTCGTGCACCCTTTCGTGGACTGTATATTTTCTCTGTAACCATTCGGAAAGGTTCAGGCACAAATGTCCATTTATCGATCATGAAAGACGACGTTGAGATTGGAAAAGTATTTGCAGGAACTTCTTCATACGATTCAGGTTCTGTAACTGTGGTTACTGTAATGGAGAAGGGACAGGAGGCCTATGTCAAAGATAATTATATATCACCAGAGACTATCGATGGGGACAACTGGGGCAGATTTACTGGTCTACTACATATCCGATATAATTAGATAAAATATGGTTTTAAAGAAGGAAACCACATATCTTTGGAGAACAGTTTGAATAAATTCTTTTTTGTAACCATCCTACTTGTAACGTTGACCTATATTCATATATTTGCACGCTGGGTCAAGTATTATAGCCGTTAAATTTCATATTTGTATTCGATTTAATGTACCTCTAATATTGCTCATTTTTAGGTACACATTTAGATGAATCGTGTTTCATTTTCCTTGATATGGCAGCAAAGTGTGTCTAATTACAGATCAGAAGTCTGAGAACAACGTTTGTCTATATAGTCTTTTGCTTTGCATAACGGTCATACAGAAAGTCTGTCTATATATTCACTTTATGGGTTTAAGGCCGACGATTGGAAACGTATCCTTTGAAATGTTTGTCACCATGAATCAAGGCAATATTAAGCAAATATGAATTAAAGAAAATAGCATAGATTTCTATTCAAAAATTATTGTAATCCTTAAGATGCACCAAATAAATCCAATATCCCATATTACCACTCACAAATATATGGATATTGCAAAAGGCATGCAGAGGGACAAATCGTGACATATGCATCAATGATTATACTTTACGACACATCATCCTTATAAAATAACAATACACATGATGTATGTATCCATCCATATGAAAATCCATGCACCTCTCCATCCACTCATTTACGTGCATATCCCATCCGTTGGTGCATTGAAACATCTAACCATCCATCTCTATCCACATTCTTATCGCATGCCTAATATAGTTTTCAGTCAAATATTAAAGTATGATATCGTAATCTCCAGACATGATAACACCAAATAAATACAAAAACATAATTACCACCTCTTTTTTCTTTATAGAACAGTGTGAATCATTAACCAATATTTCTTCTCTCTAAATGTCTCACTAAATACTGCAATCATAAAGTAAGATATGATTTCCGCCGTGGATCCTTGCAGATAACTCCGATGAAATATCAGTCAACATTGTGTGGTCGTCTCTGATGTAAGGAAAAATCAGACAAGATAAAATTGTTCTGACAGCAGAGTGTGTAATAGGAATCTTATAGATGTATCTTTTTCTTTACAATATTTTTGAAAATTATTTCGAATTTATTACTAACATATAGTGGTTAGAGAGCGCAGTGGCAATAAGAATCGATTGTACCAAGAAAAATGTATTTGATCGAAACTGTTCAGTTTCAAACATATATTAGAACATATTGTTAATTCGCAGCTATTTACGGACATTAACATATAACACAAAACGGATCCCTAGGTTTAGAAGGAGTACGTTGATGAATCCTGATAGAAACAATTCGTATAGAGTAAAATATGTAATGCATTAAACCAGTCATTTATTGTTTTAGTAAAAAATACGTGTTTAGCTATTAAGAACTTTAGAAAGAAAGCAGTCTTGTCCGATATACCAATATCTATATACATATATATAAATTAATGTTTGTTTCTTAGTGTCGTATGCGTTCCTATACCGTTCATCCGATTGCGATAAAACTTTGGTGAGTTGTTCTGCGCACGCCCGCAAAGGTTTCTGAATTAGTACAACCATTTAAATCGTACAGTTAACAAATGTGAGTATTTCATATAGCTTTGCGACATTTACCGTGTGTTCGCTGTGAAGTGTAGGCGCCTTAGATACGTCACGTGATCGGACAGTAGGCGCTTTAAATACGTCACGTGATCGAACACGATCTGGATTGGCTGAAACTATGATTACGTAAATCAACAGCTGTATGAAATTCATAATCGGTAGCGATACCTAATTTCGCGTGTGTTCGGTGTGAGCTTTAGGCCTTCGGTAAGGTAACCACTTATTGTGGGCTCGATAAATACCACTAAATAATCTGAGATGGTTTCCAGAAACCAGTCAAATAGTTTATTAAAACACACACACTTTCTTTCTTTCAGTGGCATTGCAACGCATGCCAGGATTAAAACACAAACACTTTCTTTCTTTCAGTGGCATTGCAATGCATGCCGGATACTTGCTAGTAGTTAATAAAATAAAGGTATCTATTTGTCAGATATGGACAACAGCATGACAATACTAGATTGGCTGTTTAAATGGTGTACAGTGTCTCGTGCAAAGACTGACGCTGATATCAGAGAAGGCATATCAGATTGTAGAATTCGTTCCCGCACTGCTTTCCTCACGATTGTGAAAATGCCGGATGTCACATCGGTCGCTTCCCACTTTATATACCAGACCGTCACGTCCATCTCTTGTACCCTAGTATACACTCCAGGCAGTACCATTTGTATCATGTGTTGTACAATTGTATACACTCCAGGCCCTCACATATGTCTCGTGTACCTTGCTTAAAGTCTAGACTGTCTCATTTGTCTCTTGTACCCGTATAATCACTCTGACTTTTTTATCCTTGCATTTTCTCAATCTGACACATCTGTTTCTTTTATCCTTGAATACAGTCCTTGTTGTCATCTTTATTTATTGTATCCGTGTATACGCTTCATACTGTCACAAATATCTGGTGTACTTTTTTGAGTACAGTATTGTCCAGGCTGAAACATCTTTCTATGATCTTTGTTTGCAAAAGTGCATAGTTTGCCGCGATTACCCTCTTTTGAGCACGTGCTCTTTCTATAGGATTAAAATTGTGGATGGAATAGTTGTTAAAAAAATATTAAGTAATATCTATAAAACGAACATCGTGTTCAAAAGTTCAGGCTTAACTAGGGTTTCTCACAAACAGTACTTTTTTTAAAAAAACAGCTGTTTACTGTTTCTTATTTTCCAAAAATAAAAAACTGTTTTTCCTTAAAATGCATTAAAATAAAAAAATTTGTTCTAAAAAACTTTTTTGTACTTCTTCATCGACTTATTATAAAAAATTTTGAGGAAGACCATTGCATTCAGCGATTTGTCAGATAAGCGAGATCTGATTTTAGTGCAAAAGCTATCACTCACGGAGAAAACACGTTCCACGTCAGTTGAAGTGGGTTTGATCGATAGTAGAGCATCATAAAGCTTTTGAAGATGATCTGTTCATTTACCAGTGTTTTTAAACAATACAAATTCACTCTTCAACCATTTGAATTTATCTTGAGCAGCGTTAGTGGTGGTGGTACTTTCTTGAAGTTTCAAATTCAGCTCCTCTTGAAGTGACATTGTTCTTTCTTCGGCATCATTTGAAAGAGTTTCAGATTGTTTCTCTTCATCATCATCATCATCGTAATCGTCAATAACACAGAATAAGTGAGAAGCAAGACTGGCGGCAAATATGAGTGTGTTTATTATGGCAAAATAGAAGGACCTTTAAGTGAAGGTAAGAGGTTCATAACATCGTTGTTAATTCGCTCATCAATGCGTCGCTTTATGTTGTCATGAAGCGTTCGACTGATTTCATGATCGATGTCTTAGATTGTTTGAAGCATAAACTTGATTAATACATCTGCAGACAACAATGTAGCATCTTCTTTGCTTAAATTTTTGACAGCAAGCTCAACTGGTTCTAGCACATTTTTCAGAACTTTCAATGCCTCAAAATCAACGCAATTAATATATTCTTCTGCCTCAAACTCCAAAAGTGTCTCACGAAGAGGTTTCTCTGTCTGAATTAAGGACTCTAGCATTGTTGGAATAGAGTTCCAGCGAGTCTTGACATCCAAATGCAACTCCTTATGATGTCCAAGCTCAGCGAAGACTTTGTCTTGGAATAGTTGATTTTTAACTGAAGATTTTTTTTGATTTTTGATACATTTGATCAATTTTCGTGCATTCTTAAGAATTTCATTGTAGTCGATTTCTTCCTCAGCATCAGTGTCTTCAATAAAGTCAACATCAGCAATGTCATCGAAATCGTCATCTTCAGCAACTTCATCACTATCCAGCAACCCCAGCAACGAATCATCAAATTCTGGTTCTTCTATAGCTTTCTTTGGAAATAATGTGTCACAAACACCAAGGTGAATACCGTGATTCAAGCAAAGTTGTCCAATTGACTTGACATGTCGAATAAATTTTTTATTGACCGAAGCACCATCAAGAGTCGATCCAATGATGTCATGATCAAACGATAATCCAAACTCTTTGACATGATTTTTGACAATTTCAATCATGTCGTGTGCTGAGCAAGATCCAAGAACGCGAACTAATCCAGTTTTTATTGTCTTCCTATTGATATTCTCGTGCAAATTAATACCAAAATATCGACGATTCCTCGAGCTGGTATATTCATCAACCGAAACACTAAACTTTGAGCCTCTCTTTAACAGTTCCCTGTTGTTGCGAACCATGAGAAGCTTTTTTCGTCAAAATCGTCGTGAATTAATTTCATTACGCCAGTCTCATTTTTTGGAAGATTAAAACCATCTCTCGATACTGACTGGCGGATGTATTTGTTCCTTGTTATCGCACGAATTGTAATGTTGTCCGTGGCCATGTCAGTAACAATCTCCTTTAGAGTCATTTTCTTCAAAAAAGCATCCATTGTAAGAGTTGGCTTGGGAGTTGGCTTCTCGCTCACAACATTTTTGCTGGATGTTGGTTCTTGTTGCTGTTCTCCTTCGATATTTATTCCATGTGTCTTGAGAAGGCTCTTTAGAGTTGTTGTTAGGTTTCCTGAGCATTTTATGACTTTATTGCATCGGTTGCACTGACCTTCAAGTTCTTTAGTTTTGCAATTTTTTTAAATAAAAAACAGTAAAATCAGTGCTGAAAAAACAGCTGTTTGCTGTTTTTGATTTTTCGCAAAAAAACAGCTGTTTAACAGTAACAGTAAAACAGGTGTTAGAAACCCTAGGCTTAACCAAGTGATAAGATGTAGATCTGAAGTGGAAAACATACTTTGGATTTACCGTCTTTAAAGGGAACTGATAAAAATACTTAAATAGAAACCTAGGGATCAAATTTTCTCTTCAACATATCAGTGTCTCCCAGAAACACAAAGGAGAATTTCATTGTAACAAAAACAATAAACCCGGAAGAAAGAAACATGATAATAAAAAGTGACAGGAAATATGTTTGTTTACAAAATACCTTTTCGATGAATGTAAATCAGTTTTGATGAGGTTGGGGGGGGGGGGGAAGAGGGGGAGATGAATATTTGATTATTTATATTTGACTAACATATGACAAATCATATAAATTTGATTCAGTCAGACATACGTTCAAAGCACGACCTACCCTTGGAGTGTGTAATACAGAGGCCTATAAGTTTATGTTAACGCAACAAAACGTTTGGTATATTTTAGGTTACACGTAAAACAATATCATCAGTCCACGCTTCTGCTGCAATTGCAGTAACCATATCGTACATTTGAATGCAGCCGTTGTTACCTAAGATGTGCCATATTGGTAATTAAATAACTATTTAAAACATGTTTACTAACGTCTTTAGAAAAAAAGTCTTATCTCTTTTGTCTTTAATATACAGTATCGAATATTGATGTAATCTTCAATCTCAAGTCTACTCCTCCTCTTCTGCTACTAATATTAATAATCAACAGTGCATCGTGAATTCGAACCGAGGCAGAGTCGTACCAAAGACTTATAAAAATGGTAATAACAGCTGCCTAGCTTGGCGCACAGCATAACGAAATTAGTGTTAAGACTGGTCGGCCTAGTATGACGATAATGTGAATTGGTCGGACATCATGATACAACTGTCACACTGGCGACATCGAAGAGATATGACTAAAAACTGTTAAAGCTACATTAAAATTCCTGATCACATAATAATAATAATAATAATAATAATAATAATAATAATAATAATAATAATAATGATTATAATAAAAATAACAACGATGACATCATCATCATGTGTTGCACAAGAAAGAAAAATGCATGTGCACCGTCTACTCCCTCTCTTCTTAAAAGTAATATGGATACATAACCTTAATTGAAACGAGTCTTTTGACCTAAACTCAATGTTCATTGAAGCAGTCATTTCTCAATGTTTCAACACTGAAATGATAAACTGTACTATACGTTTTTTTAGAATGATAGGGTCGTAAACTAAGTAATAGAAATGAGATGTTCCAAAAAAGGTTTGCAAAAATCAACAAATGATTTATCAAGCTCGAATAAAAAGTGATAATGTAGAAGATCGTACAGCAAGACAAATTAAATCATAAATTAATCTAAACGTTTGATCACCAGTCTTGATGAATCAGGTTCAAATTATTTTGGCACTCGAAATAAGATCCAGTGCAGAAGGCGTTGGTGTGTCGGTAGATTTGAATGTATTAATGTACCAGAAGCCTGAAGAGTGATGATGGACTAACCGTTTTCCTATTAATCACAAAAATATTATCTTAGCTGTCCTTGAATGAATTCCCAATAATTCCAAATTAATCTTTCTGTCATTTGATATGGAATTTACGACCATCATTTATGTCGTCCCTGGTCCTTACATGAATCCATACTATCTCTCTGGCAGAATACCTTGATCGATACAATTCACTATTATATGACCTTTGGCGATTTATTTTGCCAGTGATTGACAGTAAATGGATGCCCCGATGCTTGTCGAATGATTGTCCATCGCCCTACCGCCTAAGGTGACTGGAAGATTTCGGTCAGGTTGTTCATGTGAAAAACTCAGGTATTGGATCCAACTGCTGGTATAACACTCCTTTAAGGTCATTGGCCATTTTACAAAAGAGCAATTGCTCTTTCAGTTTCAGTCAGAGTTGGAGAATGATCAAGTGGTAGGTTGTTATTCACTTTGGACAGGCAATTGATTCCCTCCTCACTAATATATGCCTGTTGATTGAGGATGTAGGTGATGTGTTCTACCAACATTTATGGAGTGTCCTTTCGTTGACAGTGTCAGCTCTTGATATTGTGGTCGATAGAATGTCTTCAAAGTATCACAGACGTTCTTCGAGTCATTTTTGTATGCGAAAAACAGAATCTTGTGTTTGTGTTCCTTATTACTAAGTGATATATATCTGACAAATATGTTAGTAACGTTTGTCAGAAAACAGTATACTTCTGTTGTCTTCTTGAAAGTCGAATGGATCCGCCGCATCAGTTTGGTACCAAGCGTAGAATGCTTCTCGTTGTTTGGTACGCAAGTGCCGGGGTCGTACTACTGTGCCTCAGGCAAATGGGGTCGACTAGCGTGTTGATTGCCTTCCGTATTGAAAAAGTGTAGAAAATAGCCTTTAGCTTTTCTGACATTCCAAATGTTTTAGGCATTCGAGTCAATGGCATGGCCAACTAACTTATTGAATCTATAAATCATGCTTGTCACACGTGCATGGAGATGATTTTGGCTCCGTTGAAAGTCACTTTCGGACGTTCGGTTCTCTGTTCCGTATGGTATCTCAAAAGAAATTACCCATCATATTCCGAGACACAGTGAGCCAATACCGTAGCATACCGAAGACAATCTTCATAACATTCGATGTCTTCTTCACTCCACGGCTCGTCCATGGAGTTAATAATGCAATCGGTTCATTTTGACTGCAAAAGGTCAAATGACTACATTTTAAACGCCATGACCCCCTATATGTTCATGTCAGACCAGTGTATATATAAAGGGTCAGTGACTTCTCTTCCAGTATTTATTTTACTTTCAAAATACTTGCTATATATGTCAGTAGAAAGGGTACAGGTCAGAATGTCCAGGAAAAGCAAAACAGGTGCCAGAAGAGACAAAAGTCAAGATACCTGTTATCATTGTAAAGAGAAATCACACTGGTTTCCAAACTGCCCTAACAATCAATAGGAACAGGAGAAGGGTGAGATAGATTTCGAAGAGGAAAAATAAGAGGCTACATCCTCAAAGGAAGAAAAGAAACTCGACGCGTATAGAAAGACAGGAAAAGGAGGGAGTACGAAAATGAGCAAGAAAAGAAGGAAAAACCTGTGACTGCGAAAAATTCAAAAATAAGAGAGAGTGAACAAATACAAAGAGGAAATCTATCCACTTTTTAAAGTGTTGTGATGTGCATTAGATTCCAACATATTTTATCAGGATAGACCAGACAAAAAGAACCGTAAGTGCCTATTGTTTTGAATTTTTAGAATAAGGACTGACATTCACTCACACACGTTCGGCATGGGGCAGAAAAGGGGCATTTGAGTTTTAAATGATTGTGGCAAAATTAATACTGTCTCTTTTCGAAAAAAAGCAGGTGGCTCTGAAAAGGACCGTTGTATGTTTGTTTTCTTAATAAGAAAAATAATAAACTCAGGAACGGGACGAAATCAGCTTTAACTGCCTTAATCCTTTGCCACGACCAAGGTTTACTTCTGGACTGGCTGTTGTCAATGACTTGGTAGAAATCACTACGTTTTGTCTCTGCCGTAATAACAGAGTTGGGTTGTTTGGCACGGGAATGTCTTTTCCTCTTGAGTCGTAATAAAGAAGTCTGATACATATGTTTCAGACTCCTTAACTCGGCCAAGATGTACTGTTTGACTTTCATTGTCATCCTTCTCTCATGGAACCTGTTTCTTTACTGGTGTTGTTTCTTCCTGTCGTTTATTCTTCATACTTCTCCCTCTTCGTGCTGTTGAAGGAGTAAAGCTTATTCTGCTTCTTTTTGTTGCTGCAAAAATGTCTACAATTCTTCTTTCTGTTGCTGTTTTAAATCAAAGACATATGGTTAGGAAGGAGAAGGCGGTTAATGATCTCGTACTGGAACAAAGTCTTGCAAAGAAGAGAGAAAATCAGCTAAATCCCAGTTAAAATCAGTCTTTTTTGGAAGTATAAATATTGCTGACTTTGGTAGCCACTGCTGTACTATCGTTTCTCGTCTACAAGGCCGGTGCATTCAATTCATCGCCTTCATAGTTTCCGTCATATTCTAACTCTGTTTCATGGATTCACTGCGCACATACGCTAGCAAAACTTTATAGAGAATGTGACGTCACAGAATATTCTCTTCGGATTGGAAGACAGACTCCGCACTGTGATTGAATTTTGTAACGCTTGTTTGGATTGGTGAAAGTATTCAATCCATTTCGATCCACTCTTCCACTATTAATTACCGCAGCTCGCTGTTTTCCCTTCACCGTCTCTTGTCACAAAATGTCGACAAGCGTAAAATCGTCTACTCTCGTATCGCCAATGCTGTTCCGCATAGACTTACCCATCTAGGTGAAATCAACATGGACAAATTATCAGGTTCACCGATACGAGCGTTTGAAAAGGTAGACTTTATGTGGAGAGACAAGGCTGTTTGAAGAGAGTGCTCACCTACGGTCCAGAAAATCAGATGTTTGAGTAAGAGAAGCATAGATATTCGATGTCCTCTATGGTAACGAAATGATATTAACATAAAACCCAACGGACCCTTCAGGGCCAGTCATATGCCTAAAAAAGATTTGCTTTCTTGCATAAAAATGTATTTAGTCGTTTGTACAATTGCTTGAGACTGTATATCGTATGTTGTATGTGTTATATAGACTCTTTGTTGGGGTTTGAACCGAAACAAGGAAATTCCAGTCAAAAGGGTAACATTATTTTTCTATCCACGAAGCGTGCCCGACTGGGCAACACATATTGTAACCTCCGCATAATAAACGTATTATCACATTTAATATATGGATGTTATATGAAATTGACAATAAATAATTAACATTTATTACAAGAAACTGTTTCATTTCATCAGTTCCGATTTTGAAAACATTACCCCACTGTATAAAAGACCCTCCAAATATAGACCCTAGCGGATAACCATGTGCCAAGTTTCAAATTCACGGATTCTTTGAAAATATATTTTTCTGTCTTGGAAATATGGCAAGTACTGCAGTGAAATTGGCTAATGGATTAGTGTTTTGACGCATAAATGATTCACGGCTGACTGGTAAGTGCATTATTTGTCCATAATTAGTGCAGGTATATTTTTGATTCAACTGGGGGCACAGTGGTGATACTTTGAATAAAGCATGGTTTACATAACATATAAAATATATGACCTGGAAAAAACACTTATACCACATGACATGAAAATATTATTATCCCACATGACATGAAAATGTAATTATACTAAATGACATGAAACTTTTATTATACAACATGACATGAAAATATGATTATTCCACATGACCTGAAAAATGTATTATATCTGTATTTCTATCTATGTCATCATGATGATGTCCTCAATATAGAATCAAGCACATATTATATAGAGATAAATTGTTTAAGTCTTCATTTTATACACCTTCCCATCTATTATGATCGCGATTGCTCGAATTTAATGGTTTGGTCTCATTCCATCTTTTAAGTATATGTATCTCTTATAATCTATCTTTCTAATTTCAAGAACAAATATAGAAATTCAATCAGTGTTAGAAGCGATATGTTAGTTTATTTGTTTACAAAAGTAAGATACATTCAGTTTGAGAATTGAGTTAGTTCTTTAAAATTAATTCTTTTTTATATTTGTTCAATATATCTCTTTACTTTTTTAGTTAGAGTATACTTTTGTATCAGCGAAATATTATGCAATTCGTTTGTTCAAATGTATTTTCTAGAAAATATGTTTATACTTTTCTTTTTACATTTAGCTTAAGAGAGTTGACGTTCTTAAAATATATGTAAGAAGTGAGCATATGCGTGTTATCACTCTTCGGAATACCTTTGAACTATCTGCTAATCAATTTGTTTATTACTCGGCATTCATCGTTTATATTAATGGTACCAATAATTGAATGACATAATATATTTATTTCAAAATAAGCTGTTTGTCCGATATCCAGTTGTGTTTGTAATCAATAAATATCAGAAAGATTTAACAAGGATTAAACATTTTAATGGGAATGTAAAAATGTTGCAAATCCACAGCTCTCACCTAGATTAGGATGTGTAGATCTTTTGAGAATCTAGGCGGTTATGCACGTACTTTTGAATCGTATTATCATGTATGAAACCTATGTAAATCAGGGACCTACCATTATTTGTTGTATATAGTTTTATGTTAAACCTACGTATAAAAGGAACAATGATCATAGGAAAATCTATTACATTCATTTCTTCAGGAAAATAATTTCACACAATAACATATTCCAAAAGTAAGCAATTGTTCAGTTGCTGAGTTGTTTGCTCGTGTATTCGACTTTTAAGCGAGTATATACTGTACTAACCCGTTGTTTTGATGCTATATATATTAACGTCTCTGCCTATTTCTTTCTTAACATTCAGTGACATTTTTTTATTGATTATGGGGAATTGGGGGTTGTTTGGAAAATACTTATGAAACCGAGTAATTAACTAATAAGTTGGAACAGACGTCGTGATGTACAGTATTCATTAGATTTTATACTCGAAACGATTTGTTTCGTAAAATGGATGGTTCCTATTCTTTAACATAATGACTTCTGATGATTAACTAACGAGTAAGTGTTTGGTGAATTGAAGTAGAAACTGCTGTTTGTACTAAGTGTTTGGGTCGTGTGTTGTGATACATGGCGTAAAGTACCAAACTTTGACTTGGAAATGCTTTCTAGTGAGTCATGAAAATGTGAAAAAGAGCAAGCATGTAAGTGTGAAATTAGAGTTTCGTGAGGTGTTGTCATTAGGTTAATTAGATATAGATTATTTGTAGTATTTGTGCATGCGTTAAGAATACTTCAGCTGGTGGCGACCGCTGTCTTGATGTAATTGAAAATAAGTGAATCAAGGAGCCTAAATCCAGACTCGCTCAGCTGCTTGTAATGAGCCCTATCTCCAGCACTGTATGTAACAATACATTATGTAACATAATAATGAAACGTGTAATTTTAGCAACTTTGTTACTCACTGATGACACAAGGTGGTCTATTAATACGACAGTGAATGTTTTATTAGTTTACAATTATTAAAATATGTAAAATTAATTTTTTAAAATACTTAATCGACGACGTTTAATCACTGCAGTCTGTGTAATTTACGCCAAAACAATGAAAATGATCCAAATAGGTTAGAAGAACAATAATTTTTGATTTCCAAATTAACGAATCGAATAATTAGCGCTGTTTCTGTGAACATTCATACATTATCCGTATTATCATCATATTCACAATCCAAATAAGTCATAACTTGAATCTTATTTATGTCGACACGTCGTAGAGATCAAAACAAATTTCGTCACAGCATCAGTAACTAAATAGCGTTGTTTTCAAACCATTTGAACACACGATATCTATTTTTTACATCACAAAAAATATGTTTCCTCAACGAACAATCATTTCCTGTATTGATATATATATATATATATATATATATATATATATATATATATATATATATATATATGGGTCCTATTATCTCCTTGTTACCGACATTGAATTGAAAATAATGGTCCGAATTAGTTCAAATAACTCTATGAAATGAAAATATCAACATATAAATTATTTATTGTATTAAAAATGATTTAATCTTTTAGTGGGATGTACAATGTAATATATGTTTTGGCTAAAACCTTGAGATACCCCGAAGCAATTTAAGAAAGCGCCAAGAGGTATGAATTATAATGACTATCATACACGGTGGTGAGATTGAGCAGGGGAGCGTTCTCCATACTAGACCAAAACAACCAGAACGTTTACTAAAATGTGGGGGCTTTGGATGGACTCGTGATTTTATAGATAACTAACACATCACTGCTGTCCTAGTGGGTTCGAATCTGGTCTCGAACAATGTGAGCGTGTGAGATGGCATTGTCAGTATCTTTCTGTGTGTCGATGGTTCATCCATGGCGCTTTTCCAACAAAATAAACTGGCCTACATGTGCTGAGAATGGCGTCAAACCCTAAAGCACAATTCAAGAATAAGTAGTTTTATTATACCGTTAGATACCTAAACGTATGCACTGGAAAAGCTTTAAATGCGGGATTTACTAGGGGCGTCAGCCCCTTGGCTGCCACCAAGGTGTTTTTGCCAGACATCCATTGTTTACTTGTTTACACGCCTCTCTATCCCCCCCATCTCAAAACGGTACTCCTGTATCCGTCCAGGATAAATATAATCAGTAGCGTAATTTGGGTCCATTATTTAGAGTTATGCAGTATCTTTGTGTGATTGTCGAAAATGAAAGGAGCATAGATAGAAAGTATTAAGTATCTTGAAAAAGAGGCTTAAAAGGCTGTAGCGATCGATTTTGTCCCCAAGCGTTTATATCTTACTGCTTTAAATATAAAGGGAGGAGTACACAGGCTGAGATTACTAAAATAACCTGTATAAAAAACGTTTTTATAGGACAAACTGATCTCTGACAGGAGTTCGATACAATGTTGCTACAGGGCAAATTATTTTCCAGTTAATGGCAACACTTGATGTTCAAAAACTATGCTTTACTGTTGAAAAACGAAAAGAAAACAAGTTAAAAACTTCATTTCAATTCTTTACCACACTGTAATAATGTGGCAGAAGCATTGCCTGAATCTTTTTCGCCTGTCGCAAACTTATCTTTGACGACTCATTGGAAGTTGTTGTGTTGTGTACTAAAAACACATTACTATTGACGTTATCAACCGCAGTACATTTCTATCAGAGGGCATACAATGCACAGTGTATAGTGTATTTGTATGTGCATATTTCCATAATAGGTCAACCTCCAACACCTTAAATATAACGACATTGAAACAATCTTAAAAACACTGTGCATCAATATGTAGAGATAACTCTACGATTGAGTTTGGTGATATTTTGCTGAGAGACTATGGTGTGTTTGGTTACAATGAAGATCTGAAGATATGCATAGATTGAAAAGGTTTGGTTTAAATAGATACAGCTAGCATAAAGGTTACCAATATATGCAGCTTGTTGAAATACTCCAGTCGCCGGTGTCATTCACTGAGTTTCCTATCATCGTTGCTCTTTATCGATTGCAAACGATGGGCACAGACTGAATGGGACCTATTTGACTAGATGTTTCTCAAATAATTGCTAGTATACATTCCTATGGTCAGGAAACCAGGCGTTTCCAAAACGTATTGTTGAATCTGTAGTGCTGAATGTTCCATCTATCTATCTATCTATCTATCTATCTATCTATCTATCTATCTATCTATCTATATATATATATATATATATATATATATATATATATATATATATATATATATATATATATATATATAGTAAATATGTCTCTGATTGTTCTATATTGAATTGATGCTATTACTGTTCGAGTTTCTTATTTTGTTGTCCAGTTGGATATTAGGGCTTGAACGTTTTGATATTCTTATTCATGCTGCTTATCTGTAATGTGTTCTTGTATGGATTTAATATGAAAAGAGACAAAGACAAGTTCATCGATGAGCTAATTTATAATAATCAACTATGTTACGTTTCGACGTACTACACATGGGATCATAATAACTTTAGCAACATAAGCATGTCGGGCAGATTCAGATGCGTTATCTGCTCGGGTAATGGACAAACTTGCCCATACACGTGTCTCCAGCTGCCTTGCAGGCTGGCTTTGGTTAGCCAAAGGCTAAGGGAGCAAAGCCTAAAAAAAATCCGGAGTGGAAACCCTAAGGCAGCTGGACGATGTACAACATTCCCTTCTGGCAACTCATTAGTTTGGAGAGGGATGGGCTGCGCCAGACGACATTTGCCTAAGACACACTGATAATGCTGGACAAATATAAAGTTAACATACCGGATTGGTCGTCGCCCGTGTCAACAAGGACGGCGCCCGCCGTTGTCCACTGGGGCGGAGGTGACAAGTGTGTTACAGGTATTTTGCATAAAATAAGAGCGAGCGACAGCGTTGCCATCGCCACCTAGAACATAAGAAGTCTGGCACAAACTGGAAGACTCCAAGAGTTGACATATGAGACGGAACACTACACATGGCACATTCTGGGACTCCGTGAAAGAAGATGGAAAACCCTAGGAGAACACCTCACTGAAGATGGGCATATATTTAACTATAGTGGTGAGTTGGACAAGTCCGCAAATGAAGTAGGCTAAACGTGTAAACAAAGCCAACAAGGGAGCTGTGCTTGAATGTCGCCCCATACATAGCAGAATCATTTCCATTTGTCTGATAACATCTCCCTTTAACATCACAATTATCCAAGTCTATGCTCCAACTACTGATCATGATGATGAAGAAACAGAGGAGTTATACAACAAACACCAGGGTATAATAAACATGGTAAGTAAATATGAAACACTCATCATCCAATAAGAATGGAATGCCAAAGTTGCCAAGATGCTCTAAAAGACTGGGATAATCATTGTGGACCTTTTTGCAGTGATCTTACCAATGAAAGAGGAAGACGGCTGCTCGAGTTCGCAAGCTACAATTTGGTACCAGCCAACGCCCTGGGCCAACATAAAACATCACGATACTGGACATGGCAGGCACCAAATGGAACCCATCGTAACCAGATCGACTACATACTGGTTAACAACCGTTGCCGATCTGGCGTCAATAGAGCAAAAACAAGAACATTCCCTGGTGCTGATGGTGGGAGTGATCACGACCTCGTCATTATGAACTTCCTAGTAAGGTTGAAGAAAATTAACAAGCCAAAGAAAATCAGGCTTAAATTCAACATTGAACAACTGAAGGACCCTAACATCTGCAAATCATTCCAAATCACAATTGGAGGAAAATTTGCTCCATTCCTTGTCGTGGATGTTGATGTTAAAGTGATAACATACACTTTCATCACAGTCGTGGCAACAACTGTTAAGGACATCATTTGCCTCCATCGCCCGAAGAAAAACCCTGGGTTACACAATATATACTGAATATGACCTAAAAAAACACAAGACACACAACAGGGGCAGTGGAGTACCACGAAATAAACAAGAATATCAGAAAAAACTTGAAGAAAGCAAATTAAGATTGGATTTGACAAAAGCGCACATCAATCAAGAGCAGTCTGATAAAGAATAACAGCAAAAAAGCATTCCACATTGTGAAACACCTCAACAGACAGAAGAAACCAAGAGTCAGTACCATTCAAGACGAAAATGGAGAATGCCTCACAGAAGCAAGTGACATTGCCGAAAGATTGAGCATTGTAAAGAACTCTACAACCATCCATCCACAGGAAACACCGAGGTGCTTGAAGTTCCAAACTCCACAAAGTATGATTATTTCCCCATTTTCAAAGAAGAGGTGGAGTCATTATTAAGGACGCGGAAGAATGGGAAGGCAGCTGGAGTAGACAACATCCCAGGTGAACTTATCAAGAATGGTGGTTAATCAGTGACAGAGCTACTAATAAAAATCTGTAACGAGATCTGGCAGATAGGTGAATGGACAACACAGTCTACCAAGTCACTGATTAATACACTACCCATAAAAGGCAATCTCCAGCTGTGCCAAAATTACAGAACTATCAGTTTGATCAGCCATGCTAGTAAGGTGATGCTGAAGTTCATCTTGAACAGACTTAACCCACAAGCAGAGGAAATAATCACTGAAGAAAAGGCCGGGTTCCGGAGTGGAACAAGAACAATATAACAAATATTCAACCGTAGGGTTCTATGTGAAAAGTATTCACAACATCAACAAGACATCTATCATGTGTTCATAGATTTCAAAAAGGCTTTTGACAGAGTGTGGCAACAGGCATTGTGGGCCACAATGAAGAAATACAACAAGCAGATGTACGCCATGGCTACCAGTGCAGTAACTGCTCAAGGTTCTTTTTTGCGGACTGGTTCACGAAAACAGTTGGAGTACGTCATGGTTTTCTCTTGTCACCCACACTGTTCAACATCTACTTAGAGCGCATCATGAGCGAAGCCCCGGGAAACCAGTGGAGGACAGTCAGCATTGAAAGGCGTAACATCACCAACCTATCCTTTGCAGACGACTTTGATGGGCTGGCAGGCAGTGAAGATGAGCTTGCCACTTTAGTGAAGAACCTGGATGAAATATCTTCCAGATCCGACATGGAGATAAGTGCTGAGAACACAGAGCTGATGACAAATAGTGGCAAAGAAATCTCAACCAATATAAAAGTCAAAGGATAGGAACTAGAAACAGTAGGCCAATTCAAATATCTTGGTTCTGTAAACACCAAGAGGGATCAAGAGCAGAAAATTTGTCACAAGTAGCACAAACAACTGCAGTTATGTTAATGCATTAAACCCATCTGGAGAGACAAGAATATCTGTCTGAAAACTAAAATGAGACTATTGAGAGCACTAGTCATCTCAATCGTTTTGTATTGATGTATGGCCTGGACCCTGACAGCAGAATTACAACGAAAAATTCAGGCAATTGAATGAGATGACAGAGAATATCCATGTCATATCTTACATGGATCACATCACAAATGAAGAAGTGCGTAACACCATCAGGCACAAAGTAGGCCATTATGATGATCTCCTCATCACTGTCAAAGAGAAAAAGCTGGCCATGTCAGTAGAGCCAACCGTCTATCCACAAGAGTACTGCAGGGCAGTGTCCAAGGTAGCAGAAGGAGAGGAAGACAGAGAAAAAGTGGAGTGACAACATCGCAGAATGGATCCGGAAATGTTTTGCGAAGACACAGGCATTGGCACATGATCGAGACAAGTGGAGGGAACTGGTCAGATGTTCAGCAGTACAGTGCCTCAATGACCACACTAGGTCATGAGACTGATGATGATGATGATGATGATGATGATGATGATGATGACATAAGAAAAGCACAGTGCATCACACATTTTGAGGAAAAAGAATCATTTTGTGTACTAGTACAGAGTAAGATATAACAGATTGGGCTTTTGATGATCAATGAATAGGACATACAAATCGTTCACAGACCTTTCCTACTTTTGATGTAAAGTGCTTTATTGTCGTAACTATTTAAATTATTATTAAGATTGTCTGATTGCTAATGGTACGTAGAGAGAGATATCTTGCACAGAACTATATCAAGTATCTGATTTGATGCTTTGGGTAATTGTTATTGTCTTCGCTTCAAACTAACGAGTCTTTACGTATCGTATGCAAAAACAAAGCAAAAATAGCTTAAATTACTTTCCGTTGCCTTAGAATGTACAATTATTACCCTAGAATGTACAATTATTACCCTTTTACACGAACTAGCAAGCAAAGACTAATTGAACATTTTCTTTTTCATCCAGATATTGATTATTTATTGCACGGTAACATAAACTCTAAAAGCGTGGTTATCGTTGTCTCTTAAAACAATGGTGCGTTCAGATTAATATGGCCAAATAATTCGTTAAAACAGGACATGACTGATCTACCAACGTTAATGTCTCCATGATGTACGTAGTTATAAACAATTCATACGTAATTATAAACCATTCATAAAAACAAATAGTAGAGGCTCAGTCGTGCATAATAATTAATAACGTTATTTGACGTCAGTATTACATACCGTGCGGAATTACAGATTTAATATGAATATAAGGTTATTACGTTGCAATATTATCTCTGTCATATAAAGTAACTAAGCAGTAGTAATAGCCATGACCCATATTTTAGATGATTGATTGGTCTGGCACAAATATAGATCATGCCAAGGAATAACGTATCTAGATTTGGGCATCATTGCACGGAACCTTTTTGCTGAATTGGAAGGTGATATGGTACGAGGATAAAAGATCATTCAATGATACTCTATCAAACTACTAGAATCTTAAAATCTTTTCTTAGACAATTACTTTATTGTGTCACTCATAAATAATACATTTATATTCCCATGTATCCACATAGCCAGAAACCTGTGTGCGATCTATTTCGTTATCATTTCATTCTGATGGGTTTCCTTTGATGCGTCTTTAATACTGTATCAATTCTTTTGGGAAACAATTTCTGACGAACGACACTGGATATGATCAGATAACGGTAATAGTGAAAAGTCACGTCATGAACAATCACTTTTCATTACGAGCCACTTGACTCATACCATATTCTTCGCCGAAAAATTCCAAATTTTCGTTTCAAACAAGAACTTATTATAGAACTTCCTGAATAACAAATGTGCTAAGTTTTGTATAAAAGTATCATAATGATGTTAACAAGGTTTTGTTTACCTGGTCTTCTTAAGTGTGTGCCTGGATTCTAACTGGCTAGGCGATATGACCATTTTTCACCCTATATCACTCAATATAAGTGTTTTCGAAGCAGAGTTTGTGGGAAAACAAATACATGAACTGTTCGAATTTCTCACATTCTGAAATGTATCACACCAAATTTTAATATGTACTGTGGCAAGAGTGCTTTAAATAGACAGTTTTGAATCCGATCTGGGAAACGTTGCATGTATTATTAATATTTTATATTGACAGCAATTCTTTTATTAAAAACATGATAATGCCTCCTATCATTCACATAAAGAATTTAACTGTTAATGCATCGTTCCATACAAAAGGAATTTTTGGTCATTTTGCTTCTATTTAAAGAAAGTGATTCAGTACATTTTTTAAAATGTTCAGGCCGTAGTCTGTTTTATAGCTTTTATTTCTTCTTGCTCTTCGTTAACCTGCCGGGTTTCTTGGGCGTTTTTAATTCGACGCCCAGCTAGTCCTGCATCGTTCTGCTAAGAATTAATTACATGATAGATTGGAGCTTAAACTTATTTGCCTTTTTCTGATGATTATCACTGAATTTGGGTACGTCGCGTTCTAACTTTGGTACACAGAGGAGTAGTGTCAAGTTTGGCATGTCTAGCTCAGCTTGTAAAAAATAAACTAAAATAACGGGGTTTTCCATTATAACGGGTTTTCTTTGCCAACATAGTAAAACTTGTAACAAATTGTTTAATTAGCAAAAGCGGAATGTATCCATCATGTCTGTTTCCACAAGAATTTTCAAGATAAATGCAGAAGGATATTCAATATACAACAAACCTTTTGCAAGGTACCAAACTTTGATAATATTGCTAGAAAGGCTACATAAATAAAAAGTTGAAAAAGTACGAGATTATGGGGTAATGTTATGACATACATATTGAAGCTTATCCTCATAGTATGGTGGTTCACATCAAATTATGCAAGGGAGATTAATATGCAACGCAGATATGATATAGACACTCTCTTAGATAACCCTTTTTTTAATTCCATATCATAATCAGTTTGCTTTAGGTTTTGCTGTATATGCATCCATTATGCGTGGTTCTCACTGGTGGAAATGTCATCTATTATAGACGCCTCGACTCTAAGGGCTATGTCATTTTTTCTCTCGTACAATTTCTTCTATTCGATATTTGTGCAAAATAACTTATTAAAGAAAGTGTATGTTTTCCTCAAATATTTCGTTCGTTTGAATGCATATTGACGGATGTTCTGTAATAACTTTACGTCGGCGTTAGACTTCTAGCAGCCACGTTTTCAATTCATCAGCATTTTATATATATAGTAAAATGCTGGATATATGAAATATAGCATGTGAAGATAGATTAAATGCTAAATGGGATCGGAATGTTTGAATTCTGAGAGGAAAAAATGTACAACGTGAATGTGCAGAAACGATTAAGTTCAATTCGCTGCATGTACATACAAATTATATCTTCTTTCAGAATTATTGATTGACTGCAGTTAGCATTTCATGAGCTGTATCCACTGATTCAAAATAAAGTGTGCATACTTTATTGTTGACTACTAGGTTTTCAACTTTGAAATATACCCTAGTTAAAGGGGGAATTTGAGGAAATTTAGTTTTCTAACATTAAATGCAAGGAAAAAAAATCATTCATGTTAGGAACTTAAATGTTCCAGTTCCAGTCATTGCGCCTTGGTCCTGAGTGTGATGACATGGATTGGTTTGGTTACACGTTTCTGCACAGGTAAGGCACAAACCAAGCAACAATTTTCCGTGGCAATGACAAGATAAGACTGGTTGGTTTATGCCGTTGGAGGAAAGACTTTGCATTTAATCAGTTCTTCGTCGTTCTGGATGTTTCACATAGATGTTTTCCGTCAAGAATTGATGCGAAGTGAAATATTTGCAAACGTAAGGAATTATCATAGAAAATTCCAGGTATTTGTTGATATAATCTCCTTTCTCTTGATCCGCATGATACGGCAAACATTTGGCATTCGTGCTCCCTCCAAACAAACTATCCAGTGGGTCCAGAGGCTTTACAAGATGGTATCTTTTTACGATACTATTAGAAGTGGAAACTGGTTTTCAAAAAACGATCAAAGTCGTGTTCCTAAATTTTGACGGCTTAGTATCTTTGATGTTCTAACATCAACCGACGTTGACAAGTGTCCTCGTACAAGTCTTTCATGGTACGCCCTTATAATTAGGTTTAAGTGTCACGTTAAGGGTAACAGATGAAATATCTGTGAAAAAAAGCATCCGTTAAACTCGTACATGATCTCAGGTTCTTCTAAGTTCCAGCAATTCACAGAATACGTTATAATGGCCTCCTCCGTTTCGGCACGTTGGATCCATTTGTCTTCCTTTTTGCACAGGTAGTGTAACCGGCGCAAAGATTTGACCGAGTATCGACGTTCGAAGAAGTCAGTTATTTGACGGCATATGACGGCTAGGATATTCTCAGGTATGCATCACTTGCGGTACACTAGGGAGCATGCTTTCGCAATCGTACAGGCTTTTCTCAAATGGTCGATCCCTCCGTGCTCCATGGACAGTTCTCACATTTTGCCAGAGCAACACCGTAACATTTCCACGTCTATGCGACATTACTTCAACATTTCTTCCTGAAAGGCAAAAAAGGGTCCGAAACATGTGAGCGGTACCAAGCGTAGAAAACTTCCCGTTGTTCAGTGCGCATGTTGTCGGGTTTGTAGTGGTGCGCTTCAGGCAAATATGGCAGAGCGGCATGTTGATTGGCTTCAGGACTGAAAAAGTGCAGAAAAATTGCCTTTGGACATTTCGGTCATTCCAAACCTTTTGGGCAGTCGATTCAAAGACATAGCTAGATAGCTCATTGAGTCTATAAATTGCACTTGTCCCACCTGCATGGAGATGATCTTGCCTCTGTTCTAGGTGACTTTAGTGCATTTAGTGCCATTTTCTCTGTAGTATTTCAAAAGAACTTGTCCATCGTATCTCGAGAAATTGCGAGCCATCACCGTGGCATAGCGATGTCAGTCTCCGTAACGTTCGTTGTCCTCTTGACTCCACGTGTCATCGAAAGGGTCTCAAAATCATTCGACACAATCGGTCAGCGTGTTAGGACTTCTAAAGATCTTCTCACGCCCTCTAGTATCTTGCTGCAGTGTGGGGAATACAGAAAGAGATGTTCTTGTATTCACTGCTCGCACGCTTGATGAGCCAATTAGGAATCTAAAAGCCGGAAATAGAAGAGGAGGAAATTCTTATCCGTCTTGTTATTTTCCTCATCCTCCTGTTTCGATCGGTATTTTTGAATGTATCATTCATATTCCAAGTTCATGATTTGGAGACAAAATGTGACATCTTTCTTAACTCGACAAACACGTCCCTTGGCACATGTCCACAAGTAGAGCACTAATTAAAGTCTTGGCAAGTACTTTTCTGCTGTGAATCTTGTCTCATGAGATGTTATTGGTAACACGTATGGCTGATATAGGTTCGGTGACACGCCGATCAATGAATTCGTGCTTGTCCGACGTGTAGCTTGGAGCCTAGGCGTTTAGCAGTTTTTCATTTCAGGCATGCCACAGTATATCTCTTTCGACAGGCCGGTCCGCTATAACAGGAATTCTGATTCCCTTTGTTGTTTGGATCGGTTCGATTGGCAAATGCTTTTCCAAGGTTCTGGATCGGTTCAATTGGCAAATGCTTTCACAGGTTATTTTGCATTCTACCATTTCGTTCTTGTCTTGTGCGTTATTAATTTGAACCAGGGTGCACTTGATGTTGCGAAGGTAGTCCACCAATTAAACTTTGTTCGTCCCCTTTCGAGGAGATATGTAGGTCACCTAAATTGTAGCTTTTCCATAGGTGACGTGACAATGTTTATTGATCTTGTCGATGACTTTGGAAGGCGTTAGTTCGATCAGAACGCGTGACTTCTAACTGTTGTGATAAATGGAGAATCTCAAGTGATCGTCTTCTTTGGCTTAACATTGTTGTTGCAGCGTGGTTAACAAGAAATCCCAGAAATCGGCGATGAAAACTTCTGGTTTCTTTGGAATTAAATCTTTAGTCTTCACTTTGTAAGTGTAAGCCGTAGATCTAAATTTTCTGGAGGAGCGCTCTTCCGTCCTTCGAATGATGTAATGCTTTACCGGTGTTACTGATTCACTTTGGTTTTGAGTAGACTAAATTGGATGACCAGGCCTAGTCGCAGACATCGAAGATGTGGATTCTGGCTAGGTCATGTCATTTTCAAAATCATTGTCATGAATTTGAGCCAAGGTTTTAGCTACTATGCGACGCGATATGTCTATGGTGGCTTTTTCCTTCCCTTTCTTATAGAAATCGTTAGATCCTTTCATATTGACTGCAAAATATCAACCAACTAGATTTAAAACGTAGATGGTGCATATAGGGTGAACGACTTGAAGTATTCATTCTACTCTCAAACTATCAAGATGCAAGAGCCAACACAGATCTATCCCTTGATGAAAGCTTTGTCAGGTGTGATACAAATGTTTTTTTTTTTTAAAGAGAAATCAACTATTACTCCTCCATTCCAGAGACACGTCACGATAATTGCTATATCTGCCAGAAAAGAGGACAAGTGCAACATAATGTCCACAATTTCAAAGTGAGATAGGCGTCAAGAGAGGAAAAGGTTATGATACCTGTTATCAATGTCATGAGAAAGGACATTGGTCTTCAGACCGCTCTAAGAAAAATAGATCCGATCAAAGAAACAAGAGGATAGGACTTCTGATAATGAAGAAGATGAACTCTCCGAACACACGGAAGAACCGAAACCAGTCCAGAAAGATGAGAAAAGAGGAATATAAGACAGTGAAGAATAAGAGTAAAAATTGTGCCAGTGAAGAAGTAAAATGAAATGGAGAGAGAGAGAGAGAGAGAGAGAGAGAGAGAGAGAGAGAGAGAGAGAGAGAGAGAGAGAGAGAGAGAGGGAGAGAGAGAGAGAGAAATATAGAGAGAGAGAGAGAACAAAAAGAAGACGCAAACACACTTTTGGTTTTGATGATGTGTTGCGAAATTTCATTGTCTTTCTGCAAGAGAATATACCAAAAATAAAATGTAAGTGTCTCATGGTTTTGATATATGTTTTTAAATAATAAGGACTAATACTCTCAAACACACACGAGCATCAGTCATTCAATCATCATGGGAAAAATGGATTTAAGTTTATATTTGATTTGGCAAAGTTTGATTAGTCACTTTTTGCTATAGATGGGTGGTCCTGAAAAGGACGGTTGGGTGATTTTTACAAACGGACAACTCAGAACCAGGATGAAATGAGATTTAACTGCCTTATACATTTACTATAGCCAAATGATACTTCATCACCTGCTATTGTAGATGATTAGAGATCATTACTGTTGGTATATCATGGGTAGCCATTGCAGATGGCAATGCTGACTGGGATGGATATATTAGAATACTTGACTTGTAAAGTTCTTTTTCTCATGGGTCGTGCTTTGGTAGTCAGATACTTTGGTCTCACACACCTTATCTCAGCCAAAATGTTTAGTAGTAGCGTGACCGTTTGACTTTTACCGTTCTTGTTCTCTCCTAGGCACTTTCTATTCTCTTCTTCTTCCAATCGATTTTGTTTTTTCCTCTTATTATTGCTCGTTGCTGTTGAATGAAAGAGACTTGTTGTGGGTTTTTCTGCTGTTGTAAAGTTTTCTTCTCATTTCTTTCTGCATCTGTCTAAAATCTTCGACTTGTGGTAAGGAAGAAGGCGGTGGTTAAGGTGCTGCAGCTGGTACAAAATCTTGCAAAGAAGAGAGAAAATTGACGAAATCCCAATTAAAATAATTATCTTCTGGAAGAATCACCGTCGTTGCCTTGGTATCTTCTACTATTACATCACTCCTCGTCTCTACTACCGGCGTACCCCAATTCATAGCTTTCTTAGCTTCAGTCATCTTCCAACAATGTATCGTCGATTAAATGCGCACCGATATATAGTATGTGACGTCACACGTAGCTATCTTCTAATTGGAAGATAGTGTGCGATGTGATTGAACTTTGTAACGCACGTTTGTATTGGTGAAAGAGGTCAAACTGTTTCGATCCGCTCTTAAACTATAAATACCCATTGCTTGCCTTATTCTATTCACAACATTCATTCATCATTCAGGCAGTGGACACCGAGCTGACAAGACCGGGACAGCGGCTATCCAGAGTGAGCATGGCGGCAGTGAGATAAATCCTACCAATTAGGAGTGCTTAAAAGAAAATGCACCCGTATGAGCAGGAAGAAGCTGTAGTGTATGAGAAATACTCCACTACATGAAAAGACTTCACCACTGAATTACGACCAGCCACCAGAAGTTAGACTGCTGCAAAATCCCTACATGCTGACCAAGAAATGGCGCCACGTAGAAAAACCAAGATGGCCGCCCAAGCACGAGGCACAACGAGGCGTCACTACTGCTTGGGCGAAAATGGAGGGACATCTCGTGGAAGCAGTAAACATTTCCACAAACCACTTCTCAGCATAGTAGACGATATAACTTAACCAGCCAGAAGGGAAACAGGAGGATACAGAACCCGATGCTGTGTCTTCCACCTTCTGCACCCCGAGTCGAAGACAGCGGAGCAAGAAGTCGGAGATACATTGCCATTTCACTGTACTGAATAATAGGGGACTCATTTGGTTTAGAGTACCCCTCTTTGACTAACGATTTGGCCCTGAAAAGACAAATTTGACCTTTTTTGGCACTGCCTTCAACAAATTTATGACCAAAAATTACCTACCATTGACTACACTTTTATATGTCGCTTAGACATTTTTAATTTTAAATACATAGGGATTTTGTATGTACGCTCATGGTACTAAATCCCTTTATATGCTAGGATGATTAATAAATATTTATAACTCGGATATTTGGCTAATTGCACAGGTGACTTACACATTATTGGTTGTTAGGCTGTCCATTAGTACAACTGGACTGAATTTGATGCATGAGCGCGTGCTTGGCCCTTCGCCTCCCTTGCTGCCTGCAGCAGTTAATTTACGTGCATGCACGCCCAATAACTATTGCAGATATAGGCGATATGAGAAAACTATTTTTCTCTCGCTCTTCCTTACTGCTATTGCAGAGGTAGGCACTTACAAAGAATACTGAAGGGGTGGGTGTGTGTGGGTTCTATTCCTACCCACCCAAATGGCCTTCCAATCACACCGTGTCAATACAATTATTGACCAGATGTGACGGCCAAATTAAATAGTGATCTCTGATCACATAAACGCCTAGTGGGTGCGCGGCACAATTCCCACCCACAGGATAATTAAATAACCTTCTATTGAAGGACAAACCAGTGCTAAGAGCCTCACGGACGAAGCACTTTAAACAAATTATTCAATTCAATTATTCTATTCACCTGTACTTACGGTAAGATGTGGACTTACGTATAGTCGTCTAACCTCATATAGGTGATGCTGTTCAAACTGGACTACCCCATGTATGTTTCATTATAATTATCTGTCACGAAGATCAAAGATACAGTCATTTCTTGGGAAGAATTTATGTGGAGAGGTAATTCTTTCTGCAGTGAGTCTTAATATATGGTCCAGATGTCAGACATAGTTTGAAGAAGAGAAGTTTCATATGTTTGTTCAGAGGTGTTAACAAAATCTTTACGGCCCTTTTCAGGGCCACTCCATTGCCTCGAAAAAACTCTACGCGTTGCCAAAAGAAGTTCGTCTTTATGCTGTATGTGTTGAGTGTGCAACTTACAGCTTAGACGAGATGTTATGTAGTACTAATGGTGTAGTGAGAGAATATGAGAGAATGCAATAATGAATTCAGATAGGAAGACATTTGTTACTCCTATGCGGGGGTGGGGGTTGGAGACGGACACTGGATAGCGCAAAAAGTAAGGTAACGCGCAAGAAAAGTAAAGGAAAACCTCTCCTACGCATTTCTACAGAGCTACACCCTTACACTTCCGCTATGAATTTTCACAGATTTTGAGAAGTAAATTAAGTCAAGTTGATATTTACATAATACAACTTTTATTTGTTTCAGCTAGATACGCATTTTTGCTGTCTATTGTGGCGACATATAGTGACCTTTTAGATGTTATTCCAGTCACCCAGTGGAAAGGTCTTGGGAGGGGCTCATACGAGAAGAGTCATAAGGCAGACGGAAAATAAATATTGCAGAAAGTGGATAACCGGAAGATATGTTAGATTCTGCAGGGTCTAATCTACCGGAACAGGCCGCATTCCTTTTACATCTGATAAGATTGAAGAATGTTCAAAACAAAATATCTTATATCGGTATGTCAACTGAAAAATTAGGTTGCATGTCAACAACAAGATCATTATGGCGGCCGCCATTTTCCCCATTTGCATGCCGATCTTAGATGTTTTGTCAAACAAATTTTTGAATCATAGATCTAGACTAAACTGTGATACATTTAGATTATTCACAACCGTTAGACGTTTCTTCCAGCTGAACAGTCAATTTGTTTTCGAAAAGTGTAGTTTTCGTCTGCTTCCTGACGGCACCCATGGTTGACTAAAGATATCCAACGTCAAGGTGCTCTTTACCAAATGGGGGATGAAGAGACTGGCACTAAAATGTAGAAAAATGTGTTTTACGTTTAATATTTTTTAGGAATCAAAGTAGCTTTTATTCTGGCCAAAAGAAGCATAAAGAATAAAATTACCAGGTCAGAACAGGAATTGATCACACGCACGTACATACACGCATATCACATTAAATCACTTAATTTCAGTTCAATATTAAGTATATAGTAGTAATGAGAACTAAACATTTATTCTCATGTAATTATATAGGCGGTCGTTAGGCACTAATCCAGATATAAGACGCAAGGAAATGAAAACATTGTCAACTTGAAAAATGGGAGAAATAATGATTATTAGGACAGACTAGTCCTAGTGGTTAGATCGTCCGCCGCGGAAGCGGGAGATCGTGGGTTCGATCCCCGGCTGAGTTATACCAAAAACGTACATAAATGGTACTAACAGCTGCCTCGCTTGGCGCTCAGCATTAAGAGTTAGAGTTACGACTGGTCGGCCTGGTGTCATGATCATGTGACTGGGTGGGACATCATGCTACATGTCTGCGGCATCATGCCCCAGTGCTAGACATCACTATAAACTGCCTCACTGCAGACATCGAAGCGATATGACTGAAAAATTGTTAAAGCTACGTTAAAAATCCTAATCACACACATACACACACACACAGGGCAGACTAGTACTAACAATTTTCTATTTATCCCGTTGTTCAAGTTCTCAAGTTCTCAAAAATCAATCGTCGATGACAAATTACGGGGAGAAAATAGTACGTGCTATAAACCTTTATCACTTAGGAAATATGTGTGCTTAGTTAGTTATAACCCTCGCCACCACACCCCAATATGCGATTCGATACGAGCACGTTATGTTTAGCAGAGAAAATTGGGTTAATGTCGGTATTATCTGAAGATCTAAACTTTCGATATAATGTTGTGAGTAACCATTTGAAGAATACCAAAATGTAGAGCTGATTATTGTTTCTCTCGTCTATTCACTAAGGTGATGTCTAGCTTAATAAGTCGGCAACACTCCGAAAAACCTTTCTTTGTAAAATTGGGGTGGCACTGATCCTACATAATTCTCTCTTTTTTAATGGACGTAAAGTTATTTGATGTGAGTTTAACTATATTAATTTTAAACAAAGAGCAGCTAAGCATGCCTATGATGGTATTCATTACTGTCATTAACAGGGAAATTTAAAGTTTTCATCAAATCCTTCCCAATTCACCAGAAAACAAATATTTTATTCTCTTCTAATTGGTAGCTTGTGGGCTCACATCCAGCCGTCTATATCAGGCGGATATGCTATAGTTGCCATGGTAACAACCTCAAATCAACGGAATACAGTAAAGCCTTTGTGTTATATGAGTTTCCTTCGATTACTAACACTATCACCAATGACAAAAACAAATGAACTTGTTAAATATAAAGTAAAGAAAGAACATTGTTCTGAAGGAATCAAATTCAAGAAAGGAGAAAAACGTTTAACATGGATTGTATATTATGCTTTATGACAATTTGTCAACTACTCTGTTGCTACAACCTTTGAAATCATTAGTGGTACAATGACTTCTTTGCTATGAAAATCTTCTTCGTTCTAACCATCGATCCACAATACGTCCAAGGCGATATTTAGCATTACCTTCGCTCTTGCGTTTCTTAAAGCTCGATACGAGCAGGTGTATATTTTAAAATTAAAACGACTGGATTTATCCGAAAGAACTGTAATTAACAAAAATGATGATATCTTATAAGCCGGTAACTTATCTTACATGGTATTTCAAAGTTGATATTCGTAAATAAACCTTACCACAATTCTGCTAAAACAATGAAATCACTTAAAGGAGCTCATTAAATACTGAAAATAATGCGTGCTCAGTAGGATACAGGTGTTATTATATGAAATTTGTTTTTCTACAGGAAGCAGAATTTGTGCAAATAAAATGATACGAGGTAAATGGTTCAATCAAATATCTTCACATATATCAATTGCTTTGAAGAACCGATAGTTATTCCGCCTAAAATTCAATGGTAATAACAACTTGAAATTTCAGAAAACGTTGTCTATTTCCATTTGGCGCCAGTCAATTTTCTGAATCAAAATTGACTGGACGCGTAGTAAATAAAGCACAGAAGCAAAGCTGATTCAAGTTGACATTTTTCCGTATCTTGCATGTTACAAAGTATGGATTGATATGCATGTTACAAAGTATGGATTGATATTCATGTTACAAAGTATGGACTGATATTCATGTTACAAAGTATGGATTGATATGCGTGTTACAAAGTATGTCTTATAGACGTTTATGCCATATTCAACATTCGCATTAACTCCCGAATATTCTTTGCATGAACATAATACTGAAATGTATAGAGAAAATATAATTGTATTTTGAATCTGTTTTTCATTTATTGCTGCAAATGTCATTTACAAAAGTTTATATTTAAGATGTTTGTTATCCTCTGTTAGTTAACTTAATAGTTCTGATCAATACACTAGCCAGATGACTGGGGTAAGGATTTCTATCTAAGCAGCTGTAGTTTTTACCATTACCGTTCTCTTCTGGTATCTGAGAAATTCTAGGATTTCTGAAGGGGACTTGAACTGTTAATTAATGATACACAATTAATAATACAAAGGTACCTTACATTTAGGCTGGTTTTGAGGTGTAGACATTCCACAATCATTTCTGATATTTGTTGAGAGTTTATTAAATTATCTTGATTTTATATACTAAATTGGATAAGTCCTTGCATGTTAACGATGGCATTCCTAGTCATGGACGAGAACGTTCAGGGGGATACGGTAACGATCGCGAGGCAGACGGTAATGATTGCTTAAAGTAGCCAACATGAAAACAGCTTACATTCTTCAGGGTCTAATCTACTGATATGTATCACATTCCTTACGCCTGAAGTATGTACTAGACAAAATATCTTAAGATCGGTATGCCAACTGGAAATTGTAAGTCAAGAGCCGGATCATAATGGCAGCCGCCATTTTTCCCATTGCCATACCAATTTGAGGTCCCAGTTTGTTTGGCAAGTTTTCATCCGAAGATGACCTATTGCAGAAAAATGATAAGAATATTTCATTAAATATACAAATAAAATCTAACTAATGATTTTTGTTGAAACGATGCTTGTAAGATTCTGACTGAGATATTAACGTTAATTCCTTATGCAACTGGTGACTTTTATACTGAACCAACACTGCCACCAAGCATTCTTATTTACATTTAGTTTTGACAGGAAAGAGCTAGTTTGAATAATTTCCTGTGACAAGACAGCTAAAAGAAAAAGTATGTCCCTTATGCATGAATAAAGTTCAATAGTACTGTAACAAATCAGCATACTTTTCATCACCCATCAACTATCTGGATTGTTAGATATTTACCTCTGTAGAAGACACATGTAAGCCAAGTTGGCTGCTCATTTGCAGCCTAAGTTACGCATTTGATCTCGAATGCTAGCCTAACTGTGACAGGCAGTAACCAACAAGTTAAAACATTTCCAAACCAAACTCAAAGTAAATGTAAACCACATTACAAATTTAGCTTATGTGTGAATTTAAAAATGCTAGGATTGTGATATTTAGGCTCATGCCTTCTATTTTAAAATTTAGGGAGGTGTCAAAATAAGAAACTATCCAGTGAAGCCTGAGATGTTTGATCAAGCACATTCTTGAATCGCATCAGATGTAAACAATATTGTGACACGTTACTCTCTGCCAAACCCTAATTTTCTTCCTATAGATAATGTGTTGAATATTTAATCCTTCTTTCCTTAAGACCGTTTTCCGTTGTATAACTTGTGCATCAACATAAAAAAATGGCCGACAGAGCGGATCAAAACCAGCACAGATATTACATTTTAATAAGAACGAAACAATTACAATTCTAGACTTACATTTATACTATTAACCAGTAAACTATCCAGTGAAGAAATATATGCACTAGTAGCCATTTCGAACGTATGATCGTACACTTTTTATGTAGGTACCTTTCTCAAATTGCAAGGAGAGTCTGCCATTAAATTGTAAGTGAATCTCTACTCTTTAGAACAGAATACTAAAACATGAGATGAAAATACATTTAACTGATGCTATCATTTAGAACTTCGCATTGTAAATTGACTTTTATCGGTTAAAGTATTAAATATTAAGATAAACTGAGACAGACAAGAAAGATAATCTTACACCAACCGCCAAACTACATTCCTATCATATAGAAGACTTCTTACATCAAGCAAATGAATTAGAACTGGCTAATAATATTTGTAACTATAAATATAGCATATAATGGTACGCGATTGCACACATCATACTACAAATAATACAGCATATAATGGTACGCCACTGCACACTACATACGACAATCAATACAGCATAGTATGGTACGCCATTGCACACTAAATACTAAAAACAAATACAGCAGATGATAATACGCCATTGCACACTACATACAACAAACACTACAGCATAGTATGGTACGCCATTGCACACTAAATACTAAAAACAAATACAGCAGATGATGGTAGCCATTGCACAATACATACGACAAACAAACACAGCAGATGATGATACGCCATTGCACACTACATACGACAAACACTACAGCATGTAATGGTACGCCACTGCACGCAAAATCCAACAAACAATGCAGTATATGTTGTTTTGCCATTTCACACTACATAATACAAACAATACCGCATATGATAGTACGCCATTACACATTCCATACGACAAACAATACAGCATATAATGGTACGACATTACAAACTACATACTACATACGATAAACAAATACAGCATATAATCTTAAGCCATTGCACACTACAGACGACAAACACTAAGGTATATAATTATACCCCATTGTACACTAAATACGAAAATATACTGTATATAATGGTACGCTATTACACACTGATTACTACAAACAATACAGCATATGGTGGTACGCCATTGCACACTACACACGACAATCAATACAGCATGTAACGGCACCATTGCGGATTTCCTAATGGTTAGAGCGTCCGCCGCGGAAGTGGGAGGTCGTGGGTTCGATCCCCGGCTGTGTCATACCAAAGACTTACAAAAATGGTGCTAATAGCTATCTCGTTTGACGCTCAGCATTAAGAGGTTAGTGGTGTCATGATAATGTGACTGGGTGGGACATCGTGCTACATGTGTGCGGCATGATGCCCCAGTGCTTGACATCTCTATAAACTGAATCACTGCAGAGATCGAAGCGATATGACTGAAAATTAGTTAAAGCTACGTTAAAAGTCCTAATCAAACAAACAAACAAAATGATTTAACGGTACGCCATTGCACACTACATACGACAAACAATACAGCATTCAACGGTACGCCATTGTACACTAAATAATGCAAGCAATTCATCATAAAATGGTACGCCATTGCACACTGCATACGACGAACAATATAAAGCATGTGAGTACTTTAAACATTGCGACATGAAACTACAAAGCTTAATAAATGTTCCAGATGCAGCAGTGCTATCAAATGAATTGGTTTGAATCGTAATGGTAAATGAAAAGGAAGCAACAGTAGCAGCAGCAGACGTAATATCCTGAAATAAATGGTAGAGGAAAAATCGGTAAAGGTTTTATTAGCATCATATGTCGTAGTGATATATGTAGCAATAAAAGTAGAAGAATCGACAGAAGTATCTGTAGTGCAACAATCACCAAAATCAGTTGCAGCGATTGCAGTTTACAGAGCGGAAGCTGTAACAGATATCATAGTAGTATTTGTAGTCGCAGGGCGCACCTAAAGTAGTTGGCACCCGGGTGGATCCTTTATTTGGCACCAACACAAATAATTGTAAAATTTAAAAACATATATATGTAACGTTTGCAAGTAGATTGTTAAATAGTACAGTGCTGTCATAAGCAAAGTCAAAATAAATTTTATTAGGCAAATTTTTCATTTGCTTTGAAAACTGGTATTCCAACTCTGCCGATGGTACCCATCCTTCTGGCTGACACCCGGGACGAACACTCCCTCTCGAACCCCCTTAATACGCCACTGTGTAGTCGTAGTATTAGTAGTGTTTAACACAGCTCTCTCTCTCTCTCTCTCTCTCTCTCTCTCTCTCTCTCTCTCTCTCTCTCTCTCTCTCTCTCTCTCTCTCTCAACCGCTCCTCCAGTGGCCTAGTGGTTAGAGCGTCCGCCGCGGAAGCGGGAGGTCGTGGGTTCGATCTCAGGCCGAGTCATACTAAAGACTTACAAAAATGGTACTAATAGCTGCCTCTCTTGACGTTCAACATTAAGAGGTTAGTGTTAGAACTGGTCGGCCTGGTCTCATGTTAATGTGACTAGGTAGGACATCATGCTACATGTCTGCGGTACGATGCCCCAGTGCTAGACATCATTATAAACTGCTTCACTGCAGACATCATAGCGATATGAATGAAAAATTGTTAATGCTACGTTAAAAATTCTAATCAAACAAACAATCTCTCTCTCTCTCTCTCTCTCTCTCTCTCTCTCTCTCTCTCTCTCTCTCTCTCTCTCTCTCTATATATATATATATATATATATATATATATATATATATATATATATATATATATATATATATATATGAATTTTACGTTGCATTTGTTTTTGCCTATGTGATTCAAAATATCGAAAGATCATGCAATTAAGACAGTTAAACGTAACAAGACTGAAAATCGCTTTTAAAAGGGTCAAGCGTAGTCGTCCGTAGGGAATTCATTGTCGAAAACTACAGGTTTTTTGATTGCGTGACGCCTCTGAGCATCGTCTGAGGCGGGATTAAGTGGGTAGGTCTCGCGAGAACGTATGTTGATGCCTTCATGGTAGTGTGTATGGTAATACGAACACATTTACTGATGTTGTCGAAGGGATCAAGCAGTTTACTACAGTAATATCTTCTGATAGGCTTGATCCGTTATTTTAGAGAAATAAATAAAGTCTGTATTGTATTGAGTTGTGCGATCATCTGCATGTGTTATGAAGTGAAAGTTAACTCTATAATATTATCTCTGTCTCGTGTTGTAGTTAAATACGTCCATAGATCACAATAGATTTAATAAAGTAGTTCAAGTTTTATCGCTTTCATTGCAATTTCCAATACTTTCACATTAACAGTGATAGTCATGACATATATTTATTGGTAAACGTTTGATAATCCATGTATTTGGAGTATGTAATGTATAGATAGTTCTCGAAGTACGTCATCAACATGTGTGGCATGCTGGCAGATTTACCATGTGGCATGTAATTTGAACTAAATTCATCGAATCGGACGATAGTGTTACAAAAGATATATACATTTATACAACGCAAATCAGACTTTCTTTTAGTATCTATATCATTAATGTATACGCTGATTTTGCTTCAGCTTGTTCAAAATTATCAGTTTTGTTGACTGCATATAGGATAATCTGCAAGTGACCTTATCGGCAAACATCCATAGAACACACGGTTCTAATTACATAGAAGAATTGTGAACCAGTCTAGAAATGTGTGAAGAAATAATAGAGTATATACGGGTTTGGTGGTCCATTATGGTTAATTATGCAAAGTAAAATTTTAGTAAAAATGTCTTTTGAGAGCTTTTTATATCTGTAATTTAGAAAAGATATAAACAATATTCTATTGATGCCATTTTAGTATTTTTATATGCTTGACTTAGGAGTACTCAAAAATGAAATTAGTGCCTGACTCATTGGTGCAGAATCGATAACACCTGTTTCATGCACATGTAGATAAAAACAAATTCGCGGCTCATATGGTGTTCTCCACACAGAAGCTTGCACCATGGATAGTTGTGCATGGAGTGCATATGTCTGATAATTAGCACCCAGAAATGTTAAGTTATTGAATTTTGAACATCATGGTGTTTCCATATGTTTACTATGGGAGTTGAATTCGTACTGTGACTCCTTTAGGCGAAGCAAGGCAATACACTTCATTCAAAATAATATTCTATTGGCTCATTCATAGCAAAGACCACCAAATTTTGTAATCCAGTAAGCGCAAATAGAATGTTAAAAACATCTTTCATTTGGATTTATTTCAAAATGGGAAAATACAATAGAAACTGGCCTGTTTCATGTAATGTTTCATTCCTTTTTTTTCTTTGGGTTTTGGTTTTAACAGGCAGAGATACACAAATAGCTGGTAAATTACATACAGCTTTTTTAATCAATTTCGATTGACTTCAGAACGTTTAGCGTGAAATCAGGTCTGAAAATTTCATTATTATTATCGTTCACAAGCGAAATCTTAGATCTAACGTCTATTTGACGAAAAAAGAAGCGATAAACAACTGGATCCTACAAATTTGATCTGTATGTAAGACTGAGCAAGACCATTCTTTAAAGACTCTTGACGTTATGTGATGTGATGTGATTCGGAGTATTAACGTAGATCTAAACAATGTTTCAGTCGTAACGGTAGGTTGAATGCCATGCGGCAGTTTATAGTGATGTCTAACACTGTGGAATCATACCGCAGACATGAAGCATGAAGTCCCACCCAGTCAACTTATCCTGACACCAGGCTAACCCGTCCTAACACTAACCTCTTAGTGCTGAACGCCATGAGAGGTATCTGTTAGTATTATTTTATAAGTCTTTTGTATGACTCAGCCGGGGATCGAACCCACGCTCTGCCGCATCCGAGGCGGATGATTTAACGACAAGGTCAATCCAATACCATTTTAACTTCATCGGCATTTCCTCGATAGGCGATTTAAGTTCTGGATTTAATAATATGTCGGTGAAGCCACAGTATAACTTTCTTGTCTTTTAACTTGCGAAATTTAAATTTATGTTAGTACTTCTTAATAATGAACCGCTCCGGTGGCCTAGTGGTTAGAGCGTCCGCCCCGGAAGCGGGAGGTCGTCGGTTCGATCCCCGGCCGAGTCATACCAAAGACTTACAAAAATGGTGCTAACAGCTGCCTCGCTTGACGCTCAGCATTAAGAGGTTAGTGTTAGGACTGGTCGGCCTGGTGTCAGGATAATGTGACTGGGTGAGACATCATGCTACATGTCTGCGGCATGATGCCCCAGTGCTAGACATCACTATAAACTGGCTCAATGCAGACATCGTAGCGATATGACTGAAAAATTGTTAAAGCTACGTTAAAAATCCTAATCAAACACACAAACAAAACTTCTTAATAATGACCGCTCCGGTGGCCTAGTAGTTAGAGCGTCTACCGCGAAAGTGGGGGGTCGTTGGTTCGATCACCGGCTGAGTCATACCAAAGACTTAAAAAAATGGTGTTGACAGGTGCCTTTCTTGCCGCTCAACATTGAGAATAAAACTTCCGACGTCTACATCCCCAGCCAACACACACACACACACATATATATATGTATATATATATATATATATATATATATATATATATATATATATATATATATATATATATATATATATATATATACACACCTTTGTTGTCTTCAGATATCTTCTCTATCATAGATTGTTGAGTTTACAAACCTTTTAATTTGTGCATAAATCAAGGGGATCACACAAAATTTTAAGAATTGGCTCACTTCATTTTACTGGACACGACTTCCTTTAAGATTTGGATATATATATATATATATATATATATATATATATATATATATATATATAAGAATTTAGAGAATGAGTTTTAAAACATCAAAAAGACATAACCAGCCGAATCGGAAATCAAATAAACACGACAATATTCAGACCCACTTGTTCAAAGTTACATAAAGTATTTGGCCCGCAATAAAAATAGAGCATAACTTGACCTCACATCCACACTGCATCTAACGTTGCCATAAGGAAACTTCACAAGATCTGCAATGCTTCCAATACAAATTCTGCTAGTATTGACGAGTTGTTCCTCTGTTGGAACAGCCATCTTGGAAAAGGTGGGTGAGGCCGACTTGGACGCTGTTCGCATTCGGCTAGAAGATGAAAAGGCCAAAAGACTTCTTCTGGAGAATGACGTTGAGGTTCTGATGTTGAAAGTTGAAGAGCTGAAAAGAGGATTTTCTCAAATGTCTGAAGACAACAAAGGTGTATATATATATATATATATATATATATGTATGTATATATATATATATATATATATATATATATATATATATATATATATATATATATATATATATATATATATATATATATATATATATATATATATATATATATATATATGTATGTGGGTGTGTGTGTGTATGTGTGTGTGTGTGTGTGTGTGTGTGTGTGTGTGTGTGTGTGTGTGTGTGTGTGTGTGTGTGTTTGTCGGGTCGGAAGTTTCGGATGTCGTAAGTTTTATAAAGCTGTGCCCTATCGAGATTTGCACTTTTCAGCGATTATCATTTCTTGCCTAGATTTGCAAGTTAAGCTCATCTTTTACTGGCATTCTTGAAATATCTTATCATGATAATTGGAGAGGACACAAGGAGCCAATTTACATTCTCTCGAGTTTTTTTTTCTTAGAGAGTCTTAAATATTAAAAACATGCATGCGACTAGCCTTCTCTCGTGCGATACATTCTTAAATATTAAAAACATGCATGCGACTAACCTTCTCTCGTGCGATAAACTCCTAAATATTAAAAACATGCATGCGAGTAACCTTCTCTCGTTTGATAAATCAAAAATGCATTGCACCCAACGTTTCTGATTGAGTCTGAGTCTGACTTTCTCGGATGCTACGAGCTAAAATTCGGCTGTTACTGAGTTCGTTACAATTTTCATGTTCAGTTAATGACGAAAAGGCAAACCTACGTAAAGACTTTTTGCAAATCATTTAGATTGCATGAGACATATAGAAATGTTTCTTACAACTCATATGTACTTATATTATCTGTTTCAGCTTCTCAAGGAAGTGTGACCACTCGCAAGACCGGCATTACCACTCCTTCTAAAACAATGCGAACATTATCTGTTTCAGCTTCTCAAGGAAGTGTGACCACTCGCAAGACCGGCATTACCACTCCTTCTAAAACAATGCGAACAACAATAGGACGTTTCGATTCAGATGAGTATTATTGGCAACTTTAAAGTAAATGAGGGAAACTGCTATGATTCCTCTACTGGACGATTTCGTGCCCCTTTTTGAGGACTGTATATTTTCTCTGTAACCATTCTGAAAGACACAAAAATCAATGTATTGATCATGAAAGACAACGTTGAGATATGAAGGGTATTTTCAGGATCTACTCTAAACGATTCGGGTTCTGTAACTGTGGTTAGTGTAATGGAGAAAGGACAGGTGGCCTTTGTCAAAGAGATGTCTGTTTCATCAGTGATTATGCATGGAAACAACTGGGCCCACTTTACTGGTCTATTACATATTCGATATAATTAGAAACAGCATCCTTTCAAGGAAGGAAAACACCTATCTGTGTAGAAACGTGTGAATAAAATCTGCTTGTAACCATCCGACTTATAACGTGTACCTATATTCACAGATTTGTACGCTTGGTCAGCTATAAGAACCCTTCAATTCCTTTTAGTTTTCGTGTTAATATATATGTAGTAATGCCTTTTCCTTGATACGGTAGCAAAGTATGTTTGATTACAGACCAGAAGTCTCAGAACAACGTTTGTATAAACAATCTTTGGCTTAGCTTGATTTATAGAAATATATTCTTGGAAGTTGAATCCTATACGAAGTGAAACATTTTGGGAACATTTCTTGTTAATCTACGTAATTATGCAAACCTTAAGAAATAATTCAAATTGTACATAGTTCTTCGACAAAATGTTGTCTATATATTCACTTTATGGATTTATGGCCCTTGATTGCAAACGTATCCTTTGAAATGTTTGTCACCATGAAACAAGGCAATATTAGCCAAACATGAATAAAAGCAAACAGGATTATGTTGAAAAAATATTACGATGTTTAAAATGCAGCAATTAAAGCCACTATTCTCTATTACTGCTCACAAATAATTGAATTTTGCGAAAGGCATGACGGGGGACAAATCGTGATGATTATACATATGCAGCAATGGTTCTGAATATGCAATTATATTGTACGACACATCATCCTTCTAAAATAACATTTTTGTTTTCGTGCTAATATAGATCTATTATTACTCCTTTTTAGGTACACATTTAGATGAAACGTGTTTCATTTTCTTTGATAAGGCAGCAAAATGTGTCTAATTACAGATCAGAAGTCTGAGAACAAAGTTTGTCTTTATTTGTCTTTGCATAACGTTCATACAGGAAGTCTGTCTATATATTCACTTGATGGGTTTATGGCCCGTGATTCCAACGTATCCGTTGAAATGTTTGTCACAATCAAGCAAGGCATTATTAGACAAACATGAATAAAAGCCAAACAGGATAGATTTCTGTTTAAAAATTATTGCAATGCTTAAAATGCGCCAGTTAAATCCACTATCCCCTATTACCACTCACAAATAATTTAATTTTGCGAAAAGCATGAAGAGGGAGAAATCGTGACATATGCCTCAATGGCTCTGAATATGCATTTATATTTTACGACAAATCAACCTATCAAAAAAAAACAATTCACGTTCACTCATTCACGTTCATATCACATCCGTTGATGCATTGAAACATCTATCCATCCATCTCCATCCACATTCTTATCGCACACCTAATATAGTTTTCAGTCTAAAATCAAGGTATGATATTGTAATCTCCAGACATCATAAACTAAATAAATACAAAAACATAATTAAGCATTTTCCACTGCTTTTTCATTATAGAACATTACCTGTGAATCCCTAGATAATATTTCTTCTCTCTAAATGTCTCACTAAATACTGCAATACTAAAGTAATAAAATGATTTCCGCCGTGTATCCTTGCAGATAACTCTGATGAATTATCAATCAACATTATGTGGTCGTCTCAGATGTAAACAATAATCTCCAGTCAGACGAGATACAACTATTCTTGCAACAGAGTGTGTAATAGGAATCTCTCTAGACATTGCTTTTTCTTTACAGTATGTTTGAGAATTATTTCGAATTTATAACTAACATATAGAGGTTAGAGAGGGCAGTGGCAATAAACATCGTTTGTACCACGAAAATTGTATTTGATCGAAACCGTTCAGTCTCAAACATACATCAGAAAATATTGTTAGTTCTCAGATATTTACGGACATTAACATATGACTGACTGCCTGTAAAGTGAATACAAAATGGTTCCCCAGATTTTGAAGGAGTACGTTCAGGAATCCTGATAGAAACGATTTGTATGGAGTCAAATATATACAAGATTTGTTTTGAAATGAATGCATTTAACAAATCATTTAGTGTCACGTAAAAATTATAGTATTTATCCAATCATAACTTTAGAAAGAAAGCAGTCTTGTCCTAAAGAATGATGTAGTTAATAAAATAAAAGTATATATATGTCAAAGATTGACAACAGCATGAAAATAATGGATAGGCTGTTTAAGTGGCGTACAGTGCCTCGTGCAAAGACTGATGTGTGTATCCGACACAGGCATATCAGATGGCTGAAATCGTTCCCGCACTGTTTTCGTCACGATTGTATATATGCAGGATGTTAGATCGGTCGCTTTCGTCCTTATATACTGTCGAGACCATCACGTCCATCTCTTGTTCCCTAGTATACACTCCAGACTGTCATATCTGTATCTTGTGCTGTACAATCGTATACACTCAAGATCCTCACAATATGTTTCGTGTACCCGTATTGTATATACTATGGCTTTTTTATCATTGCATTCATTCAATCTATCACATCTGTCTCTTTTATCTTTGAATACAGTCCATGTTGTCATCTTTATCTCTTGTACCCGTGTATACGCTCCACATTGTCACATCTTTCTCGTGTACCTTTTATGTACAGTCCAGGCTGTCACATCAGTCTCTTGTATATAGTGCAGGCTGTCACATTTTTCTATGATCTATGTTTGCAAAAGTGCATAGTTTGCCGCAATTACCCTCTTATGAACAAGTGCACTTCTAAACTATTGTTAAAAACATATAACGTAACATCTATAAAATGAACATCGCGTTCAAAGGTTCAGGTTTAAATGAGAGATAAGATTGAGACCTGAAGTGGAAATAAGAAGTTGCAATTCCACTCTATGAAGAGAGCCGTTTGAAATACTTCAGTAGAAACCAAGGGATCAAATTATCTATTGAGCATCTCAGCATCACTCACAAACACAAAAGAGAACTTGACATTGTAACATAAAAACAAGGAATATGTCCGTTTACAAAATACCTTTTCAGATAAATGTAAATTAGGTTTGAAACGGGTGGGGGAAATGCATATATTATTATTCATATTTGACTTACATATGCCAAATCATATCAACTTGATACAGAGTCAGAAATACGTACAAAGCACGACATACCCTTAGAGAGTAATACATACGCCGATTTGTTTATGTTTACGCAACAGAAAAGATTACACGAAAAACAATATCATCATTCTTTGCGTCTGATGCAATTGGATTAACCATATCATACATTTTAATGCAAATGTTGGTACCTAACATTTATCATACACACATATATAACTATGATAAACATGTTTTATTACGCCTTTAGAAAAACCAATCTTATCTCTTTTGTCTTTTATAGAATGTCTCGAAAATTGATGTTATCCTCGGTCGCGATTATACACCTCCTGTATATACTACTAATACTACTAATAATAATAAGCAGAACATTGTGGGTTCGAACCTCGACTGTGTCATACGAAAGACTTATAAAATGGTTATAACAGCTGCCTCGCTAGACGCTCAGCATTAAGGGACTAGTGTTAAGACTGGTCGGCCTGGAGTGCGGATAAGGTGATTGGGTGGGACATCATGCTAAAATGTCTGCGGCATGATTCTTCAGTGCTAGTTATCGCTAAAAACTGCCGCACTGAATACATCGTAGAGATATGACTGAAAAACGTAAAATTACATTAAAAATCCTGATTGCACAATCACACTAATAATAATAATAATAATAATAATAATAATAATAATAAGAAGAAGAAGAAGAAGAAGAAGAAGAAAAATAACATCATCATCGTGTATTGCTCAAGTAATGAAAACGCATGTGCACCGTGCTTCTGGGTCTCTGCTTAGAATTAATATTGTTACATAAGCTTAATTGAAACGAGAGTCGTTTGACCTAAGCTCAATGCTCATTGAAGCGTCGTTTCTCAAACTCTCAGTACTGAAATGATACACTGTAATATTCTTAATTTTGCAACGTTAGGGTCTTAACCTAAGTAATAAAAAAAGTAATATCACAAAGGAGTGCTATAATCAACAAATAATGTATCACCCACGAAGACAAAGTGATAATGTCAAAGAACGTACAGTAATGAGAACTCAATAAAAGAAAAAAAATCGAAACTTTCGATCACCAGTCTTAATAAATAAAGATTAAATTGTTTTTGTGCTCTAATTAGGATCCAGGGCAGAAGACTTTGATATTTCTGTAGATTTGAATGTACAAATGTACCAGAAGCCTTAAATGTGATGATGGACTAACAGTCTTCCAAGTAGTCACCAAAATATTATCTAAGCTGTCCATATATGAATTCACTATAATTCCACAATTTTTCATTCAGGCAGCCAACACGGAGCAGACAGGACCGGTCTTCACCTGGCTACGGTGAGCGAGAGCTCTCAGCAGATAAATAGTGCCATTTAGGATTGCATAGAAAAAATGCAACCATAGAGCATTAAGGTACCTGGAGTAGTGTATAGGATTACCACTGCAAAGCTGCATCACTAAAAGGCCATTTAGGAGAAACGTTCTTCATGACGCTTCGAACAAAGGAAAATGGAGGCCACCACGAGGAAAACCAAGATGGACGTCACCACACGAGGTCAAAATGACTTCACTAGCGATGGGGACTGAAGTGGAGGGGACCAGTGGCTTAATTTGCTAACACCTGAAAAACTTCGGAGCCTTGGGAGAATTGATAGTAGACGGAAATTTGCGGAGCCATAAGAAAATTCTGAGATTGCTAACGGACTGCACCCCGAGTAGACTGCATGCGGAGCAAGATGTGAATAATTTTCACATTTGCCTTTCACTTGCCTGAATAATAGGGTTTCTCATTTGGTTACGAGAACCCTTTTCGAACAATCTCTATTACGAAACCAGACTTGACCAATTTTGAACACCGCTCAAACTTAACAAACTTTTTTTAACCAAACAGTGACTACACTTTTAAATGTCGCATATACATATTACTTAAACAAATTTGTTAGGGACTTATAGTATGTACACTTTTGTACTATAAAATTGGTGTAGTTATTATGTTAAAGTAAATTCTACGTCTCTAATATTTGATTCAATTGCACAGGTGGCTTGCACAATATTGGTACTTTTTTGTCCATTAGTATAACTGGACTGAATTTAAAATAAGTATGGCTAGGGCGTTTCAAGGCTGTCAACATCCATGTGCTGGCTTTCCGGGACTTTTTCCTCCTTTTCCGTGACCAGACTCCATCAACATGACGATATGAGAAAACTATTTTTCTCTCGTCATTATTTGGTGCCATTGCACCCCTAGTACGTCACCTCCGATTGGTTGATAGGGCTGAGTGTGTGTTGGGTCTATTACTACTCACCCAAGTCTTACATTCATATCATTGGCCCCTTTTTAGGGGTATGATATGACGACCAAATGTAATAGCGCACTCTGTGCGCATAAATGCCCGTGGGGATGTGGCACCATTCCTTCCCCACGGGAAAATTGACAACTAGTGAACATATGACCTTTTGAGGCCGGATTCACTTTAATTGAACTATCTATCTGTTCCACATTTTTCTTTCTGGCATTTTGCATGGAGTTTCTGACCACCATGTGGCGTTGCCCGACCCAAAATTAAATTAGAACCATGTGTTATCAAGCAAGTCGGACAAGCCACTGTTTATTGTTACACATGACCGCAGGCTAACACCATCCCTTACGTAAGTTTGCCATAGTAAGAGAGGAAGCTGACCAAAAGCCCGTCAGAAGTGTAATTAGCGCCTTGGGCTGGAACGATGTTTTGTACATCAAAGAAGCTGCCAGAAGGAGTGGGCGTGCCTTATCTTCTGGATACGCTGACTGACCGCCAGATTTTATTAGTCGAGTGGATAGGGTCCCAGCGCTACCCAATCAGGAAGGGGTGGGACCCTGATTTATTTTAAAATATAATATCTTTAACCGGCCGGCTAGCTTTAGTTTCCGATTACCCGTTAAGGAGGATTGTCGGTAAATAATTGGAACTCCGTAGCCATACGTTAATTGGCGGAAAACCTTAGAACAGAATTCTAAGTGGAGCTTCTAGAAAGGTCAGTGAGCTATTTGTTTGATCTTTGCTTTCTGCGACTGCATTTAATTGTAGATCGTATATATATATATATATATATATATATATATATATATATATATATACATATATATACGTATTATTACTAAAATCGTAGGAGTAATAATTATTTTTGATGTTGATATGTTTGTATATTTTGAAGAATGAGTTCCTATTTGTAAAGAATCGTATTGCTTGCTAGCCGTCGTAAGAATTACTATTATTATAATTTGCTATGTGGTTATTTTATAGTACAATAGCACATTATACATGTAATTATAGAAATTGAATGGTATCTTTGAAATGATTTCACTGTGAGAAATTAATAATATGAATATTTGAATATTTGTGTACGCTTGTGGGAGTGTAGTGTACAGACATACGTCTGGCTGTCGTAATATTGTAAGTACAATGAGATTATATATATATATATATATATATATATATATATATATATATATATATATATATATATATATATATATATATTAGATATACTTATGTGATATGATCTATGGATATATGTATGATATCGTGCTATTACGCCATTGTTTCCCTGTAAGAGTGTGTGGGAATTTCGATGTGTATGTATGCGTGTCCTAAAAGGTAATAGCCTTATCTGATGGTTAATTGATGATTTAGTGTGAGGTGAGATGTGATAAACCCTATGTTAACGCCTTGTGATTTTCACAGGAAGCTTCGAGGGACAGACTAGTGAGTGGTCCCAGTGTCTCCGTTATAGACGGAAGGAAGAGAAGTAAAGAGAGAGAAATCTGGAGAGGACGTTCGAGGGACAGACTAGTGAGTGGTCCCAGTGTCTCCGTTATAGACGGAAGGAAGAGAAGGAAAGAGGGAAATCTGAAGAGGAAGTTTCGGGGGACAGACCAGGAAAAGTGGCCCCAATTGTTGTGATAAAGATAGAAAGGAAAGTGAAGGAGGAGAGAAATAGGGAGAGGTGAAATTCAGGAAGAGCGGAAGGATAGGATAATAGATGAGTACAACCAAACGCCAGGTGGAAAATCGAACTCACACTGAAAATCATAAGATGAAATAGGCTATCACTTAGAGGACAAGTGATTATGTGACATTTAACTTTATAGGTTTCATTAAATTGTTATTGTTGAATTTCATCTTCGTGTTATATATATATAACTGGGGGCTCAGAGCCGTATACCTATTTGGTCTTTAATCTAAATTTAAATTCACGAGCCAGGTGGAACTTCTATAATATTTTAATTAATATTTTGGAAGTACCCCACCCCAACCTTTGCAGAACGCTACACACCATTTATGTGGTTCCTGGTCCTTACATGAATCCATACTATCACTCTGTCAGAATACCTTGATCGATACAATAAACTATGCAATTTATTCGATATATGGAATAGAATTTGCCAGTGATTAACAGTAAAGGGATGCGTCGATGCTTGTCGTAGGATTGTCCATCGCTTTACTGCTTGACCGATACGATGGACGCATCCTTGTATACCTAAGCTATTGCTTCCTTATTCCAAGTTGACTTGAAGAGTTCGGTCAGTTTGCATACCATGTTAAAGTTTCAGGCTTTGGAGACTACTGCTGGTTTAACATCGCTTTAAGATTTTAACTACAGATGAAGCCTGTTTAAACAGTGTTTCCCGTAAAACTTTTAACTGACTCTGGAACTTTTGTTTTCTGTTAGTGATAAGTAGCATATCATGCTCTTGCTGACCAGACAGGAAATGAAGCTGGAAAGATATGGAAATGAAACTGACTGTAATCGAAAGAGACTTGCATAGTCAACATTTTACCAGAAAGATTTATCTTCTAAAGTAATATTCAAACACATATTAAGAGAGAGAGAGAGAGAGAGAGAGAGAGAGAGAGAGAGAGAGAGAGAGAGAGAGAGAGAGAGAGAGAGAGAGATCTTGTTGTTTGGATGAAACAAGTTGAAGGTACAGTAGATATAAACAATCAAATAAATAGGTAAAAAGAGAAAGGAAGGAAGTGGAAAGGCAAAGCAAAGGAACTAAACTGTAAGTAATATTGTACAGTCTACATTTGGTTACGATTCTACATACACTAATGTTGCATATGAATATATACTATTACCGAACGGCATCAGCGAGTTACAATCTTATCTTGCAGCGTATAGCCTAAAATATGTTTGGGATGATAATATTTTTTGGGGATACATAGTTCTTCCAAGTATATGTTAATGCGTTGATTCAAATAATACATAATTTTCTCATTTTGTAACATGTTCTGTAGCTCAGTGGTGACTCTAATAGGAAAGTCCATAAAAATGTAGTTGATAGTGAGTCGTTCGTATTGATTGCAAAGTTGTCCATAAACATTTTTTAAACGTCTCTCAGGAGTTACGATATCATCAAGCAGATATTAAATCCTGTATTCTATATAACAAATCAGTGGCACAGACTATCGTCTAATCAATGCACGTCTTGAACTAACGTTTGTTCCGACTCTAAATCGTTCAAATACTTAGACATTTTTTGCTAGTCTCCACGATTGTAGAAAGAATTAAATATCAATTTAATATTAATTGCGAAAACACGCAAGCATGTGCTACTTGCAATAGTCTTGAAATCATCTTTTAATGAACCATAAAGATATTTTCTTTCAACAAAGCTTTTACCACACACGTTATTTTGGTAAAATCCTGCGTTAAATTGTGAACATCTATTCGCTTGTATTTGGATTTTGACGAAGGGTTCTTCAACATCAGGTAACAAAAACGTACTGCCATAGATAATCTGACGGTTCACTTTTACGTTATGAAATTAATCTTTCTGTGGGTAATATTTGCTGCAGTATGGTTCAAGCCTAGTGAACCCAACACTACATTGCTCCTCGGGACTTGGATATACCTTGAATGCGTTTTAAACTGAAACGGTGATATGTCTCTCTTACCATAAATCCTACTTGGTATGATTAAACCACGTCTCCGAATGATATTATGTTCATTACATCACGACACTTATAAACAACGTTCTACCAGGAAACATCGTAATGCTATCATTATACATACTACGCTGTAAAAGCTAAACAAAGACTATATAAGTATTTGTTGTGTTCCTGTAATATTTTCATTGCCTAGTCTGCATTTAGAGATATTTACACCTAAGTGTTTGTTTACATTGGTCTAAAACGGTCTTTGAAACAAAATACATTATTGTCTCCTACTAAAATAAGAAATTGATCCGTCAAATACAACTATATTACTTTTCCAGGAGTATAATCAGAATTTATTTGTTTGACAGAGTACACTTAAAACGAATGTACAATATACATTTATTCTTGCTTTAGGTAATGAGTACAAAAACATGTCGAATGCTACTGTAGGGTATGAACACGGCTTACTTAGGAAATAAATCAATAGTCAACGTATTCGTAGCTCATTCATGACCAGAAGATGCGTCCAAAGCGATAAAACAATAACGCGCGCCTTTTTCACTAGGAAAAGGGAGAATATCTTATTGCTGTAAATTGACCTACTGCATATGTTTGTGAACTTTTCTGTCCAAAAAGGAAGCGCATAATGGTTTAGTTTTCTTGCTCTTTGGTAAAGGACTTCATTTCTTGAGAAAAAAATACGTCGTGTTGCATTCTAATCTAATCGGGTCTCCATAAATAATGTTACAGAAAACTGTTTATGACATTGTCTGGCATATTTGCTATGGTCTAAATACTGGCTTTCCCTCAGTTAACATTTTTAAGTACATATCTACCTAAAATTAGGCATATATATCAGGAACTCTCTTAGCTCATAATATCAATAATGTTGTCGAAGGGTTTAGTATTACGGACGGGAAAAACATTATTACTGCAAAATGATATAGTCTGATTAAGTCCTGATAAATAGGACACATTGCTATTTACCAGCGGGAGTAATGTTTCGTAGGACAATGAGATTATTATCCACGTTATGGGAGTATTATGGTATATCAATGGCATATTTTCTCAGTGGCTGGGATGTAGAATTCATAGGACATCTTGCGCATCTTGCAATAGTCTTGACATCATCATCTTTCAATGAAACATAACGATTTTTTCTTTCAATTATACGTTCTACCACGCTTGCTATTCTGGGAAAGTCCTGCGTTAAAATTTTGAACTGCAAATCCTTGCAAGTTATATTGTCCCAAAAGCCAATATAATCTTTGAATAAAGTCTATTTGGATTTTGACGCATGGTAACTCAACAAAAGTTATCACTATGTACTGCCATATATAACCTGACAGTGCACTTTTGCGTTATGAAATTATCTTTCTCTGGTTAATATTTGCTGCAGCATTGTTCAAACACATCGAGCCCAACATTACATCGCTCCTCGTGGACTTGGATATACTCTGAATGAGTTTTAAACTAACAAGGCGATATGTCTCTCATACTATAAAATTCTATTTGGTAAGATTAAACCACGTTTCCGAATCATATTATTTTCATTACAGCACGACACATACAAACAACGTTAGACCAGGAAACATCTCAATGTTATCATCAAACGAACTTCGCTGAAAAGTTAAACAAAGACTTTATAAGTATTTTTGCGTTCGTATACTATTTTCATTACCTTGTCTGTATTTAGAGATATTTAAACCTAAGTGTTTGTTTACATTGGTCTCAAAAGGTATATTAATAAGATACATCAGTGTATTATACCAAAATGAGCAATTAATCCGTGAAATACAACTATATTAGTTTTCCAAGAGAATTATCACAATATCGTTTAGCTGAGTACACTTATAGCGAATGAATAATTAACAATTTACATGTATGTTTGCTTTACGTACTGATTAAAGAAATATGTCGACTGCTACTGTAGGGTATGAACACGACTTACTTAAGAAATAAATCAATCTTCAACGTATTCGGAGCTCATTAATGACGAGAAGATGCAATGAAAGGGATAGAACAATGGCTTCTACCTTTTTTACGAGGAAAAGCGAGAATATCGTATTGCTGTAAATTGACCCACTGTATATGTTTGTGAACATGTGGAAGACTTTTCTGTGTCCAAAAAGGAAGCATATCATTCACTAGTTTTCTCGACATTTGGCATAGGACTTCATTCATGAGAAATAAGACGTCATGTTGCATTTTAATCTAATCCATTCTATCATTTACCTTGCACAGGATTTAAGCAAAATTATGCATCATTCAATTCAGATTTGATTCTGAACAGGATGATCATTTAAAAGAGATTAGAAATTGCTGGAAGTAACGTAATTGCGCAGTAATTACTCGGATCACATTTTCGTATGTTACATACCTTAAAAACGGTTATTACTCTACCTTCCTTGGCCTTGCCTTGGATGTACTGAAACCTCAAAGTGCATCGTTGACTCCTAAATATTAAATGATATTAAATGAGATTGTCATATCTCTCTACCTTGTTATGGTCAACGTCAAAGCGTACCATCGAGACGTAACCGGCTATAAGTATACGTTCATATATCCTAAAATTAGACATCTATGTCTGAAACTCTCTTAGCTCATTATTTCAATAATGTTGTCGAAGGGATTAATATCACGAACGGGAAGAACCTTATTACTGCAACAGTATTTGTTCTGACAACGTCTTTATAAAAGAGACACATTGCTCTTAACCAGCAGTAATGGCAGTATTTTTCAATTGTTTGGCTCTATTCGTTTCCTCATTTAGCGTTCATTCAACTGCAGTTGGCTTTAAGGTCATTCGTGCAGGATCAATCAAGACAACACAATATGGCTTTGAGCTTCGATATCGTATATCAATGGCATATTTTCTCAGAATAAATAGGACAAATAGAACAGATTAACGCACATTAAATATTGAGCCCAGCCAGGAGAAAGAGAGGGAAAAGAGGGAAATATCTTTTTAGTTGTGTTGGATGAAAGTAATATCGGATTTGCTTCGCAAATCACCACCAAAGCAGTTGCTCCAAATTCAGGATGAACGGTATAAACAAATATATATATATATATATATATATATATATATATATATATATATATATATATATATATATATATATATATATGTGTGTGTGTGTGTGTGTGTGTGTGTGTGTGTGTGTGCGTTTTAAAAATATACTCGGAAGAAAATTCAGATTTATCTATGGCATGGGAAATGACTAAAAATCTGCAAACAAATGCATCTAATAGAAACTTGAACTCTATATCTACAATTAGACAGTAATCAACGGTATGCGGCATAAAAGCGTCTGTAGGTATCGCATTCAATATATTAGCAACACCTCTCTTACATCTCTGAATGACTTTCATCCCCATATGTTGTCTTCGTCAATTGAAGCATGTCATAGAAAAGTAGAGTCAATTCTATTAGGATACCGAAGTTGCTCTTACTCGTTTCAGCGTATGTATGCATGCATGTGTGTGTGTGTCTGTGTGTGTGTGTGTGTGCGTGTGTGTGTGTCTATGATTGCATCAAATGCCCCTATGTCTGTATAGATCCGGTCGATACTCTGCTGCATTGCAGATTCTGACAAGAAATTCAGGGATCAGTTGCCGTTGTTTGTGCTGCTCGTGACTGAAGTTCTGTTCTTGATCCCTATTCGGTGTTTATGGAACCAAGATATTTCAATTGGCTCACTGATTCTAGTTCCTGTCAACTGACCTTCATCTTGGCTGAGATTTGTTTGCCACTATTTCTCATCAGCTTTGTCTTCTCAGCACTTATCTCTATGTCAAATCTGGAAGATGTTTCATCCAGGGTCTCCACTAAAGTGGCAAGCACGTTTACACTGCCTGCCAATCCACAAATGTTGTATGCAAAGCGGATATGTTATGCCCTCCAATGATGGCTGTCCCACAGAGGTTTTTCAAGGCTTCATTCACGGTGCGCCCTAAGTAGTTGTTGAAAAGGGTCAATGATAGAAGACAGCCTTGACGAACTGCAACTGTTGTCTGCAACCAGTCACCGAAAGAAGCTAGAGCAGTTACCGCACTGGTAGCCTTGACGTAAAGCTGCTTGATGGTTTTGATCAACTTTTGACTTATGTTGTACTTCTTTTTCATTGTGGCCCATTCTCGTATCAAATTAATGATACGGAATATGTTATATGTGAATGAGTGCATTGTAGGAAATAAAATATATTTTGGTCACAACAACAAAGTACAAATACATAGATTTAAATTTTAAAACGTTAACATCTGAAGTTAACAGCTGGCGTGTATGACGTAACCATCTTGAATAATTGACGTTTTCCCATTATCAGATAGTGTAGCATTTAAGCACACATGCCTGTACGATTTGCACGTTATTGCTGAAACATTATCTGCTTTAACGTGCATACCTTTATGAAAGTCTATTCCACATACATAAATACCTTTAATCGTACATACATACATACATACATACATACATACATACATACATACATACATACATACATACATATATACATGCATGCATGCATGCATACATACATACATACATACATACATTCAAGGGTCCCCGAGTGGTCTAAAGCGCTCTCTGTTAAGGATCACTGCCACCTAACCTTTGCGTGGGTTTGAGTGTCAGATGTATATATATATATATATATATATATATATATATATATATATATATATATATCAAGAATTAACGATGGTACTTCAATCAAAGAAAAGTGATGTTCATAAAGTGTACTAAAAATCCACATTCCGACTCGAAACGCATAATCTTTCTGTTGCAGTAGATAAAATCTATATTGGTGATATTAATGTGAGCGGGTGTTCCGTCGTGGTTTTGTACACGATATAATTAAACTTCAAATCATTACAAGGAAGTTAAAGACGTCAGACAACAGTTTCGCAATTGTTCAAATACAATCACAGCTTTATCTTCTGTGAATGTGCTCAGAGAAAGAATTTAGAGGATGAGTTGTAACACATCAGAAAAAAACCCCAGCCAAATCGGAAACCAGATAAACACGAAAATATTCAGAAAAACGTGTTCAAAGTTACATAAATTATTTGGCTCACAATATAAATAGAGCATAACTTGATCTCACATCCACACTGCATCTAACGCTGCCATACGAAAACTTCTCAAGATCTGCAATGCTTCCAATACAAATTCTGCTAGTACTAATGAGTTGTGCCTCCGTTGGAACAGCCATCTTGGAAAAGGTGAGTGAGGCCGACTTGGACGCTGTTCGTATTCGGCTAGAAGATGAAAAGGCCAAAAGACTTCTTTTGGAGAATGACGTTGAGGTTCTGATGTTAAAAGTTGAAGAGCTAAAAAGAGGGTTTTCTCAAATATCTGAAGACAACAAAGGTATATATATATATATATATATATATATATATATATATATATATATATATATATATATATATATATATATATATATATATATATATATATATATATATATTTCCGTGTGTGTGTGTGGTGAGTGAGGATGTAGATGTCGGAACTTTTATTTGTTTGTACCTTTTCGAAATTTGCATTTTTCAGCGATTATCATTTTTTGCCTAAATTTGCATCTTTAGCTCGTCTTTTACTGGCGTTTTACTGACCCTCTTGAACAAACTTATCATGATAATTGGAGAGGAAACAAAGAGCTTTACATTCTCTCGAGTTCTTTTCGTTAGAGATTGTTAAATATTAAAAACATGCATGCGACTAACCTTCTCTCGTATGATAAATCAAATATGCTTTGCACCCAAAGTGTTTTAATGAGTTTGACTGAGTTTGACATATTTGCATGCTACGAGCTAAAGGTTGACTGTTACTGCCTTCGTTTTACTTTCACATTTCACTTAATGACGTTAGGTAAACCTACTATTAGACATTTTTAAGACCTATTCGATTGCATGAGACATATACAAATATTTCTTACAACTCACATGTACTTATATTATCAGTTTCAGCTTTTCCAGGAAATGTGACCTTTCTTACAACCGGCATTGCCTTTACTGCTATGCTTTCCACAGACACTACACACGTTTTTGGCCAGACGGTGGTTTTCGACAACGTTAAAATAAATGAAGGAAATTGCTATGATTCCTCTACTGGACGATTTCGTGCACCCTTTCGTGGACTGTATATTTTCTCTGTAACCATTTTGAGAACTTCAAGCACATATGTTCATTTATTGGTGATGAAAGACGACGTTGAGATAGGAAGGGTATTTCCAGGATTTACCCAAAGCGATTCGGGTTCTGTAACTGTGGTTACTGTAATGGAGAAGGGACAGATGGTCTATGTCAAAGAGAAGAACCCTGCACCAGAGACTATCCAAGGAGACTACTGGTCCCACTTTACTGGTCTACTACATATCCCTTATAAGTAGATAAAATATCCTTTTAAGGAAGGAGAGCACGTACATGTAGAGACAAGTTTGAATAAATTCTTCTTGTAATCACCCGACTGGAAGTTTTACCTATATTCATCGATTTACACGCTTGGTAAAGTAGTACGACCCTTCCGTTCCATTTGTGTACTCGTGTTAATATATTTCTTGTATTGTTCATTTTTAGGTACACATTTTAATGAAACTTTTTCAATTGAAATTGTAGCAAAGTCTGTCTAATTATAGATCAGAAATCTGAGAACAACGTTTGTCTATATAGTCTTTTGCTTTGCATAGCGGTCATACACTAAGGTTGTTTATATATTCAATTTATGGGTTTATGACCCTTGATTGCAAACGTATCCTTTGAAATGTTTGTCACCATGAAGCAAGGCAATATTAGGTAAACATGAATACAAGCTAATAGGATAGATTTATGTTGGAAAAAGTATTACGATGTTTAAAATGCAGCATTGCAATCAACTATCCCCTATTAGAGCTCACAAACAAATGAATTTTGCGAAAGGCATGAAAGGGACAAATCGTGACATATGGATCAATGGTTCTGAATATGCATATATATTTTAGGACACATCATCCTCATAAAATAACAATGCACATGATGTATGTATTCGTCCATATAAACATCCATGCATCTTTCCATCCACTTATTCACGTTCATATCCCATCCGTTGATGCATTGTAACATCTATCCATCCCTCTCCATTCACATTCATATCGCATACCTAATATAGTTTTTAGTCCAAAATCAAAGTATGATATCGTAATCTCCAGACATCATAAACTTAATAAATACGAAAACATAACTAAGCATTTTCCACTGCTTTTACATTATAGAACATTGCCTGTGAATCCTTAGCCAATAGAGTGAATAATAGGATCTTTCTAGATGTATCGTTTTCTGTACAATAATTTTGAGAATTATTACGAATTTATAACTAACATATTATCCTTAGAGAGCGCTTTCGCAATAAACATTGTTTGTAATAAGAGAAATGTAATTGATCGAAACTGTTCAGTCTCAAATCTATATAAGAAAATATTGTTAATTCTCAGGGTTTTTTTGGACATTAACACATGACAGCCTCGAACACCAAAATAAACGGTTCCCAAGGTTTAGAATTGTTCAATCCTGATAGAAACGATTCGTATGGAGTCAAATATATACATGATTTGTTTAAATGAATACATTAAACCAATCATTTATTGTTTTAGTAAACATTAAGAGTATTTAGTCATTAAGAACATTAGAAAAAAAGCAGTCTAGTGTGATAGACTGATATAGTTCATAAAATAAAAGTATATGTTTGTCAAAGATGGACGATACAGGCATATCAGATGGGATAATTATGTCGTAACGATTGTGAAAATGCCGGATGTCTCACACACACACACACACACACATATATATATGTATGTGTGTGTGTGTGTGTGTGTGTGTGTTCATTTAAAAATCATTGTAAATTAATTTGTCCCAAAAGTCAATATAATCTTTCAATAAAGTATATTTGCATGTATTTAGATTTTCACAAATGATAATTCAACAATAGTTCTCACGACGCACTGCCATTGATAATCTGACATTTTACGGTATGAAATTAATCTTTCTCTGGTGTATATTTGCTATAAGAAGGTTCAAGCACTGTGAACCTAGCACTCCGTCGCTCCCCGTGGACTTGGATATACCCTGAATGCATTTTAAACTAAACCTGCGATATGTCTCTTAAATACTAATCAATCCTACTTGATAAGATTAAACCACGTCTCCGAATCATATTATTTTCATTACAACACTTATAAACAACGTCCTACCAGGAAACATCTTAAAGCTATCACAGAATACGCTTAAAAAGCTAAACAATGAATATAACTATTTATGTTGTTCGTCTTATAGTTTCATTACATTCTCTGTATTCAGAGATATTTATGCCTATGTATCTGTTTACACTGCTCTTAAATGGTCTATACAAATACATCAGTGTCTTATACTAAAATAAGAAATTAATCCGTTAAATACAACTTTATTAGTTTTCCAAGAGTATTAGCAGGGATTTTATTTAACCGATTACACTTATAACGAATGTACAAAAAAAGATTTATGCTTGCTTTAGGTAATGATGAAAGAAATATGTCGACCGCTACTGTAGGGTATGAACACGGCTTACTTAAGAAATAAGTCAATAATCAACGTAACTTTTCACGAGGAAAAGCGAGAATATCGTTTTGCTGTAAATTGACCTACTGCATATTTTTGCGAACATGGACATTTCTGTGTCCAAAAGGAAGCATATTATTCTTTAGTTTTCGCTCCAGTTGGCATAGGACATCATTTATTGAGAAACAAGACGTCACGTTGCATTTAATTCCGATTTGATTAACACATACGACGCTTAAAAAGCTAAACAAAGACTATAACTATATATTTTGTTCTTCTTATAGTTCATTACATTGTCTGTATTTAAAGATATTTACGCCTATGTGTCTGTTTACACTGATCTCAAAAGATCTTTAAAAAAACACCAGTGTCTTCTTCTAAATTCTGAACTTAATCCGTTAAATACAACTACATTAGTTTTCCAAGAGTATTACGGCATGCTTAAGAAATAAATCAATCGTCAACGTATTCAGAGCTCATTAATGACGAGAAGATACATTCAAAGAAATACAACAATGGCGCCTGCCTTTTTCACGAAGAAAAGCGACAACATCATATTACTGTAAATTGACCTACTGCATAAGTTTGTGAACTAGCTGAACACTCGTCTGTGTCCATAAAGGATTCGTATTATTTTACAGGGTTCTCTCTCTTTGGCAAAGGACATCATTTCTTGAGAACAAATACGTCATGTTGCATTCGAATCTAATCCATTCTAACACATACCTTGAACGGGATTCAAATGAATCAGGCAGCATTCAGTTCAGATTTAATTCTGAACAGCACGATCCTTTTAAACACCTTAGAAATCGCTGGAATGAACGCAATTCAGCTGTAATTACCTGGATCACATTTTCGTGTGTTGCATCACTTAAATAATGTAATTACTCTACCTGACATGGCCTTGCATTGGATGTACTGAAACTTCGAAAGTGCGTCGTTGACTCCTAAATATTAAGTGGTACTAAATGATATTGTGATATCTCCCTACCTTGTTATGGTCAACGTCAAAACGTACCATTGACACATAATCGACTACAAGTGTGAAAATTATCTAAATGTTTACACGTGAGTAACACTATTAAACATGTGTTTTTGTTTCATTATGTGGAAGAACTATAGCACCTAAAACTGATTTCTTGATTTCTGTAAACTATTCATTGGGTCTCCATAAGTAATGTTACAGAAAACCGTTTGTAGACATTGTCTGACCTATATGCTATGCACTGCATGCTGAGTACCCGTCAGTTAACATTCTTAATCTTGAATTCATTCAGCTGCAGTTGACTTTAAGGTCATTAATGCATGACAAATCAAGACAAAACAACATAGCTTTGTTCTTCCATACGGTATATGAATGACGTATTTTTCTCAGCTTTCGTGACGTAGAATTCATATAACAAATAGATCAGACAACTGCATATTCAATATTAAACCTAGCCAGGAACAAGAGCGGGAAAATGGGAAATATGTTATTACTTGTCTTTGATGAAGGTAGTATCGGATTTGAGTGGCCATTCACCACCAAAGTAGCTGCTCCAAATTTAGAATGCACGGTACACACTGATATAGTTGAGTTTATAAAAAATATACTCTAAAGAAAATTCAAATCAATCTATGGCATGGGAAATGACTTAAAAACGGAAAACAAAGGCAACGTATGAAAACTTGAACTCACTACCTACAAATAGATCGTAATCAATGGTAAGTGGCATAAAAGCTTCATTAGGTACCGCATTCCATAGCTTGGTAACACCACCCTTACATCTCTCAATGAATTTCATCGCCATTTGTTGCCTTTGTCAATTGAAGGATGTGATACAGAATTAGAGTCAATACTATTAGGAGACCGAAGTTGCTCTTACACGTTTCAGCGGTCCGACATGTGTTATTTGTATATTTAATGTAGTTTTAAAATATTTTCAGTCATATCGCTACGATATCTGAAGTGTGGCAGTTTATACTGATGCCAAACACTGGGGCATCATGTCGTCCTGTCATTAACCTCTCTTTGTTAAGCGCCAAGCGAGGCACATGTTAGTACCTTTTTTGTAACTCTTTCGTATGGCTCAGGTGGGGTTCATACACACGACCTCTCGCATCGAACCATCACGAAAAATGTATCATGACAAGCAAACTCTGCCCTAATCTATCAGGCGTCGCCACTGCTGATTGTATCAAATACATTTGTTAGGTTGATGAATATCGTGGCATTTCTCAAGTAGCTCACAACAACCATATATGTTGTCGCTCGTGTTTTCCTAAAGCCACACTGACAACGGGATCCATTGATCAATGTGACTTACAATGGGATTTATCAGAAGTAATGCTAGGATTTTTCCTGTTACGAAAAACAAGGAGCTGTCCGAAGCTTGTCTCAGGATTGTCTTTTTGCCTTTGCTCTTATTCAAGTGGACGATGTCTTCAACCTTGAACTCCTCGTGTATGTCAGCTATTAATTATTTATTACTCAAAGCTTGTGGAAGAAAAGTCTATTTCCTTTTAGCTTGTATGAATGGGTGATGGAAGCGTCCTTATTCTTATATGGGATATCAATCTGAGTCCACGTTGACTGGAGGAGCTCATTCAGTGTTTGTATCACGTGTGAGTCTCCGGTTTGATAGACGTTTCCTGGTAGCACACTGCTTAAGGTTCTTTGTAAATTGATACCAGGTCAATTGCCTACTTCAGAGTCAGTTAGAGTTGAAGGGCCAACAAGTGATATGCTGTTTTCCACTTGGAGCCGTCCATCAATCGTTTCTTCATCTATAGAGTTGTTGAGGTATTCGGACCATCTTTCAAGTACGTTTATTTGACAGTGGGGAGTGTGGTACTGTCAGCATTCAATATTTTCTTCCGTAGATTTTCTTAAAAATAAAATAGAGGTTCTTCGTATTCTCGTCTGTGTAAAACCTAATGTCATATTTGAATTGGTCATCCATGATGCTTGAGTCATGTAACTAGGTACATGTCCATTTGGCTGCCCTCCAGATGATGTTGCAGGCTGTCTTCTGTAGCGTATGTTTCTCATTCAGACGTGCTAACTGGCAGTATCGTCCTACTGAAACCAGTGTTGATGGTTACGTGTGATGGAACCGAAAATTTTGGATGCAATGGAGAGGAGAGTCTCTGGATAATTTTGGCAACTGTCCCCTATATTTTCGGACTTCATAAGATAAATATTAATTTGCATCAAACAAAGGAAACGAGTCATAACTGAATAAACCGCAACAAGCAAAGATCATTGAAACTTACCAATATGCTTAAAAGATTATTGTGACAAATTATAAAAGATATATTAAAGTAAGTGTAACAATATTCGAATAATTGGAAGAAAGAACTAAATATATTCACGTAATTTAGACATTGAGGTATCCAGTGCTACACTGTTTCAATAAAATAACTATATTTTGTTTTCAATTTTTCATATACCTTAATACGGACTGTTTGTTTTAATAGATTATAGTTGTTCAACATAACGGGATGGAAAATATTTGCAGTTAGGACATCGTCATATCTAGAATATCGATAAGTTTTTTAGAAACGCTTATAGCGTCGACATTTCATTATTTAATCAGATTTGGAATAGTATATTTTTAAATTGTTTCCAAATTATATCTGCAAATGGAATAAACTCCAAATCAGTTGATCTATTTTGTGGTGTTCCACAGGGGTCTGCTCTTGGACCTGTTCACTTGATTATATACATGTGTTGTTCTACAGGGGTCTGTTATTGGACCTGCTCTCAAGTGTCATAGATCATCACCCATTATCTCACCAATTTTACGCTGATATCATCCAATTATACAAGTCTAGCCACCCAACTGAAGTTGATGCTACCATCCAAGGAGTAGAGAGGTGCATTTCTAATGTGAAATCATGCATGACATGTAACAAGCTGCAGACGAATGATGATAAAACTGAGACCATTCTGATTACAACACAAAGACTTACTCCTTGAAATCTTTTACCTGAAACAATAAATATCAGAAACTCCAACATTAAATTCATACAGTCAGTACGAAACCTAGGTGTTTCTCTACACAGTATTCTTTCAGTGCACCAGTATGTCATGAACATATGTAAGGCTGCATATCTTGAGTCTAGCCGCATCAACTTCATTCGCAAATTATCTTTCAGTTGATGCCACTAAATCACGTGTGTGTTTATTAGTACTTTCAAGATTGAACTATTGTAACTCAATTCTCTCTGGTTCGTCTCAATATTTACTCCAGAAACTTCATAAAGTTCAAAACACAGAAGCTCGGTTAATGTGAATGAGAGTCTTTGTGTTGTGATCAGAATAGCCTCAGTTTTATCATCATTCATCTGCAGCTTGTTACATGCCATCCATGGTTTCACATCAGAAATGCACTTCTCTACTCCATGGATGGTAGCATCAACTTCAGTTGGGTGGCTAGACTTGCATATTTGGGTGTCATCAGCATACAATTGGTGCGACACTTTTTGATGATCTATGACACTTGAGAGCGACTAAGTATACAGAATGAAGAAAACAGGTCCAATAACAGATCCCTGTGGAACACCACAACATACATCAACTGTGCCGGAGTGTATTACATTTGCAGATATAATTTGTGTCCTGTTAACTAAGTAGGACTTGAACCACTGTAAGTCTATATTCTGAATGCCAAATACATGCTGGAGACAGTGAAATAATATATGATGGTCTATTGTGTCAAATGCTGCAGATAAATCCAGGAGAGTGAAGACTGTAATCTTTCCACTATCCAAAGCAGAGAGAATGTCACTAAATACTTTCAGAAGAGTAGTTTCCGTACTGTGGCAAGGGCGATATGCAGACTGTACATTGCAAAAAGACTGATTGAATTCAAATGAGATAAAAGTTGAGTTAGAACAACCTTTTCTAAGATTTTTCATATGAATGGGAGATTATAAACTGGGCGGTAGGTCTTTAAATCGTTATGGTCCAGTGTTGGTTTCTTCAGCAGTGGCTTTACGATGGCAGTTTTGAAAAATGATGGTAATTCCCTGATGAGAGAGAGATATTAATAACATCAGTTAGTAAAAGCAATATTGGGTCTAAGCATTCAAACAACAGTGATGTCGAAATTGGATCAAGTTCACAAGACTTTGGTGCACTTTTCATCACGATTGTCCGTACTAAATCAATAGAAAAAGGTTCAAATGCTCCTAACGGTTGTCGCTGAAATTCTGCATCATAACTGTATGGTGACGAATCAGTTGAAATTGTTATGCCAGGCGAATCTCTAATGGTTTGTACTTTGTCATCGAAGAAATTTGCAAATTGGTCTGGTAGGTCTAGTGGAGAGAAGGTTGTTGGAAGTGGTGTACATTCGTTCCGTGACATTAGTTTGTTAGTTATCTCGAAGAGCTCTTTGCAGCTGGAACTCTCCGTGATCTTAGTACTGTAGTGGGATGATTTGTCTAAATGGACTATGCTTGTGACGTTCTTCTTAGCGTCTTCGTAGATTTATTTATGAATAGTGAGTCTGGTGGAAAGCGAAATCCTCTCTGCTTTTCGGCGATGTCTTTAAACAGTGCGAAGCTGGTCTCTAACACTGCTATACCATGGAAAACAGTTTGTTTTAAATTGATACTCCGCATTTGGTGGCTGGGGCATGTTTTTCAAGCAATGAACGCGGGCAGTTATCAAGTTGTTCCGCTGTTGGATGTAAGAAAGTTGTTAGGTTTTCTTGGATGTCATGCATGAATTTGGTTTTCTTTATCTATGGAGGTTTCTCCTAGTAGCAAGCAGAGGTGGAGGGTTAGGTACTGATACGTCGAGATGGCATACAATGCAGAGGTCATCCGATGCTAGTTCGTGGGATACAAGGGTGGATTGCAGAATATTATCATGAGGTCTATAAAGAAACCAGTCTACAATGTGACCATGTTTATGGGTAGGTTGGTTAACTGACATTTTAAGATTGAAAACATGAATCGAATCTAGGAGTTTTGAGATATATGAAGATTTGGAAACTGCTCCAAAAAGAGAGATTCAGTCTGCTTGTTTTTTTTTCTACTAGGAGGAGGACGATAGAGACAGAAAAAAATGGACTGACTTTTGTTCCAGTGTGAGCGTTGTTTGGACTAATTCAAACGATGTGTGGCAGAAATTGAAGGTTGTGTTGTACTTAAGGCATTTGATCATGGAATTCTTTGTAATTACAGCAATTTCACCTCCGCGAGAGTTGCGGGGTAACGACTTGATGGAGTAATGACTGGATGTTAGATGTAACCAAGTTTCTGTCAGGAAGAAGACGTCAATATTCTGTTCATTTATAAAATTAACAATTTATGTGCGCTTTTCCGGTGATCTTACTAATTGAGCGTTGAATAATGCAATACATAGTGGTATCCCTGGGACAGTTGACACAACGGTTGATGATTTAAGAGGAATTTGAGCCAGGTTATTAAAATTAACAGCAGAATTTTTAAGTTGTTTATCCGTTACGGGCGAAATGAGATAACTGGAATTATTCTTCCTGTTCTACGCCGGCCAGCTTTGAAAGAACGTTTATTTTTCGCTTCCGTTTACATTTAAGAAATTGTGGATGTATTTCCAGTTCGTTTAGTCTTGAGCACAATGTAGTATCTAGAACCAAGGTGTGGTCATTTAATCCAATTAATGAGGGTCCGTCATATTGTAAGTGGTCACGTGACGGCGGTTTATTAAAAAACAAATGAAGTCTTAACATTGGAACAAAACAGCTAACAAATATTCTAATTGTTCTCGTTTCCAAAACAAGACGATCAGCAGCAGAGAGGTTGAACAGACCAACTTTGTAGGCGTCAACGAGGCTTCCTTCTCGTTAATATTTAATAGAAAGATCTATTTGACAAATTGAGGCTTCCTAGTAATATTTAATAGAAAGGTCTATTTGGTAAACTAAGGCTTCCTTGTAAGGGTCAATTTGGTAAAAAAAATAAGACGCCATTGTCGTTGGAATTCACCCTCTCTGCTGCTATGGGTTAACAATTCTTTTACTAGATTCAGTAAACGATTTTAACCGAATCTTTTAAGCAGCAGAGGGGGCGAGCCGGACAACATTTTTAAACAAGTTTTCAATGAAATCAGGCTTCTACGGCCAAGATGTGGTGAATCGGATACAAGTTTTCATGGATTAGGATCAAATCAAAAATTCAATGAAATCAATGAAATCAGTCCAAAAAAAAAATCAATGAAATCAGGCAAAAAATCAATGAAATCAATGAAATGAGTAAAAACTTTTCAACCGAATATTTCATCCAGTCCGATACGATATCGTGTCCTAGGGTCATGTAAATTTATTGTTACAAATCCGTATGGGGCAGACTGAGCATGACTAAAGAAATTTCTAAATTGATTGAAGTCCATATCGGAACACCATGTCTGCCAAATATTTCGTAGCGTATGTGTATCAACTCCATTAAACACACACAACACATTACAATTATCGCGAATCACTTTTGGTATTTGTGTGTAGCGTTGAGTGACATATATCACATCAGTGTTTTTGTGCCTGCCTCGGGAAAATATTCTAGCTGGGTTTTTTTTGTTTATCTAACATTACATCGTCGTATACAACTAAATTGTTGATACTTCCATCGAGGTCTTCTACTGATGGTGCCTCGTCAATATCAGTTATAAATTCAATAATATCCTCGCCGGCAATCTCTGAAGCGTTTTCATTAAAATCTTTTATCACTTCATAGCATCGTTGGTCATCTACGCTAGGGGCAATTAAATACAACTTATCCCACTTCATCCATCTCATTATTAAATTGAGCAACAATTGCGTCTTGCCGGATCCAGATGGCCCGATTATAATTGCGCGGATAGAGTTTGGTAGCGCTGCATGATGCTTAACTGGTTCTCTTGTTTTAGTCGCTGAAAAATCAATTATATTCATATCTCTATACATAAATTATGGATCTATATTGTGTGAAGTGTAAAAAACGTACTGGCACAGATGACTTGACGACGATTACAACAAAAAATAACCGATCAGCGCTTTCTGGTAAATGCGTACAATGTAGTACAAAGAAATTTAGATTTGTTTCCCTTGGTGAAACCAAGAAACCCAAGGAACCTTTAAAAAAAAACGAGAAGGTGATATCGCTGCCAAATTAGCAAAATTCCCTGGAACCCCATGGGCAAAATACCCTGGAGAAAAACACCTTCCAGGATATAGCTACTGCGGCCCCGGAACACGATTAGATATCAGACTCAATAATCATAACCAACCCAACCCCGGTGAAGAACCAATAAACGCCATTGATAAGGCCTGTCACCTTCATGATGTTGCTTATAAAAGCAGTAATCTGCAACACAGGCATCTAGCAGATGTGAAATTAATTCATGCGTTGAATGCCATTCCTGATAAATCCTTCAAAGAAAAATTGGCTTCCTTTTTGATCAAATTGGCAATGAAAAGCAAATTGATGTTAGGTGCTGGTAATTAATAACAACATGGAATCTATTTATTATTCCCCCAGAGGATACTGGAGGGGTAAATCAGCAATCCATAAACTCGCTAGCGCTGCAAAAGTGAAAAAAACCACTGCGGCTCATTGGTTATCCAAACAGGCACTATGGCAAATTTATCTACCACCGCCTAAACAAATTAATGTCTCGCATTTTGATGTGACCTTTCCTAATGAAGTTCATCAGGCTGATCTATTATTTTTGCCACATGACCACGGTTACAAGTACGCATTAACCGTAGTTGATATTGCAAGTCGATACAAAGAAGCAGAACCGTTAAAAACAAAATCGGCCACTGAAGTAGCTTCTGCATTTGAAAAGATTTATCGAAGGGGTCCTCTGCACTGGCCAAATCTATTACAAATTGATCCTGGCAAGGGATTTCAGGGTGTAGTGTTATCTACAATGAAATATCACAATGTCACTATCAGACGGGGGCATACTGCGCTACATCGTGATCAGGCAATTGTAGAACGGTTTAATAAAACCCTTGCTGAGCGGTTATTTGGATATCAATATGCAAAAGAATTCATCCAAGAAAAAAGATCCCGTGAATGGGTTAAAAGATTACCATCTGTGATTACTGCACTGAATAACGAGATTACTAGAACAATCAACATGAAACCTATCAACGCGATTAAAAAGAAGTAAATACCTGAAAAACCACAAAAAGATTTCAAAGAACCAATTCTTGGTAGTAATGTCATTGTGAGGTACTTATACGAACCAGGAGAGCTTGAGGGTGGCAGAAAAAGGGCTACTGATCCTATATGGAGTGTTACTGCACACAAGATATCTAGTGTAACACGATCTACGGGTAGACCTCCAGTCTATAAACTGGATTCAACTGCCCCTCAGCGGGGTTTTACTAGACAACAATTACAAGTGATTCCTGACGATACTCAATTGCCACCCCATGGTCTTAACTAGCACCAAGGGTGCTGGCACTCCGGCGTCTATTGCACTCAAGACAAGTCAACATCACATTATTTCTGACATGACCGAGATTGTTATTTTTTCTGTCTACGGTGAATTGGCGAGGATCCTTATCCGAATACTGCCAACGAATTATACAATTGCAACTTGCGCAGTGATTATTCTGTTTTTTCTTCAAAGTGATTATTAATTTAGCATCAATATCAAATTCTCGCTGTTTTTTTTGTCTTGTTGTTTGTAACCGGAGAGTTTTTTTATTAATCATTTTAACATCAATATCATCTATTGTGGTGTCATTATCGTCACCAATGATTTCATCATCGCCTGACTCTGTCAGGACAACTCTTCGAAGTTGATTTATTTTTCGTACTCTGGATACTGAAAGATAGACTAAATTTGACCATTCGATGCGATTATCTACCATCCAAACAATTGTATCTGATATAGTCAATCCCTGTGAAGAATGTATTGTTGCTGCGTTTCCTAGCGTCCATGGGGATTTATTAGCACGCAATGCATCTTCAACGACATTGATATCAACCAGCACAATATCATTTAATACTAAATTCTGTTTTTCACTTTGTCCTGGAATATCAACTTCAATGTTCTGTTTTCGTGTATCCGATGGCCTATAACATAACGGTACTGGAAGTGTTGCAAATTTTTGTTTATGCAATTCAAATAACTTCATCTGAAGTGTGTCCCTGACTATTTTTCTACTTGCAATGATCAAATCATTTGGTCTCCATGCTTCCCAAAACTCATTCATTGGAGTTTCCGAAATTATTTCACGGGCTATTTCACACTGGATTTTATCCGGTTGTAATCTAATTAGTTTCTTAAATTCTTTTAATTCATTATCAAGTGATTTATGATCGGTATCAATTTCTTCATAATAGTCTACAAAACCCCTTAGCCATTCATGTGGGGATGCACCGACAAATGGTGGTGGTTGGCCGTGATCACCGCACATGACGATTTTTGTATTTTTCAATAACAACCACTCAAGAAATATTTTTAATACATCTTCTGACACTGTGTCTATTTCATCCCAAATGATAATTTCAGGAATAAATTTCTCTCCCATGCGCTCAGGAGTCCATTTATCTCCCTTCCGTCGGAAAAAGCTGTGATAAGTGCAGGCATTTACCCCTCTCTGTATCATTTCTCTTGCAAGTCTGTGTATTGGTGTTAGTACAATCATATTTGGATTGGAAACACGAAATAACTCAATTGCCCGGGTTGTTTTTCCTGACCCACCACAGCCGTTTAAATAAACTGTTTTATACCGGCATATTGGATCAGAAATCGGTGGTGCATTAGAAAATTCTGAACACTGATTGCTTTCTAAATAATTATTTTCAATGGTAACATCAGCTGATTGAATATAATCATGAAGCATTTCCTTCTTAATTCTCCATGACCCCCCATTATCGTTGCCAGTAGCCTTAAAATCAGCCATTTTGCTATTTATGTAAAATGAATCAGTGGCAACTCTAACTGCGGTGTTAGGAAATTTATTGATCATTGAAAACAGATTAATAGAAGCATAACCGAGCATAGAAGCTCTCAAATGTGTGTACTGCGGATTGTATCCATCATTGTAAGTAACAATTGTACCCAATTTGGTTCCATCGGACAGAAATGCGTCTTTACGATTGACATATAAGCCCTTATTCGTTAGATCCGCGATTACAAAATCGTATTCAGCATTGTCTATAATCAATCGTGAAGAATATCTCGTATTGTCGAATTTACCACCTTGGGTAAATTTACCGATTAATCTTCTACTGAGATCTTTTGCTTCGTTGTTTCTGATTTCAAATAACTGTTTGGACCAATCCATGATTTGTTGTTCATTAAAATCAGGAAACAGTTTTCGCTCTTCGCTAATTATTTTTTCTAGATCAGGTTGTGGTAACCACACTGATTTCTGTGCTCGATAGGATATAATTGCTTCACTGACAATTAATGATTTTAACATCTTACAATCAAGCATATACCGTAATAACACTATTGGCATCCAGTGTTTTTCAGACATGTGTTTACCAATCCAAAGATAACTACACGGATGAAGTCCTGTAGCCATTTCAAATGATACTACACAAGCGAATCCGGTTAAATCGAAATCAGGCAGTGGTCCATTAATAGCAACACGGGTCATTTCGTGTGTGGGGTGTCCAAATCGTTTAAAATATTTCTCGCATTCTCCATGCCCGAGAAAACTTCCTGGATAACATGCAATCATATCAACTGAAATAACGGTATCAGGGTCGTATTTTGTATTCCATAATCCTCCATGGCCGTATTCAAGACAGGACAATTTGACATCTGATAAAAACTCACTTCGTGTTGGTTTCCACGCGTTTTTCTTTCTAGCAAAATGTGCTGCAATTGATGGTACTGTAAAACAGTTTGCTAATAATTGATCGTTGTCTTCCCCTTCCCCAGAAAACTCACTAGCTAGTTGTTTCATTTGATTATGCAGTTCTTCAGTACGGTACAATTCTCCGTTGGGCCTTACAAACTGATCAAATCTACATTCTTCGTCTGAAGTACTATGAAATAGCCACATTGACACAGGATCGTTTTTACTCAAAATGGTAAATAGCATCAAATAATTTCTGCTCTGAAAAAAACTCTTCGGTTTGGGATAGATATTTTACGGTTCTATCCCGTGGGAATATTGTTACTGCAGATGACCACGCGTGTTCGTTATGATCAATAATTTCAATTGGGTTTCCTTTTTTTGATTGATATTTCGGTTCTTTTAATACTTCACCGGTGATTGTCCTTACCGATATTGGAAATCTCAATGATGTTTCTAATTTGGTTATATCTTGAATTGTTGCCCCATGCTCTTTTACCGTTAATTCCCACTCCGTTATTTTTTTTCGTCTTAGATCAGTTAGTTTATTTCCCCGGGACGCATTTGTGAAGTGTTCTATTATTCGTTCTGCTACACAATTGAGCCCTGTCGAATATTTCATGGGTGCTAGTTTTGAAATATCAGGTTTTTCATTGAGCGGATATATCCCGTAAACAACTGCTGTGACAGGATAAGATCTTTCGTAGTATGGTTTATCAATTCCAGTCAAAATTCCTGGTTTTGAATCCTGATTCACGGTGATAGTTTTTTTGCCCTTCAAGATAGGTTCAAATTTATCCCTAATAATCCATTTTCCATCCTCACGGATAAGGAATTTTATTCGGAAAAAATGACTTTTTTCCCCAAGACGTGAAATTTCACTGCTGCTTTTTCATCATTCATGGTAGCGTCAACAACACCATCAATTCGAAATGTTGACCAACAATAAGATGCTCCATCACGCTTGAATTCATTAAAACAGTCTCTGATGGCTTTATCAAGAATTTTATTCTTGGGTGTATTAGAAACTATATCAAGATTGAATTGAGCATCCTTCCAAGGTAATTTCTTGTTATGTTTTTTAGGTCTATCGCGATTAAATCTAGGATTAATTTGCAATAATCTCTTAAACTCTCTCATGTTTCTGTCTATTAAACGTTTTTTGGGTCTATCGCGATTAAATCTAGGATTAATTTTCAATAATCTCTTAAACTCTTTCATGTTTCCGTCTCTTGGACGTTTGTGACGTTTTTTGGGTTTATCGATATTAAATTTAGGATTAATTTTCAATAATCTCTTAAACTCCTTCATGTTTCCGTCTCTTGGACGTTTGTTTCCGTCTCTTGGACGTTTGGGTCTATCGAGATTAATTTTCAATAATCTCTTAAACTCCTTCATGTTTCCGTCTATTGTACGTTTTTTGGGTTTGTCGATATTAAATTTAGGATTAATTTTCAATAATCTCTTAAACTCTCTATCAGTATTGAATTTAGCATTTTTCGAAGTCACTCTCTTGAACTTCCTCATGCTATACTAAAAACAAGTGTCTCAATGAAAGATTTATGTATAATGAATCACTGCAAATGGGTCAGTCATTGAATTAGACAAATAGTATAGTATACGATGACCCAAGAATTCAGACAGCACCCTGTGATTACAAATTATGAAGCATCCAGTGATGGTGTTGTAAGACACTGTATACTGAAGAACCCAGTTGGTGCTGACAATGGTATGGGGTATTTGGTGTTTACTGTTGGAAAGAAGATATATCGCAATCATCGTTTCGTATTTGAATGTTTTAATGGATTGATCAAAGATGGTTTTGTTATTGATCACAAGGATTCTAATCGAAAGAACAATTCTTTATCAAATTTGCAAGCTATCACACAAAGTGAGAATACCAAACGAGGAAAGACTGGAAAATGCTCAAAAAAAAACGAGACCAGTAAAATCTTTGAATACAACAACTAACGAAGAGAAAATATTTAAATCACTATATGAAGCCGGCAAGTATTTCAATATTTGTAGAGCCTCGGTACAAAAAGTTGCATCGGGAATAACCAAGACGGCTATTTCAAAAAAGAGCGGACAAAAAGTTCAATTTAGTTATGTCTGATACGCCATATTTTTCAATTAGAGATATGTCATTGTTATAGAATAATGAATTCTGAAAACATGAATAGCATCATAGTTGAAATAGCAAAATTGAAAAATCAGGATATTGAACTATCAGATGGGTTAAATCCTGATCAAATCAAGTCGGATTTTCAGGATATAGAATACGGGGTTAGCACTAACAAATATATGCTACCCAAGAAATATGCACTCATCAAAAGAATTCAGAATTCTATTAGAGACTCTCTTGCATTTTCCAGTGACATCAGTGTGTTTGTTCCGTTGTATACTATCGTAGAACGAATACGAAAAGAATTAGGTAACGAATACGAATTGAAAAAAGAAGTCAACTCTAAAATTAGAAACCTACGAGCATTAATTCAAGAAAATTAATTACCCGACCCTTATCATTTTTTGATTGCCTGACCATTTATCATTTTTTGATTGCCCGACCATTATCATTTTTTTTAGCCGACCCTCAAGGAGGATGTCAAAAATCGATGGACGATCAATGGAAAAGTGGGGAAACTATCAGTATTATTTATTTTATATACAATTTTGATACTTTCCCCATCAAAGATAGAGCTGTTAAAACACTTCCGTGATGGTGTTAAAAATCCCCACGATGTCAAAAAAGTGGGAAAAGTGTGGCATTAATTGTTTTACAATTGAAAAATTGTTTCTGATTTCAAATAATGGTCAATGAAGCATTAACAACTAGACTGGCTCTTGAACGATTAGATGCAATTAAGAAATTTGTACCAATTCGTGACTCTGTCAGGAATAAACTGCAACAACGACAGAGTCTTCAGACTGATTTCGCTGCGGGATCTGAAGAGTTGTTTAAACCAGTAACCACAGCAACGAAAGGGGTAGAGCGTGCTATACTGGGAGATGATCCTGACGGTAAAAGAAAAGAAGAGGGTCTTATTTCTGTACTTGAAAAACTAGCAGCGAAAACTGAACAAACAAAACAAATGGAATCAAAAAGAACAGTAGATGATTTACGCGTGAGATTTAACGAGGAAGGGTTAGCAGAAATTGATGAGACTGATCCAACAGAAATTCCTGCGCTGTTGTTACGTCTTATGAAAACAGAAAAAAATGGTTGACACCAGAACATCATAAGTTTGTTAAGAATTTCACTCATTGGGCTGATATATTTTATAAAATCAAAACTAAAAAAAGTCAAATTAAGACAGATAGTGCATCATACATCGAATATATCAAGATGGTGGATAACGTGTATAATCAATATGAAGAACTAAAACAACAACAAAAAACGCCAAGATTGCAAAGAAAGCGACAGCAACCTGCAAAGAAAATATCTTTCTCTCCTAAAAAACAACAACTACCACCTGATGATGATGATGATGATGATGATTATTTACAAGAAACGGATTTAGAAAAACTAGATAAAGCAACTGGTTATAGCGGAAGTGGATTAGGGGTATGTCCTGATAGTGTTATCAATGATATATCACGATTAGATGTTCTTGTAGGAGGGTTCCGAGCTGGAAATAATTCACCGGAAATAATTAATGAAGCAGCTGATATCTGTAGACGGTTATTTGCCGGCGGTATCATGGATATCAAAACATATCGAGATTTCATTGACGAGTTAGCAAATGGGTATCACAGTGACTGAATAACAATTGAAAACACTAGTGTTTTTATAATAATGATCATACACTACAATCATGATAAACCAATCCCCGTCTATGTAGTTAATTCACGGTTGCCAGTTTATAGAGCATACTATGGAGATGGTTTAGGCAATACCATTTTAGGATTCTTTTCAAGAATGGCCCCAAAAGTGATGCCGTTAGCTAAACAATTATCAATGAAAGCCATTGATGTTATTCGTGATAAGGGTATTGATGCTGTTGGAGATCTTGCCGGAAAAGCGTTTTCAGCTGCGAAGAATAAATTAACATCATTAGTGAGGCGAAAAAAGAAACTGTTACCGTCTACAGCGGAAATGCCTGCAAGTGTTAGTAAAATAATAAATAACGCAGTAGATGAAAAACTAGCGTCGATGGTGACTCCAAGTGACCAAAGCAATATTGCAAATATGATAGCAGGAAGTGGCTTTAAAAAACTACGACGATGAAATGGAAAATCGCGATTTAGACTCTGATAAATAGAATAAAATGTTCAAACAGTCACCTGATCCAGCATTTGATATAGACGCCCCAGTCCCCAAGAATGATTCTGTACGCGATTATCAATATTACGCCTATCATGCCATAGACTCAAATAGTCGAGCAAGAATTGATCTTCAAGTCCATGATACCAGTAAATACTTTTTACCTTGTGAAGCGTTTATTGAAGTAGAAGGAGAAATTGTAACAGCTGTTGATACTACTGTTGTACCAGCACCGTATCCAGCTGGTACTCAAGTCGGTTTTGTCAATAATGGTATTATGGCGTTATTTGAGAGTGCAAAATATCTCATTGATGGAAAAGAAATTGAGTCGATAGATCGTGATGTTGATGTGGCTACAACAATAATAGGACTAGCAAGATATTCTGATGATTATACAAGATCAGCAGGACCTTCTATGATGTTTGCAAAAGATGTTACAAATACCGCTGGAGGAAATCAATTTGTTGTAAGACGACCAAAGAATAATGCTGGCACCGCTAATATTGATGCCGAGGATATGATTATAAACAACGATGTTAATTTCAATCTAGGAGCTGCAACACGTATTTCAATGTTGGAAGGGCGGCGTAAATCATTTTCATGCGCGATTCCACTGCATCACATATTTGGATTCTGTAGAAATGTCAGAAAAGTTATTTATGGAGCGAAGCATACAGTATCACTGGTGCGAAAGAGTGATGATAGTGACGCAATTTGGAGGATTGCAGCAGATGCTGCAAATCCCAATGCTGATGCTGGTAAAGTCAATTTAACAAAAATATCATTGTGGATGCCAGTGTTGACTCCAGCAATCACCGCAGAAGAACGATTACTATCATTTATGGACCAAGGAGGAAAGTCGTTGTTGAGTTGGTTATCAGTGAGTACAGATGTGAAGCAATCAAATATCAGCGGGTATTCACGTGGAATCTAGCATCAAAACAAGGCGTTTCTGCGCCACGTCATATATTTATTGCGTTACAGGATAACACACGAGTTGGCAATCAACTCTCCAGCCATATGATATTTGATCAATTAGGTGTGAAAGACGTCTCACTGAGAATAAACGGCCAGCAGGAACCATCTGAGGATATACAACTTAATTACACAGAAAATCATATTGCACGAGTTTATCATCGTCTGTTGTCATTTATGGCACGTGATCAAAATGTGGATACTGGTTTGCAAATATCACAATTGGATTTTAAAAGTCTCTATCCAATCTATTACTTTTCATTGGAATATCTTGATTTAACAAGACAATCTGTTGTTGATATACATTTTAGAGCTAATATAACCCGTCCTGGTATTGCTAATTATAGAGCAGTTGCTGTCATTCTCAGCGATAAATCAATGCTACTTGAAGGTGTTGGAGGAAGAATGAGAGTGGTAGATGCACGAGTGGAAAATCTTTGATTGATTTTCTCGATTTTTCATTGAAATTGTAAACGATTTAGAATCAATCTATTATGTATAACATGTCATATAGTATTATTAGTGTTGCGTTAACTCCTGGTCAAATAAAAAAATTGCAATCAGAATCGGCTAAAAAATGTGGAACCACAATCACGCTGAAACCTAATCAAATGACTGGTGGTGCAAATAAATTATCGCTGACAACTCGTCAAATAAAACATTTCAATGATGCACTTGCAGCAAAAAAAGGTGTCCTGATTACTCTTTCTGCGGCTGCTATCAAAAATATGATTAAAACAGGTGGTATATTCCCGTTGTTTGCTGCGTTACCAGCATTGATTGCAGCAGCAGCCCCAGCAGTCGCAAAAGCGGCCGCATTGGGGGCAGTTGGAGCCTTGGGAACAAAAGCGGTACAGAGCATTGCTGAATCATATGAACCGAAGAAGGGAAAGGGTTTTAGACTAGGTGTGTTACCAGGATTAATAAAAGCTATCGCAAAAGCGAAACAAGGCATTACTGAACCGAAGACGGGACGAGGATATAAAAAAAAGGGAAAGGGTCTAAGACTACCAGGAACCCAGTATTCATGGTACAGCGGAAAGGGTCTAAGACTACCAGGAACCCCGTATTCATGGTACAGCGGGAGATCCGTTCACGGATCAGGCCTGAGAATCCCAGGAACGGTTTATTAATTGAGGAATCTTTGACTCCAATGTCCAATTTTGATTTAATGGATGCTGCTAAAAAACTAGCGATAAAAAACTTCAGAGGTGTCTTTATGAAAGATCAATTACCACATCAACCAAACAACACTGAAACCGGAATCATTAATTTAGATAACAGCACCGGACCTGGAACTCACTGGGTTGCATACGCTATTGATCCACGTGGGATTGTCTATTTTGATTCATATGGATTAGCCCCACCAAAAGAGTTTATGCGTTATATAAAAAATTTTCCAATGAAGACTTGGTATTCTACGCTACCAACACAACAAATGAATGATCCACCAATATGCGGCAGCGAAGTATTAAATGTCCTTGATGCTATTTCAGCATCTAGAAAACCACCACACATTGTCGTAAATGAATACACTAGTAATCGCTGGAAATCGAAACGATTTTAGAGAGAGGTGTATAAAATATCATGATTGATATTTGGGGGACATCTTTGAAACCCAAACCCGATGACACTGCAACCGGTGATATAAAAAAAAATTAAAGATGAAATCGCTGAGACGTTGAATTTAGCAAGTGTTGATCCTAATGAGATAGTTCTATTTCAAGAAAAACAGGGTAAATTGAAAACCAGTAATGTCTCTCTGGATGATATTTTAGTTAAACAACGACACGCAATCGAGGATACTATCGCGTTATTTTCGGATCAGGGTAAACTCAAACCAGGCGTACTTTTTTCGACGATTACAGATCGATTTAAAACTCTCAACGATTCTGCGTTGGAACTAGCAACACTTCAATTTAAAACCGAAGAACACATAAAACAGTTTACCGCATTTCGTAGAAATATCATTGATAAATTTATTGGAACTACATTCGATAAAATTGAACTAAAACTTCCGGATATCAAAAAATCCATCGATGAGACGAAAACCTTCATCGAAGCCATCAAGGGGGATGCAACGAGGATGATAACAGTCATTGAAAAAACAAAAATTCCTCATGAGAAAACCAACAACGTAGTATACACGATCCAACACGGATCATTTGAGTGGACACCTACAAACAACAAATTAGATATCACTGCAACCGTTAAGGGTATTTATCGATTAACACTAGTAACACCATTGACTCAATTTAATATTTCATCGTCCAGTTCATCTGGGGTCAATAATACGATTTCAACGATCATCGACAAGAATACAACTGAAAAGTTCACGATAACAGCTACTGATAAAAATTTGGTTAGGGTTTCAACAACGTGGTATGTGGAATTCGTAGCGGATTTAAGTTGAAAATTGCAAAGCAATTTCACTAACGGTTTCAATTGAAAGGATTTCACAATTGAAAACGGTAGCGTTTTTAAAATAAAAATGATTTCATCATCGCAATATCGCTATGATCAGGTCAGAGAATATCAAAATAGACTCAAAACCCTGTCTGAGGAGTATGCAATGAAAATTAAAAAATATCGCAGGAGAATTATCGCAATTGATATTACTGTGTACGCTGTGAGTGGTGTAATCACCGGAGCAGGTATTATACTGTCTTCAGTAACAATGATGGCCCCGATAGCTGTTCCAATTTGCATTTCTGCGGCAACAACAATCGCTGGAATAATTTCAATAATAACAAAAAAAATATCATCATGCAGCCAATGGAAACTACAAGACTACATAATTCAATTTCATGTTGTGTCTACTGCATACTCGCAATTATCCTCATTGATATCGTCATCTCTCGATGATACAATTATATCAGAGAGTGAGTTTTCAGCGATGGTAGATATATATGATTCTGCGATGTCAAAATTAAAAATACATCATGAATATAATAACAATGACAACACAGATGGAATTACTTCAACAAATAGTGGAGAACACAAACCCAGTACAAACCAGCATGATCTCAATAACATCAACGAATCCAGAATTCAGTGTGAATTTCCCCTCTCCGGTCCCAGTGAAGGAAATCGCACTAGCAAAATTACGAGTATACCACAGTTGGCCAAATATTAGGTAAAAATCATTTGGTGGTCAACAACCGAATAATTCACTGGTATTTGCAAATAAGAATAAAGACGACGGTACCCCAGAACGTTGTTTCCATACCAACCGGATCATACCAAATCGAACAAATCAATAATGAATTAGCGCGTAGAATTAAATCGATTACTGGAAAAGAATCAAAAATAGCTATAACAGTTCATGAGCCGACACTATCATCTGCCATTGAAATAAGCACAGAGGGTTATGTCGTAGATATCTATCAAAGCTCAATAAGGACCGTATTGGGATGGCCTGAAATCCCACCCCGGGAAAAACCCGTTAAATTACCAGAACCACAAAAAACTGATTATATCACGGACAGGATAAAATCTGATAATCCAATAAAGAGTTATATCGATCATGACAAATTGATTTTTTTTCTTAAATTTGAAGTGGTAAATCCCTTCACTAGGATAAAATACCACTTAATTCAACTGGATAAAATCACTAAAAATTTCACAGCGTTCAATAACGATATTTCGTTGTTGTTTATATCCCTTAGATCCGGCACTCTCACCCGAGATGAATTTATCAGCGTTGTAGAAACATGTAACAAAATCATCAATGACATGGAAACATTTAATGCGCAAATCATTCAAGAGGTATTAGGTGACAGTAATCCTAAAACAAGAGATTCATTTGCAACAGACTTTAAGATCCGCATAGAAGATATTCCAACATTGAAACTACCAGGATATAACGTACCACAACTAACAAAACATCTCAGTGACACCATCGATATTGGTTTTAAAATAATTCATGATACGTGGAAAAAAACATCATCACAACCACAAACAACTATCCTGACACACAATAATGACCCAGATGGTGGCGGCAGGCATATTGCTCCTGAAAATGTGAATATTTCATCGGTGATAGCGATCAATTTAGTGTGTGATGTTATCGAAGGAAGCTATCAAATAAATCTAGAACGATCAAATCAAGCTCAGCAGGGATATATTTTGTATTCATTTGCACCAACAGCTCCTCCAGGGTTTCTAATTATTGAGTCTCCGGTGAATCCAGTCTATATGCGATGTCATAATAATTCATTAACCAGAATTAATTTTAAACTCACTGACCAGTCCAATAATCTGATTGATTTACAAGATGAGGTTTTACAAATTAGTCTGTTTGTGAAATCCTGAAAGGATTTTCGTCCTAAGGACTTTCGTCCTATGACCCTAGGATCGGATTGGATAAAATATTCGGTTGAAAAGTTTTTACTCATTTCATTGATTTCATTGAAAACTTGTCTGATTCACCTTTTCATATTTTTTCATTTGATTTTTTTTTTGGACTGATCCATGAAAACTTGTATCCGATTCACCACATCTTGGCCGTAGAAGCCTGATTTCATTGAAAACTTGTTTAAAAATGTTGTCCGGCTCGCCCCCTCTGCTGCTTTTTATCAAGTCCGACACGATATCGCGTCCGAGGATCTGATAAACGTATCGTCACAAATCCATGTGGGATTGACTGAGCGTGACTAAAGAAATTTCTAAATTGATTAAAATCCATATCGCTGCACCAAGTTAACCAAATATTTCGTAGTGTATAGTTGTCAACTCCGTTAAACATGCATAACAAATAGCAGTTATCTCTGATCACTTTTGGTATTTGAGTGTATCGTTGAGTGACATATATCACGTCGGTGATTTTATGCCTGCCTCTGGAAAATATTCTAGCAGGATTCGTTTGATTGTCTAACATCAGATCATCATATACGACTAAGTTTTTAATACTTCCATCGATTAATGCTCGGTGCTTCTTCAATATCGGTTATAAATTCAATCCAACCCTCGTCGTTGATTTATATTGCTCTCTCGTTAGCATCCTTTAACACGTTGTAATATCTCTGATCGTCTACACTCGGGTCTACTAAATACAACTTCTTCCATTTCATCCATCTCGTTATCAAATTAAGTAGCAGTTGTGTCTTGCCGCTTCCAGATGGTCCGATTATAATCATTCTAATTGAATTCGGCAACATCGCATGGTGTTTAATAGGTTCCTGTCGTCGGGTAGCTGAATAATCAATTACATTCATGTTATTATAAATATATTATGGATCTATATTGTGTGAAATGTAAGAAGCGTACTGGCACAAACGACTTGACGACGATTACAACTAGCAATAACAGATCCGCACTTTCTGGTAAGTGTGTACAATGTAGTACAAAAATTTTAGAATTGTTTCCAAGGATTTAAAAAAAAACGAGGAGTTGATATTGCAGCCAAGCTAACTAAACTCCCGGGAACACCATGGACAAAGTATCCAGGAGAAAAACATCTTCCAGGGTATAGTTATTGTGGACCCGGAACTAGACTCGATATCAGGCTCGATGATCAAAACCAACCCCGACCCGATGAGTATCCAATAAACACTATTGATAAGGCGTGTCATGCTAACGATGCTGCTTATAAAAGCAGCAATCTGCAACACAGACATATCGCAGATGTGAAATTAATTCACGCGTTGAATTCTATCACTGATAAATCCTTCAAAGAAAAGTTGGCTTCATGGTTAGTAAAATCGGCCATGAAAGGTAAATTGATGTTAGGTGCCGGTAATTAATAACAACATGGAATCTATTTATTATTCTCCAAAAGGATACTGGAGGGGCTAAGCAGCAATCGGTAAACTCGCTAGCGCCGCGAAGGTGAAAAATACCACTGCAGCGGATTGGTTATCCAAACAGGCAATATGGCAAATTTATCTACCACCGTCTAAACAAGTTAACTACTCACATTTTGATATGACCGTTCCTAACGAAGTTCATCAGGCTGATATATTATTTCTGCCGCATTATGGTGGTTACAAATACGCGTTAACTGTAGTTGATGTTGCGAGTCGATACAAACAAGCAGAACTGCTAAAGACAAAATCATCAACTGAAGTGGCTTCTGCATTTGAAAGGATTTATCGAAGGGGTCCTCTGCGCTGGCCAAATCAGTTACAAGTTGATCCTGGCAAGGAATTTCAAGGTGCAGTGTTATCAACAATGAAGCATCATAATGTCACCATACGACGAGGGCATACTGCACTACATCGCGATCAGGCAATTGTTGAACGATTTAATAGTACACTTGCTGAGCGGTTATTTGGATATCAATACGCGAAGGAATTTATTCAACATAAACGATCCCGTGAATGGGTCAAGAGATTACCAGGCGTTATTATCGCGCTAAATAATGAGATTACTCGAACAATTAATATGAAACCTAACAACGCGATTAAGAAAAAGTCTATACCTGAAAAGCCACAAAAGGATTTTTCAAAACAACCAATTCTCGGCAATGTCACCGTTAGGTATTTATATGAACCAGGAGAGATAGAAGGTGGCAAGAAAAGAGCTACTAATCCTATTTGGAGTGTCACCGTACATAAAATATTGAGTATAACACGATCTACGGGTAGACCAGCAATCTATAGACTGGATTTGACCGCTCCTCAGCGAGGATTTACTCGTGAACAACTGCAAGTGATACCCGAGGATACTCAATTACGCCGCGTGGTCTTAACTAGCACCTCTTCGTCTGTTGCGCTCAAGACAAGTCAGCATTACATTATCTCTAGTATGACCTACGCTGCTATCGTTTCTATCTACGGTAAATTGGCGAGGGTCTTTATCCGACCAACATCAACGCATTATACAATTGCAATTCGCGCAGTTATTATTATGTTGTTGTTTCAGCGTAATTATTAATTCGGTATCAATATCAAATTTTCTATTATTTTTTTTGATCCTGCTGTTTATAACCAGAAAGTTTTTTTTCTGATTATGTCCTTTGCTCTGTCAACGCTGATAATATCACTTATTGTAGTGTCATTATCATCTAAAACAACTCTTCGAGGTTGATTTATTCTTCGTACTCTGGATACTGCGAGATAATCTAAATTTGACCACTCGATGTGATTATCCACCATCCAAACAATCGTATCTGATATAGTCAATCCCTGTGAAGAATGTATCATCGCTGCGTAAGCTAGCGTCCATGGGATTTATCAGGACGCAATGCATCTTCGACGACGCTGATATCAACCAGCACAATATCATTTAACACTAAATTCTGCTTTCTTGACTCTGTCAAGCCTGGAATATCAACTTCAATATTCTGGTTTCGTGTATCCGAAGGCCTATAACACAACGGTACTGGAAATGTTGCAAATTTTTCTTTTTGCAATTCAAATAACTTCATCTGAAGTGTATATCTGACTATTTTTCTACTTGCTACTATCAAATTGTTTGGTCTCCACGTTTCCCAGAAATCATTTAATGGTGTTTCTGAAATTATTTTATTTTTTTGAATTCGCGTAATTGTTCATCAAGTGCTCTATGATCAGTATTTATTTCCTCATAATAGTCTACAAAATTCTTTAGCCAATCATGCGGCGATAAACCAACAAATGGTGGTGGTTGACCATGATCGCCGCACATTATTAATTTTGTATTCGCTAACAATAACCAATCGAGAAATCTTTGTAATACATCTAATGACACCGTGCATATCTCATCCCAAATAATGACCTCAGGAATAAATTTCTCACCCATTTGATCAGGAGTCCATTTATCGCCTTTCCATCGAAAGGAACTGTGATAAGTACAAGCATTTACCCCTCGTTGTTTCATCTCTCTGGCGAGTCTTTGTGTTGGTGTTAGTACAATTATATTTGATTTCCCGTGAAATAACTCAATCGCACGAGTCGTCTTTCCTGACCCGCCACAGCTGTTTAGGTAGCTGGTTTTATATCTACATATTGGATCAGATATCAGCGGTGCATTAGATAGTTCTGATATCTGATTATTTTTCAAATATTTATCTTCAGTCGTAACATCTGCTGATTTGAAATAGTCACGCAGTATTTCCCGCTTAATTCTCCATGATCCCCAACTCTCGTCAGAATTGGTGAATTAAGTCACTTCTTCCTTGTGTTTCGCGTCTATATAAAATGAATCAGTGGCTACTCTAACTGCGGTGTCAAGAAATGTATTTATCATTGAAATAAATTGATAGAAGCATAAGCTAGCATAGACGCCCTCAAATGTGTATACTGAAGATTTTCTCCGTCTGCGTAAGTAACAATTGTACCAAATTTTGTTCCATCGGACAAGAAATCGTCTTTACGATCGAAATATATACCCTTAGATGTTACATCCGCGATTATAAAATCGTATTCGACGCTATCTATAATCAACCGTGAAGAATATCTTTTATTGTCGTATTTTCCACCTTGAGAAAATTTACCAATCATTCTTCTACCGAGATCCTTTGCGTCTTTATTTCTAACTTCAAATAACTGTTTGGACCATTACACGATATTTTCTAAGTCAAGATCGGGAAATTGTTTTCGTTGTTCGCTGATTATACTATCTAGATTGGGTTGTGGTAACCAGACTTCAGTCTGAGCTCGATAGGATATAATCGCTTCACTGACAATCAACGATAACAGCATTTTAGAATCAATCATATACCGTATTAGCACTATTGGCATCCAGTGTTTTTTAGAGATATGTCTACCAATCCAAACATAACAGCACGGATGAAGTCCTGTAGCCAATTCAAATGATACCACACGAGCGAATCCGGTTAAATCAAAATCAGGCAGTGGTCCATTAATAGCAACACGAGCCATCTCGTGTGTGGGATGTCCAAATCGTTTAAAGTATTCAGCGAATTCTCCGTACCCGAGAAAACTCGCCGGATAATACGCGACTATATCAACTAAAATAATACTTTCACGGTCATATTTCGTATTCCATAATCCGTCGTGATAAAATTCTATACAACTTGATTTGATGTCTGTGAGAAATTCAGTTCTTGTTGGTTTCCATGTGTTTCTCTTTCTCGCAAAATGAGCTGCAACCGACGGAATTGTAAAACAGTTTGTTAGTAATTGTTCGTCGTCGAAACTCTTCGAGAAACTACTAGCTAGTGTTTTCATCGCCTCATGGAGGGCTTCAGTGCGGTATAATTCTCCATTGGGTCTTACAAATTGATCGAATCCACACTCGGGGTCAAGTAACCTTACTGTCACAGGATCGTTTTTACTCAACTGGTGAATAAAATCAAATAGTTTCGGGGGTATATATTTTATGGTTCTATCCCGCGGAAATATTGTTACTGCATATGTCCATGCGTGTTCGTTATGATCAATAATTTTGATTGAAGCTCCTCTCGATTTATATTTCGGTTCGTATAATACTTCTCCGGTTATCGTCATTACTGATATTGGGAATTTTAGTATTCGATCTAACGCTGCCACATTTTGAATTGTTGCCCCGTGCTCCTTTACTGTTAGTCCCCACTCGGTTACTTTTTTGCGTCTTAGATCAGTCATTTTGTTTCCACGCAATGCATTTGTGAAGTGTTCTCATATTCGTTCTGCTACACAATTCAGCGATGATATTTTCATCGGTGCTAGTTTTTCAATACTCGGTTTATCATTTAACGAATATATCCCATAAACAACTGCTGTTACAGGATAAGATCTCTCGTAGTATGGTTTGTCAATTCCAGTTAGAATCCCTGGTTTTGAATCATGACTCACAATGACAGTTCTTTTATCCTTCAAGATGGGTTCAAATTTATCCAGAATAATCCAATCTCCGGTGTCTGAACGGATAATGAATTTTATTCTAAAAAAATACCTTTTTAGCTGCTCTTTCGCCATTCATGGTAGCATCAACGCTACCATCAATTCGAAATGTTGACCAACAGTGAGATGCTCCATCGTGTTCGAATTCATTAAAACAATCACGAATTTTACTTATCATGGTTCTGTCACTTATTAGACTCTTTGGTTTATCAAAGACTCTATCGAGATTAAATTTAGCATGTTTCCAAGGCGTAATTTTCGATAATCTCTTGAACTCCTTCATATTATAATTAAAACAAGCATTTAAATAGAAAATTTATTATATAATGAATCATTGCAAATGGCTTATGATTGGATCAGTAACCCCGTGTAACAAATCATGCAGAAAGGAGTTATGTGGGTATCATATGCAAAGCGTTCGACGCGGAAGCCTTGGTCCAATTACATGTATAAGATGTGGGGTAGGGGTGAGAGGAATATCACAATTATGTCTTAGTTGTGGTGGTAAGAGATACAGAGAGCTAAAGCGTGATTATGATAAACGAACTAAGAACTCCATCAATGACTCTACCTCTGACAGCGTCAACGACAAAATCGATCGATCCATTGATGTCATCACATCTGTTCGTTATTGATTTTATTAGCTTATCTACATATTATATTCAAAAACATATATCGTATATAAGAACCATTAGCTCAATCGGTAACGTGTCGCGGTGCCATACTGGCGGCTATGGTTCGATCTTTCAGTCATTCCAAGAACTGCTGTTATATGAATTCCAAGAACTGCTATGATATGAATTCCAAGAACTGCTATGATATGAATTCCAAGAACTGCTGTGATATGAATTCCAAGAACTGCTGTGATATGATCCTTCAAAATTGACCCCAATTTGTTTTTGTTTTTTTGTATTAGAAATATGTATTATCATATATGAATTCTAAAAATATCAATAGGATTATAGCTGAAATTTCAAAATTGAAAACCCAAGAGATTAAATTATCTGACAATTTAAACCCTGACCAAATTATGTCTGACTTTCAAGATATAGAATACGATATTATTACTAACAACTATTACTAACTACAAAGAAATATGCGCTGACAAAAAAAATCCAGAATTCTATTCGGGACTCTCTTGCATTCTGTAGTGACGTAAGTGTGTCTGTCCCGTTATTTACTATTGTGGAAGGAATGCGAAAAGAATTGGGCCGATATTATGAATTGAAAAAAGAGGTTAATTCGAAGATTAGAAATATACGGGCGTTAGTTCAAGAAAATGAAAAAAAAACGCTGAATACAACTAACGATTTGACATGTATAACGCGTTAGTAAAATTCTCGCACTGTTGCAAATACAATGGAAAGGTATATAATCAATACCGGCTTTGATCAATGAACAAGGAAATAAATTAATTGAAAAATATTTTAGTGAGTCGTTTTTGTTGTTGCTTGAAACGTAGAAATCATTTGATGATGACAAAATCACTACATTGTAAATTAATTGGAAATTGCTTTACTGTTTTAATAATGGTCAACGAAGCATTAACTACAAGACTAGCGAGAGAGAGAGATTGTCTTCAATTAGGAAATTTCTACCAATACGCGACTATGTCAGAAATAAATTACAAGCCAGACAGAGTCTTCAGACCGCATTTTTTGAGGGATCTGAAGAGTTATTTAAACCAATAACCAAAGCAACGAAGGGGGTAGAGCGAGCTATATGGGGGGATGACCCCGACACGGGAGAAAAAGAAAAGAAAAGCCTCTTATTGGTAAACTTGAAAAAATAGTAACGGAAACTGAAAAAAATAGCACGAAGATCCAAACAAACAAAAAATCTTTAAGAACACTTCCTGGTGATATAATAACTGCTGCAAGACGACAAGAACAACAAGAACGAGAATAACAAGAACGAGAATTTCTAGAAGAAGAACTTGCTAGTAGACCACCACTTAACACACCACCTAAACAACTTGAACAAACAGGTGATGTTGCAATAGAAGAATATTCACCTGAAATTATATTTACTGATGATGCGTTTGTTAGAATTAGAGGAATCGAATCAGATTTTGAATTAATACAATTTACTAAAGACACTTTTAAAAAAATATAAGAAATAATTATTTAAAAGACGACATGTCTAGAAAATTTATAAAAGACAGAGACATCTGGGCTAATAAAATACTTTTAGCAAACCGCGGTAAAACTAAAATAACAAAAGAAATTAGTCCCGCTTTTAATACTTTTCTAGCTGCAGTAAAAGGTGTCACACAACCACCACCGGATTATACAGCAGACGACCCAAACCCGGACGAAATACGAATAATGGCAGAAGCAGATTCTGAAAAAGGTGCAATTGGTATAACTACAAAAACAGCCGGGAAGGAATTTTCTCAGAGCGGTCCAAGTTGGGTATCAGGTAGTGGTCTAATTCAATGTCCTGGTAATGTTCTTGGTGATATATCACGATTAGAAGTTCTCATCGGAGAGAAACGAGCTGGAAATAACTCACCGGAAGTAAGTAATGAAGCACCCGATATCTGCAGGCGATTATTTCAAGGCGGTGTTATGGATATTGGTCTATATCGAGATTTCATTGATGAGTTAGTTGAAAATCCTACGGATGGTTATCATAGTGATTAATCTGATGATGAAGTCATTGCATTAGGTAAATATCATTTAAATAAGATGATCATTCACTACAACCATGATAAACCAACCAGCGTCTATGTAGTAAACTCGCAGTTTCCAGTTTATTACGCGTACTATGGTGATGGTCTCGGTGATACAATTGCAGGCTTATTTGCAAGAATGGCTCCAAAAGTGGCGCCGCTAGCAAAACAATTTTCAATGAAAGCCATTGATGTTATTCGTGATAAGGGTATTAGCGCTGTTGGAGATGCTGCTGGAAAAGCGTTTTCAGCCGCGAAAGATAAAGAAAAATATACCGCAAATATGAGAGCGGGAAGCGGCTTAGAAAAACCACGACGACGTCGACGACGATGATTTAGACCAACGGGTATATAATAAAATGTTCAAACGGTCACCTGATACAGCGTTTGATATGGACGCCCAAGTGCTCAAGAATGATTCGGTACGTAATTATCAATTTTTTTCTTATCACGCAACACAACCAGATCTGCAATCAAGAATTGCACTTCAAGTTCATGATACCAGTAAATACTTTTTTTTGCCTTTTGAAGCGCTTATCGAAGTGTAAGGAGAACTTGCAACAAACGATGCTGCTCATAATGATCCACCATATGACAATAACCCAACTATCCGAGTTGGTTTTGTTAATAATGGTATCATGACGTTATTTGAAAGCGCTAGATATCTCATTGATGGAAACGAAATTGAATCTATAGAGCGTGATGTTGATGGTGCCACAACAATAATAGGGTTAGCAAGATATTCTGATGACTATACAAGATCGGTGGGACCATCTATGATGTTCGCAAAAGATCTCACTGATCACCCTGAACACCCTGAGTAAAGGCAACACGAGCTACTGGTAATTGATCCAGCACCAGAAGGATATGTAAGACCGAATGCTAATTTTGATGTCATAAATAATATTACTAACTACAACCTAGCGTTTGCAACACTCGTAGCAACGTTGCAGGGGCAGCGTCGACAATTTTCATGCGCGATTCTACTGCATAATATATTTGGATTCTGTAGAAATGTCCGAAAAGTTATCTATGGAGCGAAACATACAGTAGCACTCGTGCGAAAGAGTAATGATGCTGATGCAATCTGGCGTAATGCTGGTGTTCCCGAGGGTAAAGTTATCTTAACAAAACTATCATTATGGATGCCAGTGTTTACTCCATCAATCACCGCAGAGGAGCGATTACTATTATTTATGGACCAAGGAGGAAAGTCGTTGCTGAGTTGGTTATCAGTGACTACGGATATTAAACAGGATAATATTGATGGTACATTTACATGGCACCTGGCATTAAAACAAGGTGTTTCAGCTCCACGTCATATATTTATTGCGTTATAAAATAATGCGCGAGTTGGTAATCAAGAACGAAGTCATATGATATTTGATCAGATGGGTGTTAATGAAGTCTCGCTGAGAATAAACGGACTGCAGTAACCATCCGAGGATATACAACTTGATTACACCACTAACCATATTGCACGTGTATATCATAATATGTTGTCATATATGGCACGCAATCAAATGTTGATACTGGTTTGCAAAAATCACAATTGGATTTTAAAAATCTATATCCAATTTATTACTTTTCGCTGGAACATCTTGATTTAACAAGACAATCCGTCGTTGATATGCATTTTAGAGCTTGTGTAACCCGTCCTGGTGGTATTGCTAATTACAGAGCGGTTGATGTCATTCTCAGCGATAAATCAATGCTACTCGAAGGTGTTGGTGGAAGAATGAGAGTGATAGATGCGCCAGTCGGAAATATGTAACAATTAGATCAATCTGTTATTGTATAATGAAATACAGTCATACTAGTGTTGCGTTAACCACCGGTCAGATTAAAAAATTACACTCGGAATCAGCTAAAAAATGTGGAACCACAATAACGCTGAAACCCAATCAGATGACAGGCGGGGCAAATAAATTATCTCTTACGACTCGTCAAAATAAACATTTCAATGACGCACGCAAACAAAATTAAGGTGTCCAGATCACTCTCTCTGCAGCCGACATCAGCGACATGAAAAAATCAGGTGGTATATTCCCGTTGTTAGCTGCGATTGCAGCGTTGATTGCGACAGAGGCACCAGCGGTGGCTAAAGCGGCGGTGTTAGGAGCAGTTGGTACCGCGGCAGGAATGGCGCTAAAGAAAGCAACTGGGAAGGGATATAAAAAACGGAAAGGGTCTAACACTACCAGGAGCCCCGTAATCATGGTACAGCGAAAAAGGCCTGAGAATCTCAGGAACGGTTTACTAACTCGGGAATCTTCACAGAGATAAAAAAAAAATTATGTTGGAACTAGCACCACTTCAATCTAGAATTGAAGATAACGGAAAACAGTTTTCAGTTTTTCGTAGAAATATTATAGATACATTTATTGGAACCAAGTTGGATAAAATTGATATAAAAATCCCGGATATTAAAACAGTCATCGATGAGCCGAAAAACCTCATCGAGGCAATCAAAATTGATTTTCCGAGGATGATAACAATCATTGAAAAAACAAAAATTCCTCATGAGAAAACCAACAACGTAGTATACACGATCCAACACCGATCATTTGCGTGGCCTCCTACAGACAATATACTATCACTGCAACCGTCAATATCATTTATCGATTAACACTAGTAACACCGACTCAATTTAATATATCATCGTTGAGTTCATCTGGGGTCGATAATACGATATCAACGATCATCGACAAGGATACAACTGAAAAGTTCACGATAGCATCCACTGATAAGAATTTGATTATGGTTTCAGTATCCATGGTATATGGAATTCGTAGCGGATTTGAGTAAATAACTAAATTGAAATCGTAAACTGATTTAGTAATAAAATGGCATCATCAACGATACCTTCGGTATCTCAATATCGCTGTGATCAGGTCGGAGAGTTTCAAACTAAACTCAAAACACTCACTGAGGAGTATCAAACACAAATAAAAAAAATACCGACGAAGAATCACCGCAGTTGATGTTACCGTGTACTCTGTGAGTGGTGTAATCGCCGGAGCTGGTATAATACTATCCTCGGTGACAATGATTGCTCCGATAGCTGTTCCAATTTGTATATCAGCGGCGACAACAATCGCGGGAATTATTTCGATTAAAACAATACCAAATCGAACATATCAATGCTGAATTCCAGCGTAGAATAAAATCCATTACTGGATCAGAATCGAAAGTCGCTATAACGGTTCATGAACCAACACTATCATCTGCGATCGAAATAAACTCACCAGAGTATGCCGTAGATATCTATCAGAGTTCTATAAGAACTATACTAGGATGTCCTGAAATCCCACTTCGGACACCCGAACCACAAAAATTTGATTATGTCACCGACAGAATAAAATCTGATAATCCAATAAAAAGTTATGACGAATACAATAAGTTGAAATTTTTCACTGAAATGATAGACGACCGCGCTAATAGATATCATGAAACTCGACAAGATGAAATCGTTAAAAATTTCACACCGATGACTAATGAGTTTGCGTTGCTGTTAGTATCTCTCGAGTCTGGTACTCTCACCCGAGATGAATTTATTAGCTTTGTATAAACATGTAATAAAATTATCGATGACATAGAAACATATAATTTGAAAATTATTCAAGAGGTATTAGGTGATGTTAATCCTAAAACAAGAACAGAATTTACAACGAAGTAGAATATAGATATAAGATATATTGCTTATTTCAAGATTCCAGGACATAATGTCCCAGTGATAAAGGAATCTCTTAGACAAGCCATCGATGAAGGTTTCAAAACAATCAAAGACGCATGGAAGAAATCGCAAAAAAAAACAGTAATACTCAAACATAATAACGACCCAGACGGAGGCGGCAGACATATTGCTCCTCAAAATGTGAATATATCCTCAGTGATAGCATTGAATTTAGTATGTGATGTTATCGAAGGAAGCTATCAAATAAATCACGAGCGATCAAATCAAGCTCAGAAAGGATATATTTTCTATTCATTTGCACCAACAGCTCCTCCAGGATTTCTAATCATTGAGGATCCAATTAATCCGGTCTATATGCGATGTCATAATAATTCGCTAACGAGAATTAATTTCAGACTCACTGACCAGTCTAATAATCTAATTGATTTACAAGATGAGGTTCTACAAATTAGTTTGTTTGTGAAATCGTAGCGATTTTCATCGTAAAAGAATTGTTAACCCATATCAGCAAAGAGGGTGAATTCCAACTACAATGGCGTCCTTTTTTACCAAATGGACCCTTACAAGGAAGCGTTAATTTACCAAATAGACCTTTCTATTAAATATTTACTAGGAAGCCTCAATTTGTCAAATAGACCTTTCTAGTAAATATTAACGAGAAGGAAGCCTCGTCGACGCCTACAAAGTTGGTCTGTTCACCCTTTCTGCTGCTAGATCAATTAACACATACGAACGGAACAGCCAATGCATGATGAAACACAAGCACAAATATCATAAATATAGCACAAAATCGGAAGAGCCTATCTCGAGCAGTTAAGCGATAGAGGCCATTTTTCCGGAAGTTTATACATACATACATACATACATACATACATACATACATACATACATACATACATACATACATGCATACATACATTCATAAATACATACAAATATATTATCTATCTATCTATCTATCTATCTATCTATCCATCTATCTATCTATCTATCTATCTATCTATCTATCTATCTATCTATCTATCTATCTATCTATCTATCTATCTATCTATCTATCTATCTATCTATCTATCTATCTATCTATCTATCTATCTATCTATCTATCTGCCTGATCGTCTTTTAGATTAACTTATTTATTTACGAATTTTCCAATGTATCCATGTATTCAGTTGCTTTTATATATATGTATATATATATATATATATATATATATATATATATATATATATATATATATATATATATATTATTTATTTATTTATATCTGTGTGTGTGTGCGTGTGTGTGTGTTTGTGTCGCCCAATTCTAAGCGGTGAGAAGTTTTGCGCACCGATTTCTGTAAAAACATTGGATTACGTGTTTGTTTCTGGGTCAAAAATAAATTTTGTAACAAGATCAAGAAGTATCAATAGTACTTTAATTAAGAAAACTGATGTTCATCAAGTGTACAACAATATCCCACATTCCGATTCGATAACCATAATCTTAATATTGCAGTAGGTAAAATCTGTATTGGTGATATTAAGGTGAATGGGTGTTCCTTAACCTTTTGATGTGGATTTGTACACGATATAATTAAACTTAAAAAGTGAAAAACATCAGACAAGAGTTTGGCAAATGTTTAAAGTCGTTTCACAGCTTTATCTTCTATGAATGTTATCAAAGAAAGAATTTAGAGAATGCGTTTTAACATATCAGAAGAACATAACCAGCCGAATCGGAAATCATATAAATATGAAAGTATTCAGACCAACGTGTTCAAAGTTACAGGACATATTTGTCCCGCAGTATAAATAGATCATAACTGGACGTCACATCCACACTGCATCTAAAGTTGACATAAGAAAACCTCACAAGATCTGCAATGCTTCCAATACAAATTCTGCTAGTACTGTTGAGTTGTGCCATCTTTGGAACAGCCATCTTGGAAAAGGTGGGTGAAGCCGACTTGGACGCTGTTCGTATTCGACTAGAAGATGAAAAGGCCAAAAGACTTCTTCTGGAGAATGACGTTGAGGTTCTGATGATAAAAGTTGAAGAGCTAAAAAGAGGATTTTCTCAAAGATCTGAAGACAACAAAGGTATCTATCTATCTATCTATCTATCTATCTATATATCTATCTATCTATCTATCTATCTATCTATCTATCTATCTATCTATCTATTTATCTATCTGTCTGTCTGTCTGTTTATCTATCTAACTATCTTTCTCTCTGTCTGTGTGTGTGTGTGTGGGTAGATGTCGGTAGTTTTATACAGCTGTGCCTTTACGAAATTTTCACTTTTCAGCGACTATCATGTCTTGCCTAGATTTGCAAGTTTAGGTCATCTTTTACTGCCCTCTTGAACTATCTTATCATGATAATTGGACAGGAAACAAGAATCCAACATACATTCTCTCGAGTTGTTTTCTTAAGAGATTCTTAATTATTAAAAGGATGAATGCAACTAACCTTCTCTCGTGTCATAAATCAAAAATACTTTGCACCCAAAGTTATTGAATGAGCTTGACTGGGTTTGTCATATTTGCATGCTACGACTGTTACTAAGTTCGTTGCTATTTTCATGTTCAGTTAATGTCTAGAAGGCAAACATACTGTTAGACCTTTTGCCGACCTATTAGATTGCATGAAACATATATAAATATTTCTTACAACTCACATGTACTTATATCATATATTTCAGCTTCTCCAGGAGATGTGAACTCTCTTACAGCCGGCATTGCCTTTACTGCTACGCTTTCCAAAGACACTTCACACGTTCATCAACAGACGGTGGTGTTCGACAACGTTAAATTAAATGAGGGAAACTGCTACGATTCCTCTACTGGACGATTTCGTGCACCCTTTCGTGGACTGTATATTTTCTCTGTAACTATTCTGAAATTATCAGCCTCACAAGTTCATTTATTGATCATGAAAGACAACTTTGAGATTGGAAGGGTATTTTCAGGAGTTACTCAAAGCGATTCGGGTTCTGTTACTGTGGTTACGGTAATGGAGAAGGGACAGGTGGCCTATGTTAAAGAGAAGGCTGCTGCACCAGAGACTATCCAAGGAGACAACTGGGCCCACTTTACTGGTCTATTACATATCCGCTATAAGTAGATAAAATATCCTTTAAAGGATGGAAAGCACGTATATGTGGAGACAAGTTTGAATAAATTCTTCTTGTAACCATCCGACTTGTAAAGTTTACCTATATTCATAGATTCGCACGCTTGGTCAAGTATTATAACCTTTCAAACCCATTTTTGTATTCGTGCTAATATAGAGCTAGTATTGCTCCTTTAAGGTCCACATTTTGATGCAACGTGCATCATTTTTCTTGATATGGCAGCAAAGTGTGTCAAATTACAGATCAGAAGTCTCAAAACAACGTTTGTCTATATAGTCTTTAGCTTTGCAGAAGGGTCATACAGGAAGTCTGTCTATATATCCCCTTTATAGGTTTATGGCCCATGATTGCAAACGTATCCTTTGAAATGTTTTTCATGCAACAATTTAGTTCACTATCCCTTTTTACCACTCACAAACAATTGAAGTTTGCAAAAGGCATGAAGAGGGACAAATCGTGACATGTGCATCAATAGCTCTGAATATTCAATTAATTTTAATTAATATATTATCGTTAGAGAGCGCATTGACAATAAACATATTTTGTACCAAGAAATATGTATTTGATCGAAACTGTTCAGTCTCGAATCTATATAAGAAAATATTGTTAATTCACAGCTATTTTCGGACATTAACATATGACAGCCTGTAACATGCGAATACAAAAGGGTTCCCCTAGGTTTTGATGGAGTACATTGTTGAATCATGATAGAAACGATTCGCATGGAGTCAAATATATACATGATTTGTTTATATGAATGCAGTAAACCAATCATTTATTGTTTTAATACAAATTAAGAGTATTTATCCATTAAGAACTTTAGAAAGAAAGCAGTCTTGTGTGATAGACTGATATATTTAATAATATAAAAGTATATATTTGTCAAAGATGGACGATACCGGCATATCAGATGGTATAATTTTTTCCCGCACTCTTTGCTCACGATTGTGAAAATGCCGGATGTCATATCAGTCGCTTGCCTCCTTATTTACTGTTAAGACAGACACGTCCATCTGTTGTACTCTATTATACACTCCAGGCTGTGAGATCTGTATCTTGTGTTGTACAATTCTATATACTCCAGGCCCTCACATCTTTCTAATGTACCTTGCATATAATCCAGGTTGTCAAATGTGCCTTTTGTACCCGTGTAATCACTCTGAGATTTGTATCCTTGCATTCAGTCAATCAATCACATCTGTCTCTTTTATCCTTGAAAACAGTCCATGTTGTAATCTTTATCTCTTTTAACGGTGTATAAGCTCCACACTTTCACATCTATCTCGTATACCTTTGTGTGTACAGACCAGGCTGTCACATCCGACTCGAGAATATAGTTAAGGCTGTCGCATCTGTCTGTGATCTATGTTTGCAAAAGTGGATAGTTTGCTACGATTACCCTCTTTTGAAAAAACTTCTATAATATTAAAATTGTGGAGGAATCGCTGTTAAACATATAGAAGGACAAATCTATAAAATGAACATCGCGTTCAAACTTAAAGGTTTAATATCAGATATAATAAAATCCTGAAGTGCAAACGCATACTTTGGATTTCCCGTCTATTAAGTTAACTATTAGAAATACTTCAGTAGAAACCTAGGTATCAAATTATATCTTGAATATCTCGGCGTCTCTCAGAAACACGAAAGAGAATTTGACATTGTAACATGAAAATAATAAACCCCAAAGAAACAAACATGATTTGATAATGTCTTCCAAGTGACAAGAAATATGAGATTACCGGTCCGTTTATAAAATACCTATTCAGATGAATGTAAATTAGTTTGGAGTGTGGAGATGCATAAATTATCATTTATATTTGACTAACGTATGACAAATTATATCAACATGATACAGAGTCTTAAATACGTTCAAAGCACGACATACCCTAGGTGAGTAATACATACGTCTAGATGATTATGTTCACGCAACATAACGTTTGGTATATTGTTGGTCACAGGCAAAACAACCTCATCATTCTGCGCTCATAATACAATTAGAGTAACCATATCGTATATTTTAATGCAATTCTTCGTACCTACATTTACCATATACACATATATAACTATTTAAAACATGTTTACTAACATCTTTAGATAAACCAACCTTATCTCTTTTATTTTTTTTATTAAAAAGTCTGGAATATTGATGCACTCCTCAGTCGCGATTCTATAGCTCCTTTACCTACCTACAACTACTACTACTACTACTAAAAAAGCAGGTCATCGTGAGTTTGATCCCCGGCCGCGCTTTACCAAAGACTTACAAATACGGTACTAACAACTGCCTCTCTAGTGCTAGGCATCTCTATGAATTGCCACGTAAGAGACATCGTATATATATATATATATATATATATATATATATATATATATATATATATATATATATATATATATATATATATGATTGAGGCGCTAGGCGCTCGGCATTAAGAGATTAGTGTTAAGACTGGTCGGCTAGGTGTGAGGATAATGTGCCTGGTTGGGACACCATGCATCATGTCTGCGGCATGATGCTTCAGTGCTATAGATTACTATGAATTGCCACACTAAAGACATCGTATATAAAGAACTGAAAAAAACGTTACAAATCCTGATCACACAACCACAAGAATAATAATAATAATAATAATAATAATAATAATAATAATAATAATAATAATAATAATAGTTACAATAATAACAACAACAATATTAATGATGATACTACTACTACTAATAATAACCGAAATAACATCATCATCGTGTGTTGCCCAAGAAAGAAAACGTATATGCAGCGTGCACCTCTATCTCTGCATATAATTACTATGGTTACATAAGCTTTATTGAAACGAGAGTCTTTTGAACTAAGATCAATGTTCATTGAAGCAGTCGTTTCTCAAACTCTCAAAATTTTGCAATCCCTTTTTACATCGTTAGGGTCTGAAACTAAGGAATAGAAAAGAGGGAATATCACAAAGTTTAGTAAATATCAACAAATAATTTATCACCAAAGAAAACAAAGTGATAATTTAGAAGAATGTACAGTAATGCGAATTCAGTCATACCATAAATAAAAATTCGATCAGCAGTCTTTTAATGGATAATGTTTAAATTATTGTGGTGCTCGAAATGAGATCCAGCGCAAAATGCTTTGGTGTGTCTGTATATTTAAATGTACTAAGGAACCAGAAGCCTGAAGTGTGATGATGGACTTACAATTAATCAAAAAGTTATAGTCTAAGCTGTCCTTGTATGAATTCCCAATAATTCCAATTAATCTTTCTGGCATTTTGTATGGAGTTTAGGACCATCATGTCTGTGGTTCCTGATCCTTAGACGAATCCACACTATCTCTCTGCAGAATTCCTTGATCAATACGATTCACTATGCAATTTATCAGAATCCTGGCGATGCTTTAGCCAGTGATTGACAGTAACAGGATGCATCGATTCTTGTCGTAGGATTGTCTATCGCCTTACCATGTCCTCGTTGACTGGAAGAGTTCGGTCAGTTTGTATATCATGTGAAAGACTCAGACTTTGGAGACTACTGCTGGTATGACATCGCTTTAAGGTCATTGGCGTTTTACAAAAGGGCAATTGGTCTTTCAGTTTCAGTCAGCGATGGAGATGTATAACGTGGTATGTTGATGTCAACTTTGGACAGCAATCGATGTTCGTGATGTGCTTCGTCAACATTTATATGGTGTCCATTCTTTGGCAGCGAACGGTGTGCAGCTGTCAGTACTTGAAATTGAGTTCCGCCAATATGTATGAGGTTTCCTTTTTTTGAGAGTTAACAGTGTGCAGCTGACAGCACTTGATATTGTGGCCGGTAGAAAGTCGTCAAGGTATCACAAAGGTTCATCGTGACAATGTTGTACGCCTCATTACTAAGTGATACATGTCTTACACATATGAGAGTAACGTTTGTCAGAAAACAGTACACATCTGCTGTAATGTACAAATTTAAGGAGTTCTTGAATGTTGAAAGTACCAAAGACTCATAAATCTGCGATTCTGGTTCAATTGGTATCATGAAGAGTGTTGGCAAGTAATATTTACCATTTTGATACATAAATGACTATCTAAATACTTGTTTTGAGAAGTAACAATAACAAGAACGGCAATAGTAATTATCAGCGTCATACATTGCTGCTTCAGGAAAACGTCGCATGAACATCATTCTGGACTTACAATGAATGAGATTCCATATCGTTACTTGAACGAGAGCCTTTTGAGTAAAGAAAAGCCTATTTAAACGGTCTTTCTCGTAGAACTTTTAACGGACTCTGTAACTTTCGTTTTTTGTTAGTGATAAGTAGGACATAATGCTTTTGCCGACCAGAGAGGAAACGATGTTGGAAAGATATAGAAGAGGAACCGACTGCAATTGGGAGAATTTTGCACAATCAACATTTTTTCAAAATAGTGTTCTTTTAAAGTTATATTCAAACACATAATGAGAGAGAGAGATCAAGATCATGCTGTTTCATCCGTTGAAGTCAGAGTCGATATTAACAATCACATTTATTGATACAAGAGAGTAAGCCAAGAGGTGGATGACAAAAGCCAAGTAACTAAACTAAAAGTAACATTGCACACAAAACCTTTGGTTACGATTCTACATTCACTAATGTGGTCTGAATATGTGCTATGACCGAACGGCATCAGCGAGTTAAAATATTATCTTGCAGTGTATAATCTGAAATATGGTTAGGTATGATTCATTATTGTTTGGATATATAGTTCTTCCACGTATATGTTAAAGCGTTTTTTCAAGTAATATAGAAATACATAATTTTCTCATTTTGTAACAAGTCCTGTAGCTCAGTGCAGACCTGTCCTAAGAGACTGTCATTAAGAAATGTAGTTGATGGCGAGTCATTCATTTCGACCCCAGAGATGTAAATAAAATTTTTTTTTTAACGTCTCTCAAGAGTTAAGAAATCATCAATCAGAATTAAATTCTGTACAATGCACTCATTCTATTTAACAAATCAGCGGCAAAGTCTATCGTCGAACGTTAGTTCCGACTCGACATTACTCAAACACTTAGACATTTTGTTTGCCAGTCTCCACAATTGTGAAAAGAATCAAATATTGATTTAATATTAATCTAAAAAAAACGGATGCATATGCATCTTGCAATACTCTTGATATCAACATCTTTTAACGAAACATAACGATATTTCTTTCAACAAAGCTTTTACCACGCTTGCTATTCTGGGAAAGTCCTGCATTTAAATTTTGAACTTCAAATCCTGGTAAATTAATTTGTCCCAAAAGCCAATATAATCTTTGAATAAAGTATATTTGCTGGTATTTGGATTTTTACGAATGGTAATTCAACAATAGTTCTCACGAAGCACTGCCATTGATAATCTGACTCTGGTTAAAATGTGCTACAAGATGGTTCAAGCCCATCGAACCTATCTCTCAATCGCTCCCGTGGGCTTCGATATACCCTGAATCCGTTTTAAACTAAAACTGCGATATGTCTATATACTACTAATCAATCCTACTTGGTAAGATTAAACCACTTCTCCTAATCATATTATGTTCACTACAACACGTATAAACAACGTTCTACCAGGAAACATCTTAAAGCTAGCACAGAATACGCTTAAAAAGTTAAACAAAGACTATAACTATATATTTTGTTCCTCTTATAGTTCATTATATTGTCTGTATTCAGACATATTTACGCCTATGTGTCTGTTAACACTGGTCTCAAACGGTCTATACAAATACATCAGTGTCTTCTATTAAAATCAGACATTAATCCGTCAAATACAACTGTGTTAGTTTTCCAAGAGTATTATCAGTTTTGTTATCGCATGCTTAAGAAAAAAAATCAATCATCAACGTATTCAGAGCTCATTAATGACGAGAAGATGCATTGAAAGAAATACAACAATGGCGAATTACCTGTTTCACCAAGAAAAGCGACAACATCGTATTGCAGTAAATTGACCTACTGCATCTGTTTGTGAACAAGCTGAACGCTTGTCTGTGTCCATAAAGTATTAATATTATTATATAGTTTTCTCGCTCTTTGGCATAGGACATCATTTCTTGAGAAAAAAATACGCCATGTTGCTTTCTAATCTAATCCATTCTAACACATACCTTGAACGGCATTCAAAATGAATAAGGCAGCATTCTGTACAGATTTGATTCTGGACAGCACGATCCTTTTAAACATCTTAGAAATTGCTGGAATGAACGTAATTGAGCTGTAATTACCTGGGTTACATTTTCGTGTGTTGCATCACTTAATAAGGTAATTGCTCTAACTGACTTGCCCTTGCATTGGATGTACTGAAACTTCGAAAGTGCATCGTTGACTCCTAAATATGAAGTGGTACTAAATGATATTGTCATATCTCCCTACCTTGTTATGGTCAACGTGAAAACGTACAATCGACACATAATCGACTACAACTGTGAACATTATCTTAATGTTTACACATGAATAACACTAGTAAACATGTGTTTTTGTTTCATTATGTGGAAGAACTATAGCACCTAAAAGTGATTTCTTGATTTCTGTAAAATATTAATTGGGTCTCCATAAGTAATGTTACAGAAAACCGTTTAGGGACATTGTCTGACCTATATGCTATGAACTGCATGCTGAGTACAGCTCAGTTAACATTCTTAATCTTGAATTCATTCAACTGCAGTTGACTTTAAGGTCATTAATGCATGACAAATCAAGACAAAACAACATAGCTATGTTCTTCCATACGGTATGAATGACGAATTTTTCTCAGCTTTCGGGACGTAGAATTCATATAACAAATAGATCAGACAACTGCATATTAAATATTAAACCTAGCCAGGAACAAGAGCGGGAAAAAAGGGAAATATGTTATTACTTGTCTTTGATGAAGGTAGTATCGGATTTGAGTGGCCATTCACCACAAAAATAGCTGCTCCAAATTTAGAATGCACGGTATAAACTGATATAGTTGAGTTTATAAAAATATACTCTAAAGAAAATTCAAAACAATCTATGGCATGGGAAATGACTTAAAAACGGAAAACAAATGCAGCGCATGAAAATGTAAACACAATACCTACTAATAGATCGTAATCAATGGTAAGCGGCATAAAAGTTTCATTAGGTACCGCATTCCATAGACTGGTATCACCTCCCTTACATCTCTCAATGACTTTCATCGCCATTTGTTGCCTTCGTCAATTGAAGCATGTGATAGAAAAGTAGAGTCAATACTATTAGGAGACCGAAGCTGCTCTTTCACGTTTCAGCGATCCGACATGTGTTAATTGTATATTTAATGTAGCTTTAAACCATTTTCAGTCATATGCAGTATGGCAGTTTATACTGATGCCAAACACTGGGGCATCTTGTCGTCCTGTCATTAACCTCTCTTTGTTAAGCGCCAAGTGAGGCACCTGTTAGTACCTTTTTTGCTACTTTTTGGCATGGCTCAGCCGGGGATCCAACACACGACCTCTCCCATCAAACCATCACGAAAAATGTATCATGACAAGCAAACTCTGCCCTAATCTATCAGGCGCCGCCACTGCTGATTGTGTCAAAGACATTTTTCAGGTTGATGAATGTCGTGGCATTTCTCAAGTAGCTCACAACTACCATATATGTTGTCACTCGTGTTTTCCTAAAGCCACACTGACAACGGGATCCATTGATCAATGTGACTTACAATGGGATGTATCAGAAGTAATGCTAGGATTTTTCCTGTTACGGAAAACAAGGAGCTGTCCGAAGCTTGTCCAAGGATTGTCTATTTGCCTTTGCACTTATTAAAGTGGACGATGGCTTCTACCTTGAACTCCTTGTGCATGTCAGCTATTTGTATATACTACTCAAAGCTTGTGGAAGAAAAGTCTATTTCCTTTTAGCTTTTAAGAATGGGTGATGGATGCGTCCTTATTCTTATAGGGGATATCCATCTGAGTCCACGTTGACTGGAGTTGCTCATTCAGTGTTTGTATCACGTGTGAGTCTCCGGTTTGATAGACATTTCCTGGTAGCACACTGCTTCAGGTGCTTTGTAAGTTGACACCAGGTCAATTGCTTACTTCAGATTCAGTTAGGGTTGTAGGGTCAAAAAGTGATATGCTGTTTTCCACTTGGAGCCGTCCATCAATCGTTTCCTCATCTATAGAGTTGTTGAGGTATTCGGCCCATCTTTCAAGTACGTTTATTTGACAGTGGGGAGTGTGGTACTGTCAGCATTCAATATTTTCTTCCGTTGATTTTCTTAAAAATAAAATAGAGGTTCTTCGTATTCTCGTCTGAGTAAAACCTAATGTGATATTTGTATTGGTCATCCATGATGCTTGAGTCATGTAAGTCGGTGCGTGTGCATTTGGCTGCCCTCCAGATGATGTTGCTTGCTGTCTTCTGTAGCGTATGTTTCTCATTCAGACGTGCTAACTGGCAGTATCGTCCTACTGAAACCAGTGTTGATGGTTACGTGTGATGGAACCGAAGATTTTGGATGCAATGGAGAGGAGAGTTTCTGGATAATTTTGACAACTGTCTTTATATTTTCGGACTTCATAAGATAAATATTAATTTGCATGATACAAAGGTAATGAGTCATAACTGAATAAACCGCAAAAAGCAAAGACTATTGAAACTCACCAATATGCAGAAAAGATTATTGTGACAAATTATAAAAGATATATTAGAGTAAGTATAACAATATTCGATTAATTGGAAGAAAGAACTAAATGTATTCACGTACTTTAGACATTGAGGTATCCAGTGCTACACTGTTTCAATAAAATGACTATGTTTAGTTTTCAATTTTTCATATACTTTAATACGTACTCTTTTAACAGGTGATCGCTGTCACGGAATTGTATACGACTATGTTCAATATGTATATGTGGTAAAAAAAATCTAGTCTCTATTTCGTTACTGCGTACAGCCTTACCGAGAGTAGTTTATTATTTTTGGGGTATTTTTAGTTATTTCGACATAATGAGCGAACACTCAGCTCATGCTGCACGTGCGAAATTGCCTGCAGTTTAAAGTACCTAGCTGCGCATATGTCACAGCTAGGGGTATATAAGGACGAAATTATAAGACAGAAATCACATCACGATCCAGTCTTGTCGGAAAAAGCTTCCATCCTTAAAGGAGCAATCTATCAGCTAAAAGAGATAACAATAGATTTAACTTTGTTCTCATTGCTATTTGTATTATGATATAATTCATTGTTTTACATATTAGATGTTTAATATTTATTATAAAATCTATAGAATAAATACATAGGTTAGGCAGCGCCATTTTATCAGAAGTACTATATTTTGTTTCATTAGTTCTTTTGTATCTGAACATAATTGAGTTCAATTATACGCTGCATGCTTAACGTTAAATGTACATGGATAATTATTTCATGTGCGTGCATGCGCTACATATGTGAGAATACTTGACTGTGTCTTATGTATTACACGGTTCGGTTGTTTTAATTTTAGCTGAGTGGGGGCCGTTGGTGCCCGGGTGCGGTGCCATGTTGTGGTGTCCGTGGGGTGAACGTGGGTGACTGTGGTCCGGAGCTGAGTGGGGGCCGTTGGTGCCCGGGTGCGGTGCCATGTTGTGGTGTCCGTGGGCTGACCGTGGGGGCCAGTGGTGCCAGTGTGTGGTGCATGTTGGGGTGACCATGGACGACCATGGGGGCTTGTCTAGGCTGCCCGTGGTGTGCTGAAGTTTTGCGCTGTGTTTTGGTGACGATGTTTCGGAAGAGTGTACTGGTGTCCTCAAATCGAGGGACCAAGGCTTCGCGACCATCGTCTCTGTGTTGAATGTAAAGGGCTCCCGAGGGATCTTTCAAACAGACGTGGGAGTGGACCATGCGTGGCGACTCCACCACCATTGACTAGAGCGGTATACATCTTCAACGTCAAAAGGACGCCATGATAGTTGTAGTATACGTGTTCCATATTTTTTTTATTACCATCTAAGCAAGTAATTCACATCCATGTATCAGTTTCGTTATCTAAACGACTCATAATTTCCCTTTTCTTTGCAGTCTCGTTATATGAACGACACCTGCATAATTGTATTATTTATTTAATAACTTCTTTGCAGTTTCGTTATCTGAACAACACCTGCATAATTTTATTATTTATTTAATATCTTCTTTGCAGTCTCGTTATATGAATGACACCTGCATAATTTCATTCTACACAAATCTCGTTCCATGAACGAGAGCTTCAGAATTTAGGTTTCACCATTGCATATATCTCGTCATATGGACGACATATTATTTAAACACTTCTTTGCAGTCTCGTTATATGAACGACACCTGCATAATTTTATTATTTATTTAATAACTTCTTTGCAGTCTCGTTATATGAACGACACCTGCATAATTTTATTATTTATTTAATATCTTCTTTGCAGTCTCGTTATATGAACGACACCTGCATACTTTCATTCTACACAAATCTCGTTCCATGAACGAGAGCTTCAGAATTTAGGTTTCACCATTGCATATATCTCGTCATATGGACGACGTAATATTTATTTAAATATCTTCTTTGCAGTCTCGTTATATGAACGACACCTGCATAATTTCATTCTACACAAATCTCGTCCCATGAACGAGAACTTCAGAACTTAGGGTTCACAATTGCATATATCTCGTCATATGGACGACGTATTATTTATTTAATATCTTCTTTGCAGTCTCGTTATATGAACGACACCTGCATAATTTCATTCTACACAAATCTCGTTCCATGAACGAGAACTTCAGAATTTAGGGTTCACCATTGCATATATCTCGTCATATGGACGACATTATTTAAACACTTCTTTGCAGTCTCGTTATATGAACGACACCTGCATAATTGTATTATTTATTTAATAACTTCTTTGCAGTCTCGTTATATGAACGACACCTGCATAATTTCATTCTACTCAAATCTCGTTCCATGAACGAGAGCTTCAGAATTTAGGGTTCACAATTGCATATGTCTCGTTATATGGACGACGTATTAATTATGTAATATCTTCATTCTAGTCTCGTCATATTGACGACGCATTCTTTTCATATTTGCATCTATCTCGTTATACGAGCCTTTTATATATATTCATATTTGTAAATTCATTCATATACTTCTTTTTTGTCATAGTTCCATGTTAGGAACATTTATATAAATAGATTTTTCTTATATATTGTAAAATATTGGTGTCAGAGTTAATTTTTAAAATTGCGTTTATAAAATAAACATGTTATTAACGCAGTTGTGTTCCGTGTCTTCACTAATCCAGTTCCGACTCGGTCTATCTTGTGACAATCGCAATTATAGTTGTTGAACATAACGGGATGGAAAATATTTGCAGTTAGGACATCGTAATATCTAGAATATCGATAAGTTTTTGAGAAACGTTTATAGCGTCGACATTTCATTGTTTAATCAGATTTGGAATAGTATATTTGGAATATTTCGAATTGTTTCGAAATTATATTTGCAAATGGAATAAACTCCAAATCAGTTGATCTATTTTGTGGTGTTCCACAGGGGTCTGCTCTTGGACCTGTTCACTTGATTATATACATGTGTTGTTTTACAGGGGTCTGTTCTTGGACCTGCTCTCAAGTGTCATAGATCATCACCCATTCTCGCACCAATTTTACGCTGATATCACCCAAATATATAAGTCTAGCCACCCAACTGAAGTTGATGCTACCATCCAATGAGAACAGAGACATGCATTTCTGATGTGAAATCATGCATGACATGTAACAAGCTGCAGAAGAATGATGATACAACTGAGGTCATTCTGATCACAACACAAAGACTTACTCCTTGACATCTTTTACCTGAAACAATAAATATCAGCAACACCAACATTAAATTCATACAGTCAGTACGAAACCTAGGTTTTACTCTAGACAGTACTCTTAAAGTGCACCAATATTTCATGAACATATGTAAGGCTGCATATCTTGAGTCGAGACGCATCAACTTCATTCGCAAATTATCTTTCAGTTGATGCCACTAAATCACGTGTGTGTTCATTAGTGCTTTCAAGACTGAACTATTGTAACTTAATTCTGTTTAGTTCTTCTCAATATTTAAACCTGAACTTTCACAAAGTTCAAAACACAGAAGCTCGGATAATTTTTAGAGTACCACGATCAGAGCACACCTCACCACTGCTCTGTATCTTACACTGGCTATCCATTTGATCCATCATCAAACACAAAAATTGTTGCTTGTTCTACGTTTCACTGACTGACTCCAGTTCAATATACATATCCGGCCTCACCTATGTGTATAAACCAGCAAGATACTTACGCCCCTCTTCTGACAATTACATACAATTAAACACAACAAAACAGTGATGTTTTACGAGTACTCTTACAACTCGAAGTTTTCGACTGCAAAAACAAACTTAAAGACTTAATAATGTTTCGTACCTGAAATATTTTCATAATATTTACTGTTTTCCAAGTTCATGATTTTTCTATTTTGTTTATCTGTAGTCATATCATTTTAGATGTTGTAAGGCACTTGGAGCTTTCAAAGATTAGGCTCAATAGAAAGTCCTCATTATTTTTTTTTATTAGATCGTAAGAGTAACTAAAATTGAAACAAGATTAATTAAATAATTTATTCTAATGGGGTGTGTTTGTGAATAGCCTTTTCTTCTACAGGGCAGATTTGATCTCTTGAAATATATTCTATTGCAAATTGCTCAACCTCTCGTCAGGATTGTCTTTAAACGGTCTAACATTTTTTTAAAAAGTCATACCGTAGTTATCAATGAAGTGAACTGAATACGTGAATAGTTTCACGTTTAGGAAATGCAAGTCGCAGACTTCAAATTCAAAGTACTAATACATACATTTCAGTAACGGAATCGATCCACTTCAAAAATGAAGAAGAGACCGAATTTATGAAAAGATAATTTGAGGATTACATACCCATTTAATCGTACTAACAAAACACTTCCAGGAAAATAAATTATATATCAAGCATTCGGATGCACAATAATCATTAGTCAACCAATTTAATGCCTGACGTATCCACCATCTAATCTAAAAAATTGAATTTTCCAATGATCTGACATTTTGAGTTTCAAGGATACATGCATCATTACCATGACCATATCTATTTTCTATACGTTTGCTTTACATTCAATAACACTAAAATCGATAATAGTATCAGGTATGAATTTGTGTGAGAACGTTTTGCAATACTAACACAATTTTTCTAAAGCTAATGTTACGTGCTTAGCCTCGAATAAGCAGCAACACAGAAAGAGTGAAAACAAACAAGCTTGTAAAACTTTAACAATGATTTTATTAAGTACAATTATTTTCATAAAATAAATGAACTTACGGTTTTAGAGAATCAAATCCAACAAGTATAGAATTCACAAAATAATCCACTAATGGAATTTCAAGTCCTGATAAATAAATGTTCTAATAGTTCCAGGTTCGAATCTTGACGATGTAATCCAAAATGGCTGACAATGTCACGTGATGCAGTTTTTTTATAATCATCCAAATGAAGTTATGAAACATATGTCCTTTTCCAGCTAAATAGAATAATTCTTCTTTCTTCAATTAATTGACACAAAGTCCAGAACAAAATTAACACTCAAACATGAAATACACAACTAATAACTTACAGCCCAAAGATTCTCTTAAAGTTAGCCTCCAAAACACAGCTATATATATATATATATATATATATATATATATATATATATATATATATATGTAATTCCCTCGTAAACAAGAGGAATCATGTGATTCTGGAAGGTCACAGAAAGAAGCTACCTTCTCCAAGTCACGTAATAATGGAATGATCTAGAAGGAAATCATTCACTTCCCACCCTCAAGAACTAAAAATAAAAGTTATCCTTGAAATTATCCGATAGTATTAAAGACCTGTTTACAATGTCTAAAGCAAGGTCAGATATTGAGGTAACCAAGCCAAGGTCAGCCTGTTTACAACTAGAGTCTAGGTCAAACTGAATTTTCTAGAAAAAATCTCGCAATTAATGATTTTTAAACCCTAAATGATAAATGTGGACTTAACAATAAAAAAAAAATAAATTAAATCCAATAGCCGTAATAACACTAAGCTGATTTACATGCATTAAGTATTTTTCCCTTCAGAAAACATGAATAGACATTCATCAAATTCTGAATTTTCAGATTATAAAAGTTGTATTTTTGTTATGGATCTAGTGAAATGACTAGGCGATGGAATGTTACATTCGTTCGTATCTCAGAATATCAAAACAAAATTACATTAAACCTGATCTTTTTCTAAAGAATCTATGATTCTATAACATTGTGTTAATTTCTAACGACCTAACGAGGTACATGATGAATGTGTTAATTTCTAACGAACTAACGAGGTAGATGATGAAGTTCTCTATTTCTTGTGTAAAAAAGTAACTTCAAGGTAGTTTAGTTACCGGAAAGGTAAATAAAAGTATGCTGATGTTAGGAAAGCCCAAACCCAAATGTCTTAAACGCAGTGACTGCACTGACGAAGATAACGTTCGATGTTGGTAAAATCGTTGATTTAATAGCAAGTTGGTGTATTTATTACAGAACTTTTCTCTATCATAAATTGTTGAGTTTACAAATCTTTTAATCTGTGCATAAATCAAAGGGATCACACAACATTTAACAACAGTATCATTACCTTCTTCTGAACATGACTTCCATTAATATTTAGACTAACATGATTCAACGTATGATTGTTTATGAATACTTTAATCGTACTGTTCTTGTTGATTTTCTTGTTGTAGGTGTCAACGCCATTTTTCAGCGCAAGATACGCTATAACCAGCGGCTAGTATTGATGGTGGAGGAAGAATCCCCAAAAATACCGACATAGATCCACCGACCCATGAGAAGCTACTTGCACTGGCAGAGCCAGATACTCAAACCCACCATACAGAGGTGAGACGGCAGTTTTCCATATTTCAATTCGGCCACTCGGGGCCCCTTTAATAGTACTGGAGATATGTTCGTTCGATATTGCCTTGTCGAATCACTTTTAACATAGCCTATACGAAAGTAATAATAATGATGATCATCATCATCATTATCAGTCGCTGGACCTAGTGTGGTCGCCGCGGCACTGTGCGTCTGAATATCTGACCAGTTCTCTGTGGTTGTCTCGATCATGTGCCAATGAATATGTATCCGGAAAACGTTTCCTGGTCCATTATCTGATGTTGTTAGTCCACATTTGTCTCTGTCTACCTCTCCTTATGTCACCCTGGAAACTGTGCTGTAGTACTGTTGTGGACAGTCTATTTGATATAGTGACGTAGCCATACCATTTCAACTTTCTCTTTTGAAACGGTGGTGAGAACGATTTCATATTGGCCTACCTTGTGCCTAATTGTGTTATGCACTTCTTCATTTGTGATGTGGTCCATGTAAGAGATTCCAAGGATGGTTATGTAGCATCTTAGTTCAAATGCCTGGAGTTCTCGTTGTAATTCTGCTGTCAGGGTGCAGGCATCAATACAAAAATATTGAGATAACTAGTGCTTTCAATAGTCTGGTTTTAGTTTCAAGACAGATGTTCTTGTCTTTCCAGATCGGTCTTAGCTATGAAATAGCTGCCCTTGTTTGTGCTTCTCGTGACTGAAGTTCTACTCTTGATCCCTCTTCGATATTTATGGAATAAAGATATTTGAACTGGCTCACTGTTTCAAGTTCCTGTCCACTGACTTATATCTTGACTGAGATTTGTTTGTCAATATTTACCATCAGCTTTGTCTTTTCAGCGCTAATCTCTATGTCAAATTTGGAAGATGTTTCTTTCAGGTTCTCCACTAAGGTGGCAAGCTCGTCTACAAATTGGAGGCTGGTGATGTTACGCCCTCTAATGATGACTGTCCCACAGTGGTTTGCAAGGGCTTCACTCATGATGCGCTCTAGGTATAACTTGAAAAGAGTAAGTGCCAGGAGACAACCTAGAAGTACTGCAACTGTTGTTTGGAAACGGTTCCCCACATAACCTTGAGCAATTACTGCACTGGTACCCTTGGCATACAACTGATTGATGGTATTGGTGAACTTTTCACCCATGTTATACTTCTTCATTGTGGCCCAAAGTGCCTCATGCCACACTCGTATCAAATTAATAATCCGGCATATGTTATGTGTAATGAATGCATTGTATGAAATAAAATATCGTTTTCGCCTCAACAATTAAGTACAAATACATAGATTTCAAAAATACAATCTGAAGTTAACAACTGGCGTGACGTATCCACCTTGAATAATTTATGTTATCCCATGATCAGAAAGTGTAGGATTTAAGCACACATGCCTGTACGCTTGGCACGTTATTCCTGAAGCAATATATACTTTAACGTGCACTCCTTTATGAAAGGCTATTTCACATACATACATACATACATACATACATACATACATACATACATACATACATACATACATACATACATACATACATACATACATACATTGAACATTTTTAAAAAAAATAGAAAATGTTCGTCAAACAGTGATGAATTCTTGCGTTAAAAAAAAAATAAAAATATACATTTCTAGAAACGTTGCACTTAATTAATTATTCCACTTCTACAAAGAAATAAAATTGCAAATCCTCTCTCTTTAGAGTATATTATCAGACAGGCGAAAATATTAAAAAGGAATACATATTCATCTTGTACAAAATAAGTATGGAAAATGACAAGGAAGGAGCGCATAACATTCAATCAAATCAGACCGTATTACAAATAGCGTGTTGCCTATCTCCCTAAAAATTACGGCCATGCAGTTTTGTTTTAATGAATCTAATGAAGAGCATTTCGTGCCATAGTGTATATTCCCTGTAGAAGAGGGATATTTATGGCTGATGTAGAATATCTCAGTTAAGAAAACTGGCAATGTGCATTTCACGATACTCAACTTCTCCGTGATTGAGCATGTTCGGATTCTACAGTGGGTTATTACCAGAAGTTGTATTAATAAAAATAGAAATAATCATATGTTTTGCTTCCAGTCCGTGTGAAATTTATTGAATTATAAGATATGTCACATGATGAAAACCACAATAGTACCCGAGCTCAAAAATCATTCTGTAAGCATTTGCATTAGAAGTTGTTTGCTTTATTCATCCTTCACATACTTATTTCAATAGCATACTATATATATATATATATGTCTGATCTTCTTTTTATATTAACTAAATTATATGTATTTTCCAACGCATGAACATAATAAATTGCTTATATATATATAAATATATATATATATATATATATATATATATATATATATATATATATATATATATATATATTAATACTACTACTACTACTACTACTACTACTACTAATAATAATAATAATAATGAGGACTTTGTATAGCGCCTAATCTTTAAAAGCTCTAAGCGCTTTACACCATCAATAATGATATATGACTACACTACAGAACAACAAATGACAAAAACAATGAAATTGGAAAACATAGAAAAACATGCCGAAAAAAATATAAGATACTAAACATGATTAGGTCTCTAAGTTTGTCCCTGAAGTCGAAACAGGTGAGTCTTGAGAGCACTCTTAAATGTGACCACTGTGTCTTTGTGTCTAATTTCAATGGGCAATTTGTTTCCTGGTATGCAAACGAACGTTGTCCATCTGACTTTGTTTTTACCTTGGGAACAATGAGTATACAATTATCAGAAGAATAGCGTAAGGATCTAGCTGGTGTATACACATGGGTGAGGCTAGATAGGTATGTTGGACTGGAGTCTGTCATTGAAATATAGCACAGATAACAAATTTTGTGTTTGATTCTGTATCGAATTGATAGCCAGTTTAGGGTACAGAGCAGTGGTGAGGTGTGCTCTGATCGAGGTACTCGAAAGATGATCCGTGCAGCTGTGTTTTGAACTTTTTGAAGTTTCTGGAGTAAATATTGTGATAAACCAGACAGAATTGAGTTACAAAAGTCCAGTCTTGAAAGTACTAATAAAAACACAAGTGTTTTCGTGGCATCAACATATATTTATTTATGATATATATATATATATATATATATATATATATATATATATATATATATATATATATATATATATATATATATATATATGTATATATATATATATATATATATATATATATATATATATATATATATATATATATATATATATATATATATATATATATATATATATTAAGGGGGGATTCTAAGCGTCGGAGGTCGTTTTTGCAGCCATACGTCATTTCTGTAAACGCTTTGGATTACGTATCTTTTCTGGGTAAAAAATAAATTGTGTCTCAAGGTCAAGAAATAACGATGGTACGTTAAGTAAGAAATACGAAGTTCATAAAGTGTTCACAAATATCCGACAAACCGACTCGAAAGCCATAATATTACTATTGCAGTAAATACAATCTATATTGGTGATATTAATGTGAGCGGGTGTTCCTTAATCTTTTGCGTCCAATAGTCTGATCGCGACGTTGATTTGTACACGATATAATTAAACGTAATATCATTAAAAGGAAGTTAAAAACGGCGGTCATCGGTTTCGCAAATGCTCAAACACGTATCACCGCTTTATCGTCTATGAATGTTCATAGAGAAAGAATTTAGAGAAAGAGTTTTAACACATCCAATGAATATAACCAGCCGAATCGGAAACCAGATAAGCACGTAACTATTAAAACCCACGTGTTCAAAGTTACATAAATTATTTCGCCCGCTGTATAAAAAGAACAAAACATCACCTCACATCCACAATGCATCTAACGTTGCCATATGAAAAGTTCTCAAGATCTGCAATGCTTCCAATACAAATTCTGCTAGTACTAATGAGTTGTACCTCCGTTGGAACAGCCATCTTGGAAAATGTGGGTGAAGCCGACTTGGACGCAGTTCGTATTCGACTAGAAGATGAAAAGGCCAAGAGACTTCTTTTGGAGAATGACGTTGAGGTTCTGATGATATAAGTTGAAGAGCTAAAAAGTGAGTCTTCTCAAATATCTGAAGAAAATAAAGGTATATATATATATATATATATATATATATATATATATATATATATATATATATATATATATATATATATATATTTGTTGGATATGTCGGACGTTTTGTTCAGATGTGCCTTTTCGAAAATTGCACTTATCAGTGATTATCATTTATTGTCTAGATTTGCAAGTTTAGCTCATCTTTTACTGACCTTCTTGAACTATCTTATCATGATAGTAGGAGAGGAAACGTAGAGGCAATTTATATTCTTTCTCCATTTCTTTTCCTTACAGATTCTCAAATATTAAAAACATGAACGCGATTAACGATCTCTTGTATGATAAATCAAAAATGCTTTGCACCCAACATTTTTTTATGCGTTTGACTGAGTTTGACATATCTGCATGTTAAGAGCTAAAGTTCGGCTGTTTCTGCGTTTGTTTTCATTTTCATTTATAGTATATGACGAAAATGCCAACCTACTGTTACACCTTTTGCAGACCTTTTAGATTCCATGAGACATATCGAAATATTTCTTACAACTCACATGTACTTATATTATATGTTTCAGCTTCTCAAAGAAATGTGACCTCACTTACAGCCTGCATTGCCTTTACTGCTTCGCTTTCCAAGGAGACTACATACGTTCCTGGACATATAGTGATGTTTGACAACGTTAAAGTAAATGAGGGAAATTGCTATGATTCCTCTACTGGACGATTTCGTGCACCCTTTCGTGGACTGTATATTTTCTCTGTAACCATTCGGAAAGGTTCAGGCACAAATGTCCATTTATCGATCATGAAAGACGACGTTGAGATTGGAAAAGTATTTGCAGGAACTTCTTCATACGATTCAGGTTCTGTAACTGTGGTTACTGTAATGGAGAAGGGACAGGAGGCCTATGTCAAAGATAATTATATATCACCAGAGACTATCGATGGGGACAACTGGGGCAGATTTACTGGTCTACTACATATCCGATATAATTAGATAAAATATGGTTTTAAAGAAGGAAACCACATATCTTTGGAGAACAGTTTGAATAAATTCTTTTTTGTAACCATCCTACTTGTAACGTTGACCTATATTCATATATTTGCACGCTGGGTCAAGTATTATAGCCGTTAAATTTCATATTTGTATTCGATTTAATGTACCTCTAATATTGCTCATTTTTAGGTACACATTTAGATGAATCGTGTTTCATTTTCCTTGATATGGCAGCAAAGTGTGTCTAATTACAGATCAGAAGTCTGAGAACAACGTTTGTCTATATAGTCTTTTGCTTTGCATAACGGTCATACAGAAAGTCTGTCTATATATTCACTTTATGGGTTTAAGGCCGACGATTGGAAACGTATCCTTTGAAATGTTTGTCACCATGAATCAAGGCAATATTAAGCAAATATGAATTAAAGAAAATAGCATAGATTTCTATTCAAAAATTATTGTAATCCTTAAGATGCACCAAATAAATCCAATATCCCATATTACCACTCACAAATATATGGATATTGCAAAAGGCATGCAGAGGGACAAATCGTGACATATGCATCAATGATTATACTTTACGACACATCATCCTTATAAAATAACAATACACATGATGTATGTATCCATCCATATGAAAATCCATGCACCTCTCCATCCACTCATTTACGTGCATATCCCATCCGTTGGTGCATTGAAACATCTAACCATCCATCTCTATCCACATTCTTATCGCATGCCTAATATAGTTTTCAGTCAAATATTAAAGTATGATATCGTAATCTCCAGACATGATAACACCAAATAAATACAAAAACATAATTACCACCTCTTTTTTCTTTATAGAACAGTGTGAATCATTAACCAATATTTCTTCTCTCTAAATGTCTCACTAAATACTGCAATCATAAAGTAAGATATGATTTCCGCCGTGGATCCTTGCAGATAACTCCGATGAAATATCAGTCAACATTGTGTGGTCGTCTCTGATGTAAGGAAAAATCAGACAAGATAAAATTGTTCTGACAGCAGAGTGTGTAATAGGAATCTTATAGATGTATCTTTTTCTTTACAATATTTTTGAAAATTATTTCGAATTTATTACTAACATATAGTGGTTAGAGAGCGCAGTGGCAATAAGAATCGATTGTACCAAGAAAAATGTATTTGATCGAAACTGTTCAGTTTCAAACATATATTAGAACATATTGTTAATTCGCAGCTATTTACGGACATTAACATATAACACAAAACGGATCCCTAGGTTTAGAAGGAGTACGTTGATGAATCCTGATAGAAACAATTCGTATAGAGTAAAATATGTAATGCATTAAACCAGTCATTTATTGTTTTAGTAAAAAATACGTGTTTAGCTATTAAGAACTTTAGAAAGAAAGCAGTCTTGTCCGATATACCAATATCTATATACATATATATAAATTAATGTTTGTTTCTTAGTGTCGTATGCGTTCCTATACCGTTCATCCGATTGCGATAAAACTTTGGTGAGTTGTTCTGCGCACGCCCGCAAAGGTTTCTGAATTAGTACAACCATTTAAATCGTACAGTTAACAAATGTGAGTATTTCATATAGCTTTGCGACATTTACCGTGTGTTCGCTGTGAAGTGTAGGCGCCTTAGATACGTCACGTGATCGGACAGTAGGCGCTTTAAATACGTCACGTGATCGAACACGATCTGGATTGGCTGAAACTATGATTACGTAAATCAACAGCTGTATGAAATTCATAATCGGTAGCGATACCTAATTTCGCGTGTGTTCGGTGTGAGCTTTAGGCCTTCGGTAAGGTAACCACTTATTGTGGGCTCGATAAATACCACTAAATAATCTGAGATGGTTTCCAGAAACCAGTCAAATAGTTTATTAAAACACACACACTTTCTTTCTTTCAGTGGCATTGCAACGCATGCCAGGATTAAAACACAAACACTTTCTTTCTTTCAGTGGCATTGCAATGCATGCCGGATACTTGCTAGTAGTTAATAAAATAAAGGTATCTATTTGTCAGATATGGACAACAGCATGACAATACTAGATTGGCTGTTTAAATGGTGTACAGTGTCTCGTGCAAAGACTGACGCTGATATCAGAGAAGGCATATCAGATTGTAGAATTCGTTCCCGCACTGCTTTCCTCACGATTGTGAAAATGCCGGATGTCACATCGGTCGCTTCCCACTTTATATACCAGACCGTCACGTCCATCTCTTGTACCCTAGTATACACTCCAGGCAGTACCATTTGTATCATGTGTTGTACAATTGTATACACTCCAGGCCCTCACATATGTCTCGTGTACCTTGCTTAAAGTCTAGACTGTCTCATTTGTCTCTTGTACCCGTATAATCACTCTGACTTTTTTATCCTTGCATTTTCTCAATCTGACACATCTGTTTCTTTTATCCTTGAATACAGTCCTTGTTGTCATCTTTATTTATTGTATCCGTGTATACGCTTCATACTGTCACAAATATCTGGTGTACTTTTTTGAGTACAGTATTGTCCAGGCTGAAACATCTTTCTATGATCTTTGTTTGCAAAAGTGCATAGTTTGCCGCGATTACCCTCTTTTGAGCACGTGCTCTTTCTATAGGATTAAAATTGTGGATGGAATAGTTGTTAAAAAAATATTAAGTAATATCTATAAAACGAACATCGTGTTCAAAAGTTCAGGCTTAACTAGGGTTTCTCACAAACAGTACTTTTTTTAAAAAAACAGCTGTTTACTGTTTCTTATTTTCCAAAAATAAAAAACTGTTTTTCCTTAAAATGCATTAAAATAAAAAAATTTGTTCTAAAAAACTTTTTTGTACTTCTTCATCGACTTATTATAAAAAATTTTGAGGAAGACCATTGCATTCAGCGATTTGTCAGATAAGCGAGATCTGATTTTAGTGCAAAAGCTATCACTCACGGAGAAAACACGTTCCACGTCAGTTGAAGTGGGTTTGATCGATAGTAGAGCATCATAAAGCTTTTGAAGATGATCTGTTCATTTACCAGTGTTTTTAAACAATACAAATTCACTCTTCAACCATTTGAATTTATCTTGAGCAGCGTTAGTGGTGGTGGTACTTTCTTGAAGTTTCAAATTCAGCTCCTCTTGAAGTGACATTGTTCTTTCTTCGGCATCATTTGAAAGAGTTTCAGATTGTTTCTCTTCATCATCATCATCATCGTAATCGTCAATAACACAGAATAAGTGAGAAGCAAGACTGGCGGCAAATATGAGTGTGTTTATTATGGCAAAATAGAAGGACCTTTAAGTGAAGGTAAGAGGTTCATAACATCGTTGTTAATTCGCTCATCAATGCGTCGCTTTATGTTGTCATGAAGCGTTCGACTGATTTCATGATCGATGTCTTAGATTGTTTGAAGCATAAACTTGATTAATACATCTGCAGACAACAATGTAGCATCTTCTTTGCTTAAATTTTTGACAGCAAGCTCAACTGGTTCTAGCACATTTTTCAGAACTTTCAATGCCTCAAAATCAACGCAATTAATATATTCTTCTGCCTCAAACTCCAAAAGTGTCTCACGAAGAGGTTTCTCTGTCTGAATTAAGGACTCTAGCATTGTTGGAATAGAGTTCCAGCGAGTCTTGACATCCAAATGCAACTCCTTATGATGTCCAAGCTCAGCGAAGACTTTGTCTTGGAATAGTTGATTTTTAACTGAAGATTTTTTTTGATTTTTGATACATTTGATCAATTTTCGTGCATTCTTAAGAATTTCATTGTAGTCGATTTCTTCCTCAGCATCAGTGTCTTCAATAAAGTCAACATCAGCAATGTCATCGAAATCGTCATCTTCAGCAACTTCATCACTATCCAGCAACCCCAGCAACGAATCATCAAATTCTGGTTCTTCTATAGCTTTCTTTGGAAATAATGTGTCACAAACACCAAGGTGAATACCGTGATTCAAGCAAAGTTGTCCAATTGACTTGACATGTCGAATAAATTTTTTATTGACCGAAGCACCATCAAGAGTCGATCCAATGATGTCATGATCAAACGATAATCCAAACTCTTTGACATGATTTTTGACAATTTCAATCATGTCGTGTGCTGAGCAAGATCCAAGAACGCGAACTAATCCAGTTTTTATTGTCTTCCTATTGATATTCTCGTGCAAATTAATACCAAAATATCGACGATTCCTCGAGCTGGTATATTCATCAACCGAAACACTAAACTTTGAGCCTCTCTTTAACAGTTCCCTGTTGTTGCGAACCATGAGAAGCTTTTTTCGTCAAAATCGTCGTGAATTAATTTCATTACGCCAGTCTCATTTTTTGGAAGATTAAAACCATCTCTCGATACTGACTGGCGGATGTATTTGTTCCTTGTTATCGCACGAATTGTAATGTTGTCCGTGGCCATGTCAGTAACAATCTCCTTTAGAGTCATTTTCTTCAAAAAAGCATCCATTGTAAGAGTTGGCTTGGGAGTTGGCTTCTCGCTCACAACATTTTTGCTGGATGTTGGTTCTTGTTGCTGTTCTCCTTCGATATTTATTCCATGTGTCTTGAGAAGGCTCTTTAGAGTTGTTGTTAGGTTTCCTGAGCATTTTATGACTTTATTGCATCGGTTGCACTGACCTTCAAGTTCTTTAGTTTTGCAATTTTTTTAAATAAAAAACAGTAAAATCAGTGCTGAAAAAACAGCTGTTTGCTGTTTTTGATTTTTCGCAAAAAAACAGCTGTTTAACAGTAACAGTAAAACAGGTGTTAGAAACCCTAGGCTTAACCAAGTGATAAGATGTAGATCTGAAGTGGAAAACATACTTTGGATTTACCGTCTTTAAAGGGAACTGATAAAAATACTTAAATAGAAACCTAGGGATCAAATTTTCTCTTCAACATATCAGTGTCTCCCAGAAACACAAAGGAGAATTTCATTGTAACAAAAACAATAAGCCCGGAAGAAAGAAACATGATAATAAAAAGTGACAGGAAATATGTTTGTTTACAAAATACCTTTTCGATGAATGTAAATCAGTTTTGATGAGGTTGGGGGGGGGGGGAAGAGGGGGAGATGAATATTTGATTATTTATATTTGACTAACATATGACAAATCATATAAATTTGATTCAGTCAGACATACGTTCAAAGCACGACCTACCCTTGGAGTGTGTAATACAGAGGCCTATAAGTTTATGTTAACGCAACAAAACGTTTGGTATATTTTAGGTTACACGTAAAACAATATCATCAGTCCACGCTTCTGCTGCAATTGCAGTAACCATATCGTACATTTGAATGCAGCCGTTGTTACCTAAGATGTGCCATATTGGTAATTAAATAACTATTTAAAACATGTTTACTAACGTCTTTAGAAAAAAAGTCTTATCTCTTTTGTCTTTAATATACAGTATCGAATATTGATGTAATCTTCAATCTCAAGTCTACTCCTCCTCTTCTGCTACTAATATTAATAATCAACAGTGCATCGTGAATTCGAACCGAGGCAGAGTCGTACCAAAGACTTATAAAAATGGTAATAACAGCTGCCTAGCTTGGCGCACAGCATAACGAAATTAGTGTTAAGACTGGTCGGCCTAGTATGACGATAATGTGAATTGGTCGGACATCATGATACAACTGTCACACTGGCGACATCGAAGAGATATGACTAAAAACTGTTAAAGCTACATTAAAATTCCTGATCACATAATAATAATAATAATAATAATAATAATAATAATAATAATAATAATAATAATAATGATTATAATAAAAATAACAACGATGACATCATCATCATGTGTTGCACAAGAAAGAAAAATGCATGTGCACCGTCTACTCCCTCTCTTCTTAAAAGTAATATGGATACATAACCTTAATTGAAACGAGTCTTTTGACCTAAACTCAATGTTCATTGAAGCAGTCATTTCTCAATGTTTCAACACTGAAATGATAAACTGTACTATATGTTTTTTTAGAATGATAGGGTCGTAAACTAAGTAATAGAAATGAGATGTTCCAAAAAAGGTTTGCAAAAATCAACAAATGATTTATCAAGCTCGAATAAAAAGTGATAATGTAGAAGATCGTACAGCAAGACAAATTAAATCATAAATTAATCTAAACGTTTGATCACCAGTCTTGATGAATCAGGTTCAAATTATTTTGGCACTCGAAATAAGATCCAGTGCAGAAGGCGTTGGTGTGTCGGTAGATTTGAATGTATTAATGTACCAGAAGCCTGAAGAGTGATGATGGACTAACCGTTTTCCTATTAATCACAAAAATATTATCTTAGCTGTCCTTGAATGAATTCCCAATAATTCCAAATTAATCTTTCTGTCATTTGATATGGAATTTACGACCATCATTTATGTCGTCCCTGGTCCTTACATGAATCCATACTATCTCTCTGGCAGAATACCTTGATCGATACAATTCACTATTATATGACCTTTGGCGATTTATTTTGCCAGTGATTGACAGTAAATGGATGCCCCGATGCTTGTCGAATGATTGTCCATCGCCCTACCGCCTAAGGTGACTGGAAGATTTCGGTCAGGTTGTTCATGTGAAAAACTCAGGTATTGGATCCAACTGCTGGTATAACACTCCTTTAAGGTCATTGGCCATTTTACAAAAGAGCAATTGCTCTTTCAGTTTCAGTCAGAGTTGGAGAATGATCAAGTGGTAGGTTGTTATTCACTTTGGACAGGCAATTGATTCCCTCCTCACTAATATATGCCTGTTGATTGAGGATGTAGGTGATGTGTTCTACCAACATTTATGGAGTGTCCTTTCGTTGACAGTGTCAGCTCTTGATATTGTGGTCGATAGAATGTCTTCAAAGTATCACAGACGTTCTTCGAGTCATTTTTGTATGCGAAAAACAGAATCTTGTAGGCCTTATTACTAAGTGATATATATCTGACAAATATGTTAGTAACGTTTGTCAGAAAACAGTATACTTCTGTTGTCTTCTTGAAAGTCGAATGGATCCGCCGCATCAGTTTGGTACCAAGCGTAGAATGCTTCTCGTTGTTTGGTACGCAAGTGCCGGGGTCGTACTACTGTGCCTCAGGCAAATGGGGTCGACTAGCGTGTTGATTGCCTTCCGTATTGAAAAAGTGTAGAAAATAGCCTTTAGCTTTTCTGACATTCCAAATGTTTTAGGCATTCGAGTCAATGGCATGGCCAACTAACTTATTGAATCTATAAATCATGCTTGTCACACGTGCATGGAGATGATTTTGGCTCCGTTGAAAGTCACTTTCGGACGTTCGGTTCTCTGTTCCGTATGGTATCTCAAAAGAAATTACCCATCATATTCCGAGACACAGTGAGCCAATACCGTAGCATACCGAAGACAATCTTCATAACATTCGATGTCTTCTTCACTCCACGGCTCGTCCATGGAGTTAATAATGCAATCGGTTCATTTTGACTGCAAAAGGTCAAATGACTACATTTTAAACGCCATGACCCCCTATATGTTCATGTCAGACCAGTGTATATATAAAGGGTCAGTGACTTCTCTTCCAGTATTTATTTTACTTTCAAAATACTTGCTATATATGTCAGTAGAAAGGGTACAGGTCAGAATGTCCAGGAAAAGCAAAACAGGTGCCAGAAGAGACAAAAGTCAAGATACCTGTTATCATTGTAAAGAGAAATCACACTGGTTTCCAAACTGCCCTAACAATCAATAGGAACAGGAGAAGGGTGAGATAGATTTCGAAGAGGAAAAATAAGAGGCTACATCCTCAAAGGAAGAAAAGAAACTCGACGCGTATAGAAAGACAGGAAAAGGAGGGAGTACGAAAATGAGCAAGAAAAGAAGGAAAAACCTGTGACTGCGAAAAATTCAAAAATAAGAGAGAGTGAACAAATACAAAGAGGAAATCTATCCACTTTTTAAAGTGTTGTGATGTGCATTAGATTCCAACATATTTTATCAGGATAGACCAGACAAAAAGAACCGTAAGTGCCTATTGTTTTGAATTTTTAGAATAAGGACTGACATTCACTCACACACGTTCGGCATGGGGCAGAAAAGGGGCATTTGAGTTTTAAATGATTGTGGCAAAATTAATACTGTCTCTTTTCGAAAAAAAGCAGGTGGCTCTGAAAAGGACCGTTGTATGTTTGTTTTCTTAATAAGAAAAATAATAAACTCAGGAACGGGACGAAATCAGCTTTAACTGCCTTAATCCTTTGCCACGACCAAGGTTTACTTCTGGACTGGCTGTTGTCAATGACTTGGTAGAAATCACTACGTTTTGTCTCTGCCGTAATAACAGAGTTGGGTTGTTTGGCACGGGAATGTCTTTTCCTCTTGAGTCGTAATAAAGAAGTCTGATACATATGTTTCAGACTCCTTAACTCGGCCAAGATGTACTGTTTGACTTTCATTGTCATCCTTCTCTCATGGAACCTGTTTCTTTACTGGTGTTGTTTCTTCCTGTCGTTTATTCTTCATACTTCTCCCTCTTCGTGCTGTTGAAGGAGTAAAGCTTATTCTGCTTCTTTTTGTTGCTGCAAAAATGTCTACAATTCTTCTTTCTGTTGCTGTTTTAAATCAAAGACATATGGTTAGGAAGGAGAAGGCGGTTAATGATCTCGTACTGGAACAAAGTCTTGCAAAGAAGAGAGAAAATCAGCTAAATCCCAGTTAAAATCAGTCTTTTTTGGAAGTATAAATATTGCTGACTTTGGTAGCCACTGCTGTACTATCGTTTCTCGTCTACAAGGCCGGTGCATTCAATTCATCGCCTTCATAGTTTCCGTCATATTCTAACTCTGTTTCATGGATTCACTGCGCACATACGCTAGCAAAACTTTATAGAGAATGTGACGTCACAGAATATTCTCTTCGGATTGGAAGACAGACTCCGCACTGTGATTGAATTTTGTAACGCTTGTTTGGATTGGTGAAAGTATTCAATCCATTTCGATCCACTCTTCCACTATTAATTACCGCAGCTCGCTGTTTTCCCTTCACCGTCTCTTGTCACAAAATGTCGACAAGCGTAAAATCGTCTACTCTCGTATCGCCAATGCTGTTCCGCATAGACTTACCCATCTAGGTGAAATCAACATGGACAAATTATCAGGTTCACCGATACGAGCGTTTGAAAAGGTAGACTTTATGTGGAGAGACAAGGCTGTTTGAAGAGAGTGCTCACCTACGGTCCAGAAAATCAGATGTTTGAGTAAGAGAAGCATAGATATTCGATGTCCTCTATGGTAACGAAATGATATTAACATAAAACCCAACGGACCCTTCAGGGCCAGTCATATGCCTAAAAAAGATTTGCTTTCTTGCATAAAAATGTATTTAGTCGTTTGTACAATTGCTTGAGACTGTATATCGTATGTTGTATGTGTTATATAGACTCTTTGTTGGGGTTTGAACCGAAACAAGGAAATTCCAGTCAAAAGGGTAACATTATTTTTCTATCCACGAAGCGTGCCCGACTGGGCAAGACATATTGTAACCTCCGCATAATAAACGTATTATCACATTTAATATATGGATGTTATATGAAATTGACAATAAATAATTAACATTTATTACAAGAAACTGTTTCATTTCATCAGTTCCGATTTTGAAAACATTACCCCACTGTATAAAAGACCCTCCAAATATAGACCCTAGCGGATAACCATGTGCCAAGTTTCAAATTCACGGATTCTTTGAAAATATATTTTTCTGTCTTGGAAATATGGCAAGTACTGCAGTGAAATTGGCTAATGGATTAGTGTTTTGACGCATAAATGATTCACGGCTGACTGGTAAGTGCATTATTTGTCGATAATTAGTGCAGGTATATTTTTGATTCAACTGGGGGCACAGTGGTGATACTTTGAATAAAGCATGGTTTACATAACATATAAAATATATGACCTGGAAAAAACACTTATACCACATGACATGAAAATATTATTATCCCACATGACATGAAAATGTAATTATACTAAATGACATGAAACTTTTATTATACAACATGACATGAAAATATGATTATTCCACATGACCTGAAAAATGTATTATATCTGTATTTCTATCTATGTCATCATGATGATGTCCTCAATATAGAATCAAGCACATATTATATAGAGATAAATTGTTTAAGTCTTCATTTTATACACCTTCCCATCTATTATGATCGCGATTGCTCGAATTTAATGGTTTGGTCTCATTCCATCTTTTAAGTATATGTATCTCTTATAATCTATCTTTCTAATTTCAAGAACAAATATAGAAATTCAATCAGTGTTAGAAGCGATATGTTAGTTTATTTGTTTACAAAAGTAAGATACATTCAGTTTGAGAATTGAGTTAGTTTTTTAAAATTAATTCTTTTTTATATTTGTTCAATATATCTCTTTACTTTTTTAGTTAGAGTATACTTTTGTATCAGCGAAATATTATGCAATTCGTTTGTTCAAATGTATTTTCTAGAAAATATGTTTATACTTTTCTTTTTACATTTAGCTTAAGAGAGTTGACGTTCTTAAAATATATGTAAGAAGTGAGCATATGCGTGTTATCACTCTTCGGAATACCTTTGAACTATCTGCTAATCAATTTGTTTATTACTCGGCATTCATCGTTTATATTAATGGTACCAATAATTGAATGACATAATATATTTATTTCAAAATAAGCTGTTTGTCCGATATCCAGTTGTGTTTGTAGTCAATAAATATCAGAAAGATTTAACAAGGATTAAACATTTTAATGGGAATGTAAAAATGTTGCAAATCCACAGCTCTCACCTAGATTAGGATGTGTAGATCTTTTGAGAATCTAGGCGGTTATGCACGTACTTTTGAATCGTATTATCATGTATGAAACCTATGTAAATCAGGGACCTACCATTATTTGTTGTATATAGTTTTATGTTAAACCTACGTATAAAAGGAACAATGATCATAGGAAAATCTATTACATTCATTTCTTCAGGAAAATAATTTCACACAATAACATATTCCAAAAGTAAGCAATTGTTCAGTTGCTGAGTTGTTTGCTCGTGTATTCGACTTTTAAGCGAGTATATACTGTACTAACCCGTTGTTTTGATGCTATATATATTAACGTCTCTGCCTATTTCTTTCTTAACATTCAGTGACATTTTTTTATTGATTATGGGGAATTGGGGGTTGTTTGGAAAATACTTATGAAACCGAGTAATTAACTAATAAGTTGGAACAGACGTCGTGATGTACAGTATTCATTAGATTTTATACTCGAAACGATTTGTTTCGTAAAATGGATGGTTCCTATTCTTTAACATAATGACTTCTGATGATTAACTAACGAGTAAGTGTTTGGTGAATTGAAGTAGAAACTGCTGTTTGTACTAAGTGTTTGGGTCGTGTGTTGTGATACATGGCGTAAAGTACCAAACTTTGACTTGGAAATGCTTTCTAGTGAGTCATGAAAATGTGAAAAAGAGCAAGCATGTAAGTGTGAAATTAGAGTTTCGTGAGGTGTTGTCATTAGGTTAATTAGATATAGATTATTTGTAGTATTTGTGCATGCGTTAAGAATACTTCAGCTGGTGGCGACCGCTGTCTTGATGTAATTGAAAATAAGTGAATCAAGGAGCCTAAATCCAGACTCGCTCAGCTGCTTGTAATGAGCCCTATCTCCAGCACTGTATGTAACAATACATTATGTAACATAATAATGAAACGTGTAATTTTAGCAACTTTGTTACTCACTGATGACACAAGGTGGTCTATTAATACGACAGTGAATGTTTTATTAGTTTACAATTATTAAAATATGTAAAATTAATTTTTTAAAATACTTAATCGACGACGTTTAATCACTGCAGTCTGTGTAATTTACGCCAAAACAATGAAAATGATCCAAATAGGTTAGAAGAACAATAATTTTTGATTTCCAAATTAACGAATCGAATAATTAGCGCTGTTTCTGTGAACATTCATACATTATCCGTATTATCATCATATTCACAATCCAAATAAGTCATAACTTGAATCTTATTTATGTCGACACGTCGTAGAGATCAAAACAAATTTCGTCACAGCATCAGTAACTAAATAGCGTTGTTTTCAAACCATTTGAACACACGATATCTATTTTTTACATCACAAAAAATATGTTTCCTCAACGAACAATCATTTCCTGTATTGATATATATATATATATATATATATATATATATATATATATATATATATATATATATATATATATATATATATATATGGGTCCTATTATCTCCTTGTTACCGACATTGAATTGAAAATAATGGTCCGAATTAGTTCAAATAACTCTATGAAATGAAAATATCAACATATAAATTATTTATTGTATTAAAAATGATTTAATCTTTTAGTGGGATGTACAATGTAATATATGTTTTGGCTAAAACCTTGAGATACCCCGAAGCAATTTAAGAAAGCGCCAAGAGGTATGAATTATAATGACTATCATACACGGTGGTGAGATTGAGCAGGGGAGCGTTCTCCATACTAGACCAAAACAACCAGAACGTTTACTAAAATGTGGGGGCTTTGGATGGACTCGTGATTTTATAGATAACTAACACATCACTGCTGTCCTAGTGGGTTCGAATCTGGTCTCGAACAATGTGAGCGTGTGAGATGGCATTGTCAGTATCTTTCTGTGTGTCGATGGTTCATCCATGGCGCTTTTCCAACAAAATAAACTGGCCTACATGTGCTGAGAATGGCGTCAAACCCTAAAGCACAATTCAAGAATAAGTAGTTTTATTATACCGTTAGATACCTAAACGTATGCACTGGAAAAGCTTTAAATGCGGGATTTACTAGGGGCGTCAGCCCTTTGGCTGCCACCAAGGTGTTTTTGCCAGACATCCATTGTTTACTTGTTTACACGCCTCTCTATCCCCCCCATCTCAAAACGGTACTCCTGTATCCGTCCAGGATAAATATAATCAGTAGCGTAATTTGGGTCCATTATTTAGAGTTATGCAGTATCTTTGTGTGATTGTCGAAAATGAAAGGAGCATAGATAGAAAGTATTAAGTATCTTGAAAAAGAGGCTTAAAAGGCTGTAGCGATCGATTTTGTCCCCAAGCGTTTATATCTTACTGCTTTAAATATAAAGGGAGGAGTACACAGGCTGAGATTACTAAAATAACCTGTATAAAAAACGTTTTTATAGGACAAACTGATCTCTGACAGGAGTTCGATACAATGTTGCTACAGGGCAAATTATTTTCCAGTTAATGGCAACACTTGATGTTCAAAAACTATGCTTTACTGTTGAAAAACGAAAAGAAAACAAGTTAAAAACTTCATTTCAATTCTTTACCACACTGTAATAATGTGGCAGAAGCATTGCCTGAATCTTTTTCGCCTGTCGCAAACTTATCTTTGACGACTCATTGGAAGTTGTTGTGTTGTGTACTAAAAACACATTACTATTGACGTTATCAACCGCAGTACATTTCTATCAGAGGGCATACAATGCACAGTGTATAGTGTATTTGTATGTGCATATTTCCATAATAGGTCAACCTCCAACACCTTAAATATAACGACATTGAAACAATCTTAAAAACACTGTGCATCAATATGTAGAGATAACTCTACGATTGAGTTTGGTGATATTTTGCTGAGAGACTATGGTGTGTTTGGTTACAATGAAGATCTGAAGATATGCATAGATTGAAAAGGTTTGGTTTAAATAGATACAGCTAGCATAAAGGTTACCAATATATGCAGCTTGTTGAAATACTCCAGTCGCCGGTGTCATTCACTGAGTTTCCTATCATCGTTGCTCTTTATCGATTGCAAACGATGGGCACAGACTGAATGGGACCTATTTGACTAGATGTTTCTCAAATAATTGCTAGTATACATTCCTATGGTCTGGAAACCAGGCGTTTCTAAAACGTATTGTTGAATCTGTAGTGCTGAATGTTCCATATATCTATCTATCTATCTATCTATCTATCTATCTATCTATCTATATATATATATATATATATATATATATATATATATATATATATATATATATATATATATATATATATATATATATATATATATATATATAGTAAATATGTCTCTGATTGTTCTATATTGAATTGATGCTATTACTGTTCGAGTTTCTTATTTTGTTGTCCAGTTGGATATTAGGGCTTGAACGTTTTGATATTCTTATTCATGCTGCTTATCTGTAATGTGTTCTTGTATGGATTTAATATGAAAAGAGACAAAGACAAGTTCATCGATGAGCTAATTTATAATAATCAACTATGTTACGTTTCGACGTACTACACATGGGATCATAATAACTTTAGCAACATAAGCATGTCGGGCAGATTCAGATGCGTTATCTGCTCGGGTAATGGACAAACTTGCCCATACACGTGTCTCCAGCTGCCTTGCAGGCTGGCTTTGGTTAGCCAAAGGCTAAGGGAGCAAAGCCTAAAAAAAATCCGGAGTGGAAACCCTAAGGCAGCTGGACGATGTACAACATTCCCTTCTGGCAACTCATTAGTTTGGAGAGGGATGGGCTGCGCCAGACGACATTTGCCTAAGACACACTGATAATGCTGGACAAATATAAAGTTAACATACCGGATTGGTCGTCGCCCGTGTCAACAAGGACGGCGCCCGCCGTTGTCCACTGGGGCGGAGGTGACAAGTGTGTTACAGGTATTTTGCATAAAATAAGAGCGAGCGACAGCGTTGCCATCGCCACCTAGAACATAAGAAGTCTGGCACAAACTGGAAGACTCCAAGAGTTGACATATGAGACGGAACACTACACATGGCACATTCTGGGACTCCGTGAAAGAAGATGGAAAACCCTAGGAGAACACCTCACTGAAGATGGGCATATATTTAACTATAGTGGTGAGTTGGACAAGTCCGCAAATGAAGTAGGCTAAACGTGTAAACAAAGCCAACAAGGGAGCTGTGCTTGAATGTCACCCCATACATAGCAGAATCATTTCCATTTGTCTGATAACATCTCCCTTTAACATCACAATTATCCAAGTCTATGCTCCAACTACTGATCATGATGATGAAGAAACAGAGGAGTTATACAACAAACACCAGGGTATAATAAACATGGTAAGTAAATATGAAACACTCATCATCCAATAAGAATGGAATGCCAAAGTTGCCAAGATGCTCTAAAAGACTGGGATAATCATTGTGGACCTTTTTGCAGTGATCTTACCAATGAAAGAGGAAGACGGCTGCTCGAGTTCGCAAGCTACAATTTGGTACCAGCCAACGCCCTGGGCCAACATAAAACATCACGATACTGGACATGGCAGGCACCAAATGGAACCCATCGTAACCAGATCGACTACATACTGGTTAACAACCGTTGCCGATCTGGCGTCAATAGAGCAAAAACAAGAACATTCCCTGGTGCTGATGGTGGGAGTGATCACGACCTCGTCATTATGAACTTCCTAGTAAGGCTGAAGAAAATTAACAAGCCAAAGAAAATCGGGCTTAAATTCAACATTGAACAACTGAAGGACCCTAACATCTGCAAATCATTCCAAATCACAATTGGAGGAAAATTTGCTCCATTCCTTGTCGTGGATGTTGATGTTAAAGTGATAACATACACTTTCATCACAGTCGTGGCAACAACTGTTAAGGACATCATTTGCCTCCATCGCCCGAAGAAAAACCCTGGGTTACACAATATATACTGAATATGACCTAAAAAAACACAAGACACACAACAGGGGCAGTGGAGTACCACAAAATAAACAAGAATATCAGACAAATCTTGAAGAAAGCAAATTAAGATTGGATTTGACAAAAGCGCACATCAATCAAGAGCAGTCTGATAAAGAATAACAGCAAAAAAGCATTCCACATTGTGAAACACCTCAACAGACAGAAGAAACCAAGAGTCAGTACCATTCAAGACGAAAATGGAGAATGCCTCACAGAAGCAAGTGACATTGCCGAAAGATTGAGCATTGTAAAGAACTCTACAACCATCCATCCACAGGAAACACCGAGGTGCTTGAAGTTCCAAACTCCACAAAGTATGATTATTTCCCCATTTTCAAAGAAGAGGTGGAGTCATTATTAAGGACGCGGAAGAATGGGAAGGCAGCTGGAGTAGACAACATCCCAGGTGAACTTATCAAGAATGGTGGTTAATCAGTGACAGAGCTACTAATAAAAATCTGTAACGAGATCTGGCAGATAGGTGAATGGACAACACAGTCTACCAAGTCACTGATTAATACACTACCCATAAAAGGCAATCTCCAGCTGTGCCAAAATTACAGAACTATCAGTTTGATCAGCCATGCTAGTAAGGTGATGCTGAAGTTCATCTTGAACAGACTTAACCCACAAGCAGAGGAAATAATCACTGAAGAAAAGGCCGGGTTCCGGAGTGGAACAAGAACAATATAACAAATATTCAACCGTAGGGTTCTATGTGAAAAGTATTCACAACATCAACAAGACATCTATCATGTGTTCATAGATTTCAAAAAGGCTTTTGACAGAGTGTGGCAACAGGCATTGTGGGCCACAATGAAGAAATACAACAAGCAGATGTACGCCATGGCTACCAGTGCAGTAACTGCTCAAGGTTCTTTTTTGCGGACTGGTTCACGAAAACAGTTGGAGTACGTCATGGTTTTCTCTTGTCACCCACACTGTTCAACATCTACTTAGAGCGCATCATGAGCGAAGCCCCGGGAAACCAGTGGAGGACAGTCAGCATTGAAAGGCGTAACATCACCAACCTATCCTTTGCAGACGACTTTGATGGGCTGGCAGGCAGTGAAGATGAGCTTGCCACTTTAGTGAAGAACCTGGATGAAATATCTTCCAGATCCGACATGGAGATAAGTGCTGAGAACACAGAGCTGATGACAAATAGTGGCAAAGAAATCTCAACCAATATAAAAGTCAAAGGATAGGAACTAGAAACAGTAGGCCAATTCAAATATCTTGGTTCTGTTAACACCAAGAGGGATCAAGAGCAGAAAATTTGTCACAAGTAGCACAAACAACTGCAGTTATGTTAATGCATTAAACCCATCTGGAGAGACAAGAATATCTGTCTGAAAACTAAAATGAGACTATTGAGAGCACTAGTCATCTCAATCGTTTTGTATTGATGTATGGCCTGGACCCTGACAGCAGAATTACAACGAAAAATTCAGGCAATTGAATGAGATGACAGAGAATATCCATGTCATATCTTACATGGATCACATCACAAATGAAGAAGTGCGTAACACCATCAGGCACAAAGTAGGCCATTATGATGATCTCCTCATCACTGTCAAAGAGAAAAAGCTGGCCATGTCAGTAGAGCCAACCGTCTATCCACAAGAGTACTGCAGGGCAGTGTCCAAGGTAGCAGAAGGAGAGGAAGACAGAGAAAAAGTGGAGTGACAACATCGCAGAATGGATCCGGAAATGTTTTGCGAAGACACAGGCATTGGCACATGATCGAGACAAGTGGAGGGAACTGGTCAGATGTTCAGCAGTACAGTGCCTCAATGACCACACTAGGTCATGAGACTGATGATGATGATGATGATGATGATGATGATGACATAAGAAAAGCACAGTGCATCACACATTTTGAGGAAAAAGAATCATTTTGTGTACTAGTACAGAGTAAGATATAACAGATTGGGCTTTTGATGATCAATGAATAGGACATACAAATCGTTCACAGACCTTTCCTACTTTTGATGTAAAGTGCTTTATTGTCGTAACTATTTAAATTATTATTAAGATTGTCTGATTGCTAATGGTACGTAGAGAGAGATATCTTGCACAGAACTATATCAAGTATCTGATTTGATGCTTTGGGTAATTGTTATTGTCTTCGCTTCAAACTAACGAGTCTTTACGTATCGTATGCAAAAACAAAGCAAAAATAGCTTAAATTACTTTCCGTTGCCTTAGAATGTACAATTATTACCCTAGAATGTACAATTATTACCCTTTTACACGAACTAGCAAGCAAAGACTAATTGAACATTTTCTTTTTCATCCAGATATTGATTATTTATTGCACGGTAACATAAACTCTAAAAGCGTGGTTATCGTTGTCTCTTAAAACAATGGTGCGTTCAGATTAATATGGCCAAATAATTCGTTAAAACAGGACATGACTGATCTACCAACGTTAATGTCTCCATGATGTACGTAGTTATAAACAATTCATACGTAATTATAAACCATTCATAAAAACAAATAGTAGAGGCTCAGTCGTGCATAATAATTAATAACGTTATTTGACGTCAGTATTACATACCGTGCGGAATTACAGATTTAATATGAATATAAGGTTATTACGTTGCAATATTATCTCTGTCATATAAAGTAACTAAGCAGTAGTAATAGCCATGACCGTATTTTAGATGATTGATTGGTCTGGCACAAATATAGATCATGCCAAGGAATAACGTATCTAGATTTGGGCATCATTGCACGTAACCTTTTTGCTGAATTGGAAGGTGATATGGTACGAGGATAAAAGATCATTCAATGATACTCTATCAAACTACTAGAATCTTAAAATCTTTTCTTAGACAATTACTTTATTGTGTCACTCATAAATAATACATTTATATTCCCATGTATCCACATAGCCAGAAACCTGTGTGCGATCTATTTCGTTATCATTTCATTCTGATGGGTTTCCTTTGATGCGTCTTTAATACTGTATCAATTCTTTTGGGAAACAATTTCTGACGAACGACACTGGATATGATCAGATAACGGTAATAGTGAAAAGTCACGTCATGAACAATCACTTTTCATTACGAGCCACTTGACTCATACCATATTCTTCGCCGAAAAATTCCAAATTTTCGTTTCAAACAAGAACTTATTATAGAACTTCCTGAATAACAAATGTGCTAAGTTTTGTATAAAAGTATCATAATGATGTTAACAAGGTTTTGTTTACCTGGTCTTCTTAAGTGTGTGCCTGGATTCTAACTGGCTAGGCGATATGACCATTTTTCACCCTATATCACTCAATATAAGTGTTTTCGAAGCAGAGTTTGTGGGAAAACAAATACATGAACTGTTCGAATTTCTCACATTCTGAAATGTATCACACCAAATTTTAATATGTACTGTGGCAAGAGTGCTTTAAATAGACAGTTTTGAATCCGATCTGGGAAACGTTGCATGTATTATTAATATTTTATATTGACAGCAATTCTTTTATTAAAAACATGATAATGCCTCCTATCATTCACATAAAGAATTTAACTGTTAATGCATCGTTCCATACAAAAGGAATTTTTGGTCATTTTGCTTCTATTTAAAGAAAGTGATTCAGTACATTTTTTAAAATGTTCAGGCCGTAGTCTGTTTTATAGCTTTTATTTCTTCTTGCTCTTCGTTAACCTGTCGGGTTTCTTGGGCGTTTTTAATTCGACGCCCAGCTAGTCCTGCATCGTTCTGCTAAGAATTAATTACATGATAGATTGGAGCTTAAACTTATTTGCCTTTTTCTGATGATTATCACTGAATTTGGGTACGTCGCGTTCTAACTTTGGTACACAGAGGAGTAGTGTCAAGTTTGGCATGTCTAGCTCAGCTTGTAAAAAATAAACTAAAATAACGGGGTTTTCCATTATAACGGGTTTTCTTTGCCAACATAGTAAAACTTGTAACAAATTGTTTAATTAGCAAAAGCGGAATGTATCCATCATGTCTGTTTCCACAAGAATTTTCAAGATAAATGCAGAAGGATATTCAATATACAACAAACCTTTTGCAAGGTACCAAACTTTGATAATATTGCTAGAAAGGCTACATAAATAAAAAGTTGAAAAAGTACGAGATTATGGGGTAATGTTATGACATACATATTGAAGCTTATCCTCATAGTATGGTGGTTCACATCAAATTATGCAAGGGAGATTAATATGCAACGCAGATATGATATAGACACTCTCTTAGATAACCCTTTTTTTAATTCCATATCATAATCAGTTTGCTTTAGGTTTTGCTGTATATGCATCCATTATGCGTGGTTCTCACTGGTGGAAATGTCATCTATTATAGACGCCTCGACTCTAAGGGCTATGTCATTTTTTCTCTCGTACAATTTCTTCTATTCGATATTTGTGCAAAATAACTTATTAAAGAAAGTGTATGTTTTCCTCAAATATTTCGTTCGTTTGAATGCATATTGACGGATGTTCTGTAATAACTTTACGTCGGCGTTAGACTTCTAGCAGCCACGTTTTCAATTCATCAGCATTTTATATATATAGTAAAATGCTGGATATATGAAATATAGCATGTGAAGATAGATTAAATGCTAAATGGGATCGGAATGTTTGAATTCTGAGAGGAAAAAATGTACAACGTGAATGTGCAGAAACGATTAAGTTCAATTCGCTGCATGTACATACAAATTATATCTTCTTTCAGAATTATTGATTGACTGCAGTTAGCATTTCATGAGCTGTATCCACTGATTCAAAATAAAGTGTGCATACTTTATTGTTGACTACTAGGTTTTCAACTTTGAAATATACCCTAGTTAAAGGGGGAATTTGAGGAAATTTAGTTTTCTAACATTAAATGCAAGGAAAAAAAATCATTCATGTTAGGAACTTAAATGTTCCAGTTCCAGTCATTGCGCCTTGGTCCTGAGTGTGATGACATGGATTGGTTTGGTTACACGTTTCTGCACAGGTAAGGCACAAACCAAGCAACAATTTTCCGTGGCAATGACAAGATAAGACTGGTTGGTTTATGCCGTTGGAGGAAAGACTTTGCATTTAATCAGTCCTTCGTCGTTCTGGATGTTTCACATAGATGTTTTCCGTCAAGAATTGATGCGAAGTGAAATATTTGCAAACGTAAGGAATTATCATAGAAAATTCCAGGTATTTGTTGATATAATCTCCTTTCTCTTGATCCGCGTGATACGGCAAACATTTGGCATTCGTGCTCCCTCCAAACAAACTATCCAGTGGGTCCAGAGGCTTTACAAGATGGTATCTTTTTACGATACTATTAGAAGTGGAAACTGGTTTTCAAAAAACGATCAAAGTCGTGTTCCTAAATTTTGACGGCTTAGTATCTTTGATGTTCTAACATCAACCGACGTTGACAAGTGTCCTCGTACAAGTCTTTCATGGTACGCCCTTATAATTAGGTTTAAGTGTCACGTTAAGGGTAACAGATGAAATATCTGTGAAAAAAAGCATCCGTTAAACTCGTACATGATCTCAGGTTCTTCTAAGTTCCAGCAATTCACAGAATACGTTATAATGGCCTCCTCCGTTTCGGCACGTTGGATCCATTTGTCTTCCTTTTTGCACAGGTAGTGTAACCGGCGCAAAGATTTGACCGAGTATCGACGTTCGAAGAAGTCAGTTATTTGACGGCATATGACGGCTAGGATATTCTCAGGTATGCATCACTTGCGGTACACTAGGGAGCATGCTTTCGCAATCGTACAGGCTTTTCTCAAATGGTCGATCCCTCCGTGCTCCATGGACAGTTCTCACATTTTGCCAGAGCAACACCGTAACATTTCCACGTCTATGCGACATTACTTCAACATTTCTTCCTGAAAGGCAAAAAAGGGTCCGAAACATGTGAGCGGTACCAAGCGTAGAAAACTTCCCGTTGTTCAGTGCGCATGTTGTCGGGTTTGTAGTGGTGCGCTTCAGGCAAATATGGCAGAGCGGCATGTTGATTGGCTTCAGGACTGAAAAAGTGCAGAAAAATTGCCTTTGGACATTTCGGTCATTCCAAACCTTTTGGGCAGTCGATTCAAAGACATAGCTAGATAGCTCATTGAGTCTATAAATTGCACTTGTCCCACCTGCATGGAGATGATCTTGCCTCTGTTCTAGGTGACTTTAGTGCATTTAGTGCCATTTTCTCTGTAGTATTTCAAAAGAACTTGTCCATCGTATCTCGAGAAATTGCGAGCCATCACCGTGGCATAGCGATGTCAGTCTCCGTAACGTTCGTTGTCCTCTTGACTCCACGTGTCATCGAAAGGGTCTCAAAATCATTCGACACAATCGGTCAGCGTGTTAGGACTTCTAAAGATCTTCTCACGCCCTCTAGTATCTTGCTGCAGTGTGGGGAATACAGAAAGAGATGTTCTTGTATTCACTGCTCGCACGCTTGATGAGCCAATTAGGAATCTAAAAGCCGGAAATAGAAGAGGAGGAAATTCTTATCCGTCTTGTTATTTTCCTCATCCTCCTGTTTCGATCGGTATTTTTGAATGTATCATTCATATTCCAAGTTCATGATTTGGAGACAAAATGTGACATCTTTCTTAACTCGACAAACACGTCCCTTGGCACATGTCCACAAGTAGAGCACTAATTAAAGTCTTGGCAAGTACTTTTCTGCTGTGAATCTTGTCTCATGAGATGTTATTGGTAACACGTATGGCTGATATAGGTTCGGTGACACGCCGATCAATGAATTCGTGCTTGTCCGACGTGTAGCTTGGAGCCTAGGCGTTTAGCAGTTTTTCATTTCAGGCATGCCACAGTATATCTCTTTCGACAGGCCGGTCCGCTATAACAGGAATTCTGATTCCCTTTGTTGTTTGGATCGGTTCGATTGGCAAATGCTTTTCCAAGGTTCTGGATCGGTTCAATTGGCAAATGCTTTCACAGGTTATTTTGCATTCTACCATTTCGTTCTTGTCTTGTGCGTTATTAATTTGAACCAGGGTGCACTTGATGTTGCGAAGGTAGTCCACCAATTAAACTTTGTTCGTCCCCTTTCGAGGAGATATGTAGGTCACCTAAATTGTAGCTTTTCCATAGGTGACGTGACAATGTTTATTGATCTTGTCGATGACTTTGGAAGGCGTTAGTTCGATCAGAACGCGTGACTTCTAACTGTTGTGATAAATGGAGAATCTCAAGTGATCGTCTTCTTTGGCTTAACATTGTTGTTGCAGCGTGGTTAACAAGAAATCCCAGAAATCGGCGATGAAAACTTCTGGTTTCTTTGGAATTAAATCTTTAGTCTTCACTTTGTAAGTGTAAGCCGTAGATCTAAATTTTCTGGAGGAGCGCTCTTCCGTCCTTCGAATGATGTAATGCTTTACCGGTGTTACTGATTCACTTTGGTTTTGAGTAGACTAAATTGGATGACCAGGCCTAGTCGCAGACATCGAAGATGTGGATTCTGGCTAGGTCATGTCATTTTCAAAATCATTGTCATGAATTTGAGCCAAGGTTTTAGCTACTATGCGACGCGATATGTCTATGGTGGCTTTTTCCTTCCCTTTCTTATAGAAATCGTTAGATCCTTTCATATTGACTGCAAAATATCAACCAACTAGATTTAAAACGTAGATGGTGCATATAGGGTGAACGACTTGAAGTATTCATTCTACTCTCAAACTATCAAGATGCAAGAGCCAACACAGATCTATCCCTTGATGAAAGCTTTGTCAGGTGTGATACAAATGTTTTTTTTTTTTAAAGAGAAATCAACTATTACTCCTCCATTCCAGAGACACGTCACGATAATTGCTATATCTGCCAGAAAAGAGGACAAGTGCAACATAATGTCCACAATTTCAAAGTGAGATAGGCGTCAAGAGAGGAAAAGGTTATGATACCTGTTATCAATGTCATGAGAAAGGACATTGGTCTTCAGACCGCTCTAAGAAAAATAGATCCGATCAAAGAAACAAGAGGATAGGACTTCTGATAATGAAGAAGATGAACTCTCCGAACACACGGAAGAACCGAAACCAGTCCAGAAAGATGAGAAAAGAGGAATATAAGACAGTGAAGAATAAGAGTAAAAATTGTGCCAGTGAAGAAGTAAAATGAAATGGAGAGAGAGAGAGAGAGAGAGAGAGAGAGAGGGAGAGAGAGAGAGAGAGAAATAGAGAGAGAGAGAGAGAACAAAAAGAAGACGCAAACACACTTTTGGTTTTGATGATGTGTTGCGAAATTTCATTGTCTTTCTGCAAGAGAATATACCAAAAATAAAATGTAAGTGTCTCATGGTTTTGATATATGTTTTTAAATAATAAGGACTAATACTCTCAAACACACACGAGCATCAGTCATTCAATCATCATGGGAAAAATGGATTTAAGTTTATATTTGATTTGGCAAAGTTTGATTAGTCACTTTTTGCTATAGATGGGTGGTCCTGAAAAGGACGGTTGGGTGATTTTTACAAACGGACAACTCAGAACCAGGATGAAATGAGATTTAACTGCCTTATACATTTACTATAGCCAAATGATACTTCATCACCTGCTATTGTAGATGATTAGAGATCATTACTGTTGGTATATCATGGGTAGCCATTGCAGATGGCAATGCTGACTGGGATGGATATATTAGAATACTTGACTTGTAAAGTTCTTTTTCTCATGGGTCGTGCTTTGGTAGTCAGATACTTTGGTCTCACACACCTTATCTCAGCCAAAATGTTTAGTAGTAGCGTGACCGTTTGACTTTTACCGTTCTTGTTCTCTCCTAGGCACTTTCTATTCTCTTCTTCTTCCAATCGATTTTGTTTTTTCCTCTTATTATTGCTCGTTGCTGTTGAATGAAAGAGACTTGTTGTGGGTTTTTCTGCTGTTGTAAAGTTTTCTTCTCATTTCTTTCTGCATCTGTCTAAAATCTTCGACTTGTGGTAAGGAAGAAGGCGGTGGTTAAGGTGCTGCAGCTGGTACAAAATCTTGCAAAGAAGAGAGAAAATTGACGAAATCCCAATTAAAATAATTATCTTCTGGAAGAATCACCGTCGTTGCCTTGGTATCTTCTACTATTACATCACTCCTCGTCTCTACTACCGGCGTACCCCAATTCATAGCTTTCTTAGCTTCAGTCATCTTCCAACAATGTATCGTCGATTAAATGCGCACCGATATATAGTATGTGACGTCACACGTAGCTATCTTCTAATTGGAAGATAGTGTGCGATGTGATTGAACTTTGTAACGCACGTTTGGATTGGTGAAAGAGGTCAAACTGTTTCGATCCGCTCTCAAACTATAAATACCCATTGCTTGCCTTATTCTATTCACAACATTCATTCATCATTCAGGCAGTGGACACCGAGCTGACAAGACCGGGACAGCGGCTATCCAGAGTGAGCATGGCGGCAGTGAGATAAATCCTACCAATTAGGAGTGCTTAAAAGAAAATGCACCCGTATGAGCAGGAAGAAGCTGTAGTGTATGAGAAATACTCCACTACATGAAAAGACTTCACCACTGAATTACGACCAGCCACCAGAAGTTAGACTGCTGCAAAATCCCTACATGCTGACCAAGAAATGGCGCCACGTAGAAAAACCAAGATGGCCGCCCAAGCACGAGGCACAACGAGGCGTCACTACTGCTTGGGCGAAAATGGAGGGACATCTCGTGGAAGCAGTAAACATTTCCACAAACCACTTCTCAGCATAGTAGACGATATAACTTAACCAGCCAGAAGGGAAACAGGAGGATACAGAAGCCGATGCTGTGTCTTCCACCTTCTGCACCCCGAGTCGAAGACAGCGGAGCAAGAAGTCGGAGATACATTGCCATTTCACTGTACTGAATAATAGGGGACTCATTTGGTTTAGAGTACCCCTCTTTGACTAACGATTTGGCCCTGAAAAGACAAATTTGACCTTTTTTGGCACTGCCTTCAACAAATTTATGACCAAAAATTACCTACCATTGACTACACTTTTATATGTCGCTTAGACATTTTTAATTTTAAATACATAGGGATTTTGTATGTACGCTCATGGTACTAAATCCCTTTATATGCTAGGATGATTAATAAATATTTATAACTCGGATATTTGGCTAATTGCACAGGTGACTTACACATTATTGGTTGTTAGGCTGTCCATTAGTACAACTGGACTGAATTTGATGCATGAGCGCGTGCTTGGCCCTTCGCCTCCCTTGCTGCCTGCAGCAGTTAATTTACGTGCATGCACGCCCAATAACTATTGCAGATATAGGCGATATGAGAAAACTATTTTTCTCTCGCTCTTCCTTACTGCTATTGCAGAGGTAGGCACTTACAAAGAATACTGAAGGGGTGGGTGTGTGTGGGTTCTATTCCTACCCACCCAAATGGCCTTCCAATCACACCGTGTCAATACAATTATTGACCAGATGTGACGGCCAAATTAAATAGTGATCTCTGATCACATAAACGCCTAGTGGGTGCGCGGCACAATTCCCACCCACAGGATAATTAAATAACCTTCTATTGAAGGACAAACCAGTGCTAAGAGCCTCACGGACGAAGCACTTTAAACAAATTATTCAATTCAATTATTCTATTCACCTGTACTTACGGTAAGATGTGGACTTACGTATAGTCGTCTAACCTCATATAGGTGATGCTGTTCAAACTGGACTACCCCATGTATGTTTCATTATAATTATCTGTCACGAAGATCAAAGATACAGTCATTTCTTGGGAAGAATTTATGTGGAGAGGTAATTCTTTCTGCAGTGAGTCTTAATATATGGTCCAGATGTCAGACATAGTTTGAAGAAGAGAAGTTTCATATGTTTGTTCAGAGGTGTTAACAAAATCTTTACGGCCCTTTTCAGGGCCACTCCATTGCCTCGAAAAAACTCTACGCGTTGCCAAAAGAAGTTCGTCTTTATGCTGTATGTGTTGAGTGTGCAACTTACAGCTTAGACGAGATGTTATGTAGTACTAATGGTGTAGTGAGAGAATATGAGAGAATGCAATAATGAATTCAGATAGGAAGACATTTGTTACTCCTATGCGGGGGTGGGGGTTGGAGACGGACACTGGATAGCGCAAAAAGTAAGGTAACGCGCAAGAAAAGTAAAGGAAAACCTCTCCTACGCATTTCTACAGAGCTACACCCTTACACTTCCGCTATGAATTTTCACAGATTTTGAGAAGTAAATTAAGTCAAGTTGATATTTACATAATACAACTTTTATTTGTTACAGCTAGATACGCATTTTTGCTGTCTATTGTGGCGACATATAGTGACCTTTTAGATGTTATTCCAGTCACCCAGTGGAAAGGTCTTGGGAGGGGCTCATACGAGAAGAGTCATAAGGCAGACGGAAAATAAATATTGCAGAAAGTGGATAACCGGAAGATATGTTAGATTCTGCAGGGTCTAATCTACCGGAACAGGCCGCATTCCTTTTACATCTGATAAGATTGAAGAATGTTCAAAACAAAATATCTTATATCGGTATGTCAACTGAAAAATTAGGTTGCATGTCAACAACAAGATCATTATGGCGGCCGCCATTTTCCCCATTTGCATGCCGATCTTAGATGTTTTGTCAAACAAATTTTTGAATCATAGATCTAGACTAAACTGTGATACATTTAGATTATTCACAACCGTTAGACGTTTCTTCCAGCTGAACAGTCAATTTGTTTTCGAAAAGTGTAGTTTTCGTCTGCTTCCTGACGGCACCCATGGTTGACTAAAGATATCCAACGTCAAGGTGCTCTTTACCAAATGGGGGATGAAGAGACTGGCACTAAAATGTAGAAAAATGTGTTTTACGTTTAATATTTTTTAGGAATCAAAGTAGCTTTTATTCTGGCCAAAAGAAGCATAAAGAATAAAATTACCAGGTCAGAACAGGAATTGATCACACGCACGTACATACACGCATATCACATTAAATCACTTAATTTCAGTTCAATATTAAGTATATAGTAGTAATGAGAACTAAACATTTATTCTCATGTAATTATATAGGCGGTCGTTAGGCACTAATCCAGATATAAGACGCAAGGAAATGAAAACATTGTCAACTTGAAAAATGGGAGAAATAATGATTATTAGGACAGACTAGTCCTAGTGGTTAGATCGTCCGCCGCGGAAGCGGGAGATCGTGGGTTCGATCCCCGGCTGAGTTATACCAAAAACGTACATAAATGGTACTAACAGCTGCCTCGCTTGGCGCTCAGCATTAAGAGTTAGAGTTACGACTGGTCGGCCTGGTGTCATGATCATGTGACTGGGTGGGACATCATGCTACATGTCTGCGGCATCATGCCCCAGTGCTAGACATCACTATAAACTGCCTCACTGCAGACATCGAAGCGATATGACTGAAAAATTGTTAAAGCTACGTTAAAAATCCTAATCACACACATACACACACACACAGGGCAGACTAGTACTAACAATTTTCTATTTATCCCGTTGTTCAAGTTCTCAAGTTCTCAAAAATCAATCGTCGATGACAAATTACGGGGAGAAAATAGTACGTGCTATAAACCTTTATCACTTAGGAAATATGTGTGCTTAGTTAGTTATAACCCTCGCCACCACACCCCAATATGCGATTCGATACGAGCACGTTATGTTTAGCAGAGAAAATTGGGTTAATGTCGGTATTATCTGAAGATCTAAACTTTCGATATAATGTTGTGAGTAACCATTTGAAGAATACCAAAATGTAGAGCTGATTATTGTTTCTCTCGTCTATTCACTAAGGTGATGTCTAGCTTAATAAGTCGGCAACACTCCGAAAAACCTTTCTTTGTAAAATTGGGGTGGCACTGATCCTACATAATTCTCTCTTTTTTAATGGACGTAAAGTTATTTGATGTGAGTTTAACTATATTAATTTTAAACAAAGAGCAGCTAAGCATGCCTATGATGGTATTCATTACTGTCATTAACAGGGAAATTTAAAGTTTTCATCAAATCCTTCCCAATTCACCAGAAAACAAATATTTTATTCTCTTCTAATTGGTAGCTTGTGGGCTCACATCCAGCCGTCTATATCAGGCGGATATGCTATAGTTGCCATGGTAACAACCTCAAATCAACGGAATACAGTAAAGCCTTTGTGTTATATGAGTTTCCTTCGATTACTAACACTATCACCAATGACAAAAACAAATGAACTTGTTAAATATAAAGTAAAGAAAGAACATTGTTCTGAAGGAATCAAATTCAAGAAAGGAGAAAAACGTTTAACATGGATTGTATATTATGCTTTATGACAATTTGTCAACTACTCTGTTGCTACAACCTTTGAAATCATTAGTGGTACAATGACTTCTTTGCTATGAAAATCTTCTTCGTTCTAACCATCGATCCACAATACGTCCAAGGCGATATTTAGCATTACCTTCGCTCTTGCGTTTCTTAAAGCTCGATACGAGCAGGTGTATATTTTAAAATTAAAACGACTGGATTTATCCGAAAGAACTGTAATTAACAAAAATGATGATATCTTATAAGCCGGTAACTTATCTTACATGGTATTTCAAAGTTGATATTCGTAAATAAACCTTACCACAATTCTGCTAAAACAATGAAATCACTTAAAGGAGCTCATTAAATACTGAAAATAATGCGTGCTCAGTAGGATACAGGTGTTATTATATGAAATTTGTTTTTCTACAGGAAGCAGAATTTGTGCAAATAAAATGATACGAGGTAAATGGTTCAATCAAATATCTTCACATATATCAATTGCTTTGAAGAACCGATAGTTATTCCGCCTAAAATTCAATGGTAATAACAACTTGAAATTTCAGAAAACGTTGTCTATTTCCATTTGGCGCCAGTCAATTTTCTGAATCAAAATTGACTGGACGCGTAGTAAATAAAGCACAGAAGCAAAGCTGATTCAAGTTGACATTTTTCCGTATCTTGCATGTTACAAAGTATGGATTGATATGCATGTTACAAAGTATGGATTGATATTCATGTTACAAAGTATGGACTGATATTCATGTTACAAAGTATGGATTGATATGCGTGTTACAAAGTATGTCTTATAGACGTTTATGCCATATTCAACATTCGCATTAACTCCCGAATATTCTTTGCATGAACATAATACTGAAATGTATAGAGAAAATATAATTGTATTTTGAATCTGTTTTTCATTTATTGCTGCAAATGTCATTTACAAAAGTTTATATTTAAGATGTTTGTTATCCTCTGTTAGTTAACTTAATAGTTCTGATCAATACACTAGCCAGATGACTGGGGTAAGGATTTCTATCTAAGCAGCTGTAGTTTTTACCATTACCGTTCTCTTCTGGTATCTGAGAAATTCTAGGATTTCTGAAGGGGACTTGAACTGTTAATTAATGATACACAATTAATAATACAAAGGTACCTTACATTTAGGCTGGTTTTGAGGTGTAGACATTCCACAATCATTTCTGATATTTGTTGAGAGTTTATTAAATTATCTTGATTTTATATACTAAATTGGATAAGTCCTTGCATGTTAACGATGGCATTCCTAGTCATGGACGAGAACGTTCAGGGGGATACGGTAACGATCGCGAGGCAGACGGTAATGATTGCTTAAAGTAGCCAACATGAAAACAGCTTACATTCTTCAGGGTCTAATCTACTGATATGTATCACATTCCTTACGCCTGAAGTATGTACTAGACAAAATATCTTAAGATCGGTATGCCAACTGGAAATTGTAAGTCAAGAGCCGGATCATAATGGCAGCCGCCATTTTTCCCATTGCCATACCAATTTGAGGTCCCAGTTTGTTTGGCAAGTTTTCATCCGAAGATGACCTATTGCAGAAAAATGATAAGAATATTTCATTAAATATACAAATAAAATCTAACTAATGATTTTTGTTGAAACGATGCTTGTAAGATTCTGACTGAGATATTAACGTTAATTCCTTATGCAACTGGTGACTTTTATACTGAACCAACACTGCCACCAAGCATTCTTATTTACATTTAGTTTTGACAGGAAAGAGCTAGTTTGAATAATTTCCTGTGACAAGACAGCTAAAAGAAAAAGTATGTCCCTTATGCATGAATAAAGTTCAATAGTACTGTAACAAATCAGCATACTTTTCATCACCCATCAACTATCTGGATTGTTAGATATTTACCTCTGTAGAAGACACATGTAAGCCAAGTTGGCTGCTCATTTGCAGCCTAAGTTACGCATTTGATCTCGAATGCTAGCCTAACTGTGACAGGCAGTAACCAACAAGTTAAAACATTTCCAAACCAAACTCAAAGTAAATGTAAACCACATTACAAATTTAGCTTATGTGTGAATTTAAAAATGCTAGGATTGTGATATTTAGGCTCATGCCTTCTATTTTAAAATTTAGGGAGGTGTCAAAATAAGAAACTATCCAGTGAAGCCTGAGATGTTTGATCAAGCACATTCTTGAATCGCATCAGATGTAAACAATATTGTGACACGTTACTCTCTGCCAAACCCTAATTTTCTTCCTATAGATAATGTGTTGAATATTTAATCCTTCTTTCCTTAAGACCGTTTTCCGTTGTATAACTTGTGCATCAACATAAAAAAATGGCCGACAGAGCGGATCAAAACCAGCACAGATATTACATTTTAATAAGAACGAAACAATTACAATTCTAGACTTACATTTATACTATTAACCAGTAAACTATCCAGTGAAGAAATATATGCACTAGTAGCCATTTCGAACGTATGATCGTACACTTTTTATGTAGGTACCTTTCTCAAATTGCAAGGAGAGTCTGCCATTAAATTGTAAGTGAATCTCTACTCTTTAGAACAGAATACTAAAACATGAGATGAAAATACATTTAACTGATGCTATCATTTAGAACTTCGCATTGTAAATTGACTTTTATCGGTTAAAGTATTAAATATTAAGATAAACTGAGACAGACAAGAAAGATAATCTTACACCAACCGCCAAACTACATTCCTATCATATAGAAGACTTCTTACATCAAGCAAATGAATTAGAACTGGCTAATAATATTTGTAACTATAAATATAGCATATAATGGTACGCGATTGCACACATCATACTACAAATAATACAGCATATAATGGTACGCCACTGCACACTACATACGACAATCAATACAGCATAGTATGGTACGCCATTGCACACTAAATACTAAAAACAAATACAGCAGATGATAATACGCCATTGCACACTACATACAACAAACACTACAGCATAGTATGGTACGCCATTGCACACTAAATACTAAAAACAAATACAGCAGATGATGGTAGCCATTGCACAATACATACGACAAACAAACACAGCAGATGATGATACGCCATTGCACACTACATACGACAAACACTACAGCATGTAATGGTACGCCACTGCACGCAAAATCCAACAAACAATGCAGTATATGTTGTTTTGCCATTTCACACTACATAATACAAACAATACCGCATATGATAGTACGCCATTACACATTCCATACGACAAACAATACAGCATATAATGGTACGACATTACAAACTACATACTACATACGATAAACAAATACAGCATATAATCTTAAGCCATTGCACACTACAGACGACAAACACTAAGGCATATAATTATACCCCATTGTACACTAAATACGAAAATATACTGTATATAATGGTACGCTATTACACACTGATTACTACAAACAATACAGCATATGGTGGTACGCCATTGCACACTACACACGACAATCAATACAGCATGTAACGGCACCATTGCGGATTTCCTAATGGTTAGAGCGTCCGCCGCGGAAGTGGGAGGTCGTGGGTTCGATCCCCGGCTGTGTCATACCAAAGACTTACAAAAATGGTGCTAATAGCTATCTCGTTTGACGCTCAGCATTAAGAGGTTAGTGGTGTCATGATAATGTGACTGGGTGGGACATCGTGCTACATGTGTGCGGCATGATGCCCCAGTGCTTGACATCTCTATAAACTGAATCACTGCAGAGATCGAAGCGATATGACTGAAAATTAGTTAAAGCTACGTTAAAAGTCCTAATCAAACAAACAAACAAAATGATTTAACGGTACGCCATTGCACACTACATACGACAAACAATACAGCATTCAACGGTACGCCATTGTACACTAAATAATGCAAGCAATTCATCATATAATGGTACGCCATTGCACACTGCATACGACGAACAATATAAAGCATGTGAGTACTTTAAACATTGCGACATGAAACTACAAAGCTTAATAAATGTTCCAGATGCAGCAGTGCTATCAAATGAATTGGTTTGAATCGTAATGGTAAATGAAAAGGAAGCAACAGTAGCAGCAGCAGACGTAATATCCTGAAATAAATGGTAGAGGAAAAATCGGTAAAGGTTTTATTAGCATCATATGTCGTAGTGATATATGTAGCAATAAAAGTAGAAGAATCGACAGAAGTATCTGTAGTGCAACAATCACCAAAATCAGTTGCAGCGATTGCAGTTTACAGAGCGGAAGCTGTAACAGATATCATAGTAGTATTTGTAGTCGCAGGGCGCACCTAAAGTAGTTGGCACCCGGGTGGATCCTTTATTTGGCACCAACACAAATAATTGTAAAATTTAAAAACATATATATGTAACGTTTGCAAGTAGATTGTTAAATAGTACAGTGCTGTCATAAGCAAAGTCAAAATAAATTTTATTAGGCAAATTTTTCATTTGCTTTGAAAACTGGTATTCCAACTCTGCCGATGGTACCCATCCTTCTGGCTGACACCCGGGACGAACACTCCCTCTCGAACCCCCTTAATACGCCACTGTGTAGTCGTAGTATTAGTAGTGTTTAACACAGCTCTCTCTCTCTCTCTCTCTCTCTCTCTCTCTCTCTCTCTCTCTCTCTCTCTCTCTCTCTCTCTCTCTCAACCGCTCCTCCAGTGGCCTAGTGGTTAGAGCGTCCGCCGCGGAAGCGGGAGGTCGTGGGTTCGATCTCAGGCCGAGTCATACTAAAGACTTACAAAAATGGTACTAATAGCTGCCTCTCTTGACGTTCAACATTAAGAGGTTAGTGTTAGAACTGGTCGGCCTGGTCTCATGTTAATGTGACTAGGTAGGACATCATGCTACATGTCTGCGGTACGATGCCCCAGTGCTAGACATCATTATAAACTGCTTCACTGCAGACATCATAGCGATATGAATGAAAAATTGTTAATGCTACGTTAAAAATTCTAATCAAACAAACAATCTCTCTCTCTCTCTCTCTCTCTCTCTCTCTCTCTCTCTCTCTCTCTCTATCTCAATATATATATATATATATATATATATATATATATATATATATATATATATATATATATATATATATATATATATATATATATATATATATATATATATATATATATGAATTTTACGTTGCATTTGTTTTTGCCTATGTGATTCAAAATATCGAAAGATCATGCAATTAAGACAGTTAAACGTAACAAGACTGAAAATCGCTTTTAAAAGGGTCAAGCGTAGTCGTCCGTAGGGAATTCATTGTCGAAAACTACAGGTTTTTTGATTGCGTGACGCCTCTGAGCATCGTCTGAGGCGGGATTAAGTGGGTAGGTCTCGCGAGAACGTATGTTGATGCCTTCATGGTAGTGTGTATGGTAATACGAACACATTTACTGATGTTGTCGAAGGGATCAAGCAGTTTACTACAGTAATATCTTCTGATAGGCTTGATCCGTTATTTTAGAGAAATAAATAAAGTCTGTATTGTATTGAGTTGTGCGATCATCTGCATGTGTTATGAAGTGAAAGTTAACTCTATAATATTATCTCTGTCTCGTGTTGTAGTTAAATACGTCCATAGATCACAATAGATTTAATAAAGTAGTTCAAGTTTTATCGCTTTCATTGCAATTTCCAATACTTTCACATTAACAGTGATAGTCATGACATATATTTATTGGTAAACGTTTGATAATCCATGTATTTGGAGTATGTAATGTATAGATAGTTCTCGAAGTACGTCATCAACATGTGTGGCATGCTGGCAGATTTACCATGTGGCATGTAATTTGAACTAAATTCATCGAATCGGACGATAGTGTTACAAAAGATATATACATTTATACAACGCAAATCAGACTTTCTTTTAGTATCTATATCATTAATGTATACGCTGATTTTGCTTCAGCTTGTTCAAAATTATCAGTTTTGTTGACTGCATATAGGATAATCTGCAAGTGACCTTATCGGCAAACATCCATAGAACACACGGTTCTAATTACATAGAAGAATTGTGAACCAGTCTAGAAATGTGTGAAGAAATAATAGAGTATATACGGGTTTGGTGGTCCATTATGGTTAATTATGCAAAGTAAAATTTTAGTAAAAATGTCTTTTGAGAGCTTTTTATATCTGTAATTTAGAAAAGATATAAACAATATTCTATTGATGCCATTTTAGTATTTTTATATGCTTGACTTAGGAGTACTCAAAAATGAAATTAGTGCCTGACTCATTGGTGCAGAATCGATAACACCTGTTTCATGCACATGTAGATAAAAACAAATTCGCGGCTCATATGGTGTTCTCCACACAGAAGCTTGCACCATGGATAGTTGTGCATGGAGTGCATATGTCTGATAATTAGCACCCAGAAATGTTAAGTTATTGAATTTTGAACATCATGGTGTTTCCATATGTTTACTATGGGAGTTGAATTCGTACTGTGACTCCTTTAGGCGAAGCAAGGCAATACACTTCATTCAAAATAATATTCTATTGGCTCATTCATAGCAAAGACCACCAAATTTTGTAATCCAGTAAGCGCAAATAGAATGTTAAAAACATCTTTCATTTGGATTTATTTCAAAATGGGAAAATACAATAGAAACTGGCCTGTTTCATGTAATGTTTCATTCCTTTTTTTTCTTTGGGTTTTGGTTTTAACAGGCAGAGATACACAAATAGCTGGTAAATTACATACAGCTTTTTTAATCAATTTCGATTGACTTCAGAACGTTTAGCGTGAAATCAGGTCTGAAAATTTCATTATTATTATCGTTCACAAGCGAAATCTTAGATCTAACGTCTATTTGACGAAAAAAGAAGCGATAAACAACTGGATCCTACAAATTTGATCTGTATGTAAGACTGAGCAAGACCATTCTTTAAAGACTCTTGACGTTATGTGATGTGATGTGATTCGGAGTATTAACGTAGATCTAAACAATGTTTCAGTCGTAACGGTAGGTTGAATGCCATGCGGCAGTTTATAGTGATGTCTAACACTGTGGAATCATACCGCAGACATGAAGCATGAAGTCCCACCCAGTCAACTTATCCTGACACCAGGCTAACCCGTCCTAACACTAACCTCTTAGTGCTGAACGCCATGAGAGGTATCTGTTAGTATTATTTTATAAGTCTTTTGTATGACTCAGCCGGGGATCGAACCCACGCTCTGCCGCATCCGAGGCGGATGATTTAACGACAAGGTCAATCCAATACCATTTTAACTTCATCGGCATTTCCTCGATAGGCGATTTAAGTTCTGGATTTAATAATATGTCGGTGAAGCCACAGTATAACTTTCTTGTCTTTTAACTTGCGAAATTTAAATTTATGTTAGTACTTCTTAATAATGAACCGCTCCGGTGGCCTAGTGGTTAGAGCGTCCGCCCCGGAAGCGGGAGGTCGTCGGTTCGATCCCCGGCCGAGTCATACCAAAGACTTACAAAAATGGTGCTAACAGCTGCCTCGCTTGACGCTCAGCATTAAGAGGTTAGTGTTAGGACTGGTCGGCCTGGTGTCAGGATAATGTGACTGGGTGAGACATCATGCTACATGTCTGCGGCATGATGCCCCAGTGCTAGACATCACTATAAACTGGCTCAATGCAGACATCGTAGCGATATGACTGAAAAATTGTTAAAGCTACGTTAAAAATCCTAATCAAACACACAAACAAAACTTCTTAATAATGACCGCTCCGGTGGCCTAGTAGTTAGAGCGTCTACCGCGAAAGTGGGGGGTCGTTGGTTCGATCACCGGCTGAGTCATACCAAAGACTTAAAAAAATGGTGTTGACAGGTGCCTTTCTTGCCGCTCAACATTGAGAATAAAACTTCCGACGTCTACATCCCCAGCCAACACACACACACACACACACACACACACATATATATATGTATATATATATATATATATATATATATATATATATATATATATATATATATATATATATATATATATATATATATACACACCTTTGTTGTCTTCAGATATCTTCTCTATCATAGATTGTTGAGTTTACAAACCTTTTAATTTGTGCATAAATCAAGGGGATCACACAAAATTTTAAGAATTGGCTCACTTCATTTTACTGGACACGACTTCCTTTAAGATTTGGATATATATATATATATATATATATATATATATATATATATATATATATATATATATATATATATATATATATATATATATATATATATATATATATAAGAATTTAGAGAATGAGTTTTAAAACATCAAAAAGACATAACCAGCCGAATCGGAAATCAAATAAACACGACAATATTCAGACCCACTTGTTCAAAGTTACATAAAGTATTTGGCCCGCAATAAAAATAGAGCATAACTTGACCTCACATCCACACTGCATCTAATGTTGCCATAAGGAAACTTCACAAGATCTGCAATGCTTCCAATACAAATTCTGCTAGTATTGACGAGTTGTTCCTCTGTTGGAACAGCCATCTTGGAAAAGGTGGGTGAGGCCGACTTGGACGCTGTTCGCATTCGGCTAGAAGATGAAAAGGCCAAAAGACTTCTTCTGGAGAATGACGTTGAGGTTCTGATGTTGAAAGTTGAAGAGCTGAAAAGAGGATTTTCTCAAATGTCTGAAGACAACAAAGGTGTATATATATATATATATATATATATATGTATGTATATATATATATATATATATATATATATGTATGTGGGTGTGTGTGTGTATGTGTGTGTGTGTGTGTGTGTGTGTGTGTGTGTGTGTGTTTGTCGGGTCGGAAGTTTCGGATGTCGTAAGTTTTATAAAGCTGTGCCCTATCGAGATTTGCACTTTTCAGCGATTATCATTTCTTGCCTAGATTTGCAAGTTAAGCTCATCTTTTACTGGCATTCTTGAAATATCTTATCATGATAATTGGAGAGGACACAAGGAGCCAATTTACATTCTCTCGAGTTTTTTTTTCTTAGAGAGTCTTAAATATTAAAAACATGCATGCGACTAGCCTTCTCTCGTGCGATACATTCTTAAATATTAAAAACATGCATGCGACTAACCTTCTCTCGTGCGATAAACTCCTAAATATTAAAAACATGCATGCGAGTAACCTTCTCTCGTTTGATAAATCAAAAATGCATTGCACCCAACGTTTCTGATTGAGTCTGAGTCTGACTTTCTCGGATGCTACGAGCTAAAATTCGGCTGTTACTGAGTTCGTTACAATTTTCATGTTCAGTTAATGACGAAAAGGCAAACCTACGTAAAGACTTTTTGCAAATCATTTAGATTGCATGAGACATATAGAAATGTTTCTTACAACTCATATGTACTTATATTATCTGTTTCAGCTTCTCAAGGAAGTGTGACCACTCGCAAGACCGGCATTACCACTCCTTCTAAAACAATGCGAACATTATCTGTTTCAGCTTCTCAAGGAAGTGTGACCACTCGCAAGACCGGCATTACCACTCCTTCTAAAACAATGCGAACAACAATAGGACGTTTCGATTCAGATGAGTATTATTGGCAACTTTAAAGTAAATGAGGGAAACTGCTATGATTCCTCTACTGGACGATTTCGTGCCCCTTTTTGAGGACTGTATATTTTCTCTGTAACCATTCTGAAAGACACAAAAATCAATGTATTGATCATGAAAGACAACGTTGAGATATGAAGGGTATTTTCAGGATCTACTCTAAACGATTCGGGTTCTGTAACTGTGGTTAGTGTAATGGAGAAAGGACAGGTGGCCTTTGTCAAAGAGATGTCTGTTTCATCAGTGATTATGCATGGAAACAACTGGGCCCACTTTACTGGTCTATTACATATTCGATATAATTAGAAACAGCATCCTTTCAAGGAAGGAAAACACCTATCTGTGTAGAAACGTGTGAATAAAATCTGCTTGTAACCATCCGACTTATAACGTGTACCTATATTCACAGATTTGTACGCTTGGTCAGCTATAAGAACCCTTCAATTCCTTTTAGTTTTCGTGTTAATATATATGTAGTAATGCCTTTTCCTTGATACGGTAGCAAAGTATGTTTGATTACAGACCAGAAGTCTCAGAACAACGTTTGTATAAACAATCTTTGGCTTAGCTTGATTTATAGAAATATATTCTTGGAAGTTGAATCCTATACGAAGTGAAACATTTTGGGAACATTTCTTGTTAATCTACGTAATTATGCAAACCTTAAGAAATAATTCAAATTGTACATAGTTCTTCGACAAAATGTTGTCTATATATTCACTTTATGGATTTATGGCCCTTGATTGCAAACGTATCCTTTGAAATGTTTGTCACCATGAAACAAGGCAATATTAGCCAAACATGAATAAAAGCAAACAGGATTATGTTGAAAAAATATTACGATGTTTAAAATGCAGCAATTAAAGCCACTATTCTCTATTACTGCTCACAAATAATTGAATTTTGCGAAAGGCATGACGGGGGACAAATCGTGATGATTATACATATGCAGCAATGGTTCTGAATATGCAATTATATTGTACGACACATCATCCTTCTAAAATAACATTTTTGTTTTCGTGCTAATATAGATCTATTATTACTCCTTTTTAGGTACACATTTAGATGAAACGTGTTTCATTTTCTTTGATAAGGCAGCAAAATGTGTCTAATTACAGATCAGAAGTCTGAGAACAAAGTTTGTCTTTATTTGTCTTTGCATAACGTTCATACAGGAAGTCTGTCTATATATTCACTTGATGGGTTTATGGCCCGTGATTCCAACGTATCCGTTGAAATGTTTGTCACAATCAAGCAAGGCATTATTAGACAAACATGAATAAAAGCCAAACAGGATAGATTTCTGTTTAAAAATTATTGCAATGCTTAAAATGCGCCAGTTAAATCCACTATCCCCTATTACCACTCACAAATAATTTAATTTTGCGAAAAGCATGAAGAGGGAGAAATCGTGACATATGCCTCAATGGCTCTGAATATGCATTTATATTTTACGACAAATCAACCTATCAAAAAAAAAACAATTCACGTTCACTCATTCACGTTCATATCACATCCGTTGATGCATTGAAACATCTATCCATCCATCTCCATCCACATTCTTATCGCACACCTAATATAGTTTTCAGTCTAAAATCAAGGTATGATATTGTAATCTCCAGACATCATAAACTAAATAAATACAAAAACATTATTAAGCATTTTCCACTGCTTTTTCATTATAGAACATTACCTGTGAATCCCTAGATAATATTTCTTCTCTCTAAATGTCTCACTAAATACTGCAATACTAAAGTAATAAAATGATTTCCGCCGTGTATCCTTGCAGATAACTCTGATGAATTATCAATCAACATTATGTGGTCGTCTCAGATGTAAACAATAATCTCCAGTCAGACGAGATACAACTATTCTTGCAACAGAGTGTGTAATAGGAATCTCTCTAGACATTGCTTTTTCTTTACAGTATGTTTGAGAATTATTTCGAATTTATAACTAACATATAGAGGTTAGAGAGGGCAGTGGCAATAAACATCGTTTGTACCACGAAAATTGTATTTGATCGAAACCGTTCAGTCTCAAACATACATCAGAAAATATTGTTAGTTCTCAGATATTTACGGACATTAACATATGACTGACTGCCTGTAAAGTGAATACAAAATGGTTCCCCAGATTTTGAAGGAGTACGTTCAGGAATCCTGATAGAAACGATTTGTATGGAGTCAAATATATACAAGATTTGTTTTGAAATGAATGCATTTAACAAATCATTTAGTGTCACGTAAAAATTATAGTATTTATCCAGTCATAACTTTAGAAAGAAAGCAGTCTTGTCCTAAAGAATGATGTAGTTAATAAAATAAAAGTATATATATGTCAAAGATTGACAACAGCATGAAAATAATGGATAGGCTGTTTAAGTGGCGTACAGTGCCTCGTGCAAAGACTGATGTGTGTATCCGACACAGGCATATCAGATGGCTGAAATCGTTCCCGCACTGTTTTCGTCACGATTGTATATATGCAGGATGTTAGATCGGTCGCTTTCGTCCTTATATACTGTCGAGACCATCACGTCCATCTCTTGTTCCCTAGTATACACTCCAGACTGTCATATCTGTATCTTGTGCTGTACAATCGTATACACTCAAGATCCTCACAATATGTTTCGTGTACCCGTATTGTATATACTATGGCTTTTTTATCATTGCATTCATTCAATCTATCACATCTGTCTCTTTTATCTTTGAATACAGTCCATGTTGTCATCTTTATCTCTTGTACCCGTGTATACGCTCCACATTGTCACATCTTTCTCGTGTACCTTTTATGTACAGTCCAGGCTGTCACATCAGTCTCTTGTATATAGTGCAGGCTGTCACATTTTTCTATGATCTATGTTTGCAAAAGTGCATAGTTTGCCGCAATTACCCTCTTATGAACAAGTGCACTTCTAAACTATTGTTAAAAACATATAACGTAACATCTATAAAATGAACATCGCGTTCAAAGGTTCAGGTTTAAATGAGAGATAAGATTGAGATCTGAAGTGGAAATAAGAAGTTGCAATTCCACTCTATGAAGAGAGCCGTTTGAAATACTTCAGTAGAAACCAAGGGATCAAATTATCTATTGAGCATCTCAGCATCACTCACAAACACAAAAGAGAACTTGACATTGTAACATAAAAACAAGGAATATGTCCGTTTACAAAATACCTTTTCAGATAAATGTAAATTAGGTTTGAAACGGGTGGGGGAAATGCATATATTATTATTCATATTTGACTTACATATGCCAAATCATATCAACTTGATACAGAGTCAGAAATACGTACAAAGCACGACATACCCTTAGAGAGTAATACATACGCCGATTTGTTTATGTTTACGCAACAGAAAAGATTACACGAAAAACAATATCATCATTCTTTGCGTCTGATGCAATTGGATTAACCATATCATACATTTTAATGCAAATGTTGGTACCTAACATTTATCATACACACATATATAACTATGATAAACATGTTTTATTACGCCTTTAGAAAAACCAATCTTATCTCTTTTGTCTTTTATAGAATGTCTCGAAAATTGATGTTATCCTCGGTCGCGATTATACACCTCCTGTATATACTACTAATACTACTAATAATAATAAGCAGAACATTGTGGGTTAGAACCTCGACTGTGTCATACGAAAGACTTATAAAATGGTTATAACAGCTGCCTCGCTAGACGCTCAGCATTAAGGGACTAGTGTTAAGACTGGTCGGCCTGGAGTGCGGATAAGGTGATTGGGTGGGACATCATGCTAAAATGTCTGCGGCATGATTCTTTAGTGCTAGTTATCGCTAAAAACTGCCGCACTGAATACATCGTAGAGATATGACTGAAAAACGTAAAATTACATTAAAAATCCTGATTGCACAATCACACTAATAATAATAATAATAATAATAATAATAATAATAATAATAATAATAATAAGAAGAAGAAGAAGAAGAAGAAGAAGAAGAAAAATAACATCATCATCGTGTATTGCTCAAGTAATGAAAACGCATGTGCACCGTGCTTCTGGGTCTCTGCTTAGAATTAATATTGTTACATAAGCTTAATTGAAACGAGAGTCGTTTGACCTAAGCTCAATGCTCATTGAAGCGTCGTTTCTCAAACTCTCAGTACTGAAATGATACACTGTAATATTCTTAATTTTGCAACGTTAGGGTCTTAACCTAAGTAATAAAAAAAGTAATATCACAAAGGAGTGCTATAATCAACAAATAATGTATCACCCACGAAGACAAAGTGATAATGTCAAAGAACGTACAGTAATGAGAACTCAATAAAAGAAAAAAAATCGAAACTTTCGATCACCAGTCTTAATAAATAAAGATTAAATTGTTTTTGTGCTCTAATTAGGATCCAGGGCAGAAGACTTTGATATTTCTGTAGATTTGAATGTACAAATGTACCAGAAGCCTTAAATGTGATGATGGACTAACAGTCTTCCAAGTAGTCACCAAAATATTATCTAAGCTGTCCATATATGAATTCACTATAATTCCACAATTTTTCATTCAGGCAGCCAACACGGAGCAGACAGGACCGGTCTTCACCTGGCTACGGTGAGCGAGAGCTCTCAGCAGATAAATAGTGCCATTTAGGATTGCATAGAAAAAATGCAACCATAGAGCATTAAGGTACCTGGAGTAGTGTATAGGATTACCACTGCAAAGCTGCATCACTAAAAGGCCATTTAGGAGAAACGTTCTTCATGACGCTTCGAACAAAGGAAAATGGAGGCCACCACGAGGAAAACCAAGATGGACGTCACCACACGAGGTCAAAATGACTTCACTAGCGATGGGGACTGAAGTGGAGGGGACCAGTGGCTTAATTTGCTAACACCTGAAAAACTTCGGAGCCTTGGGAGAATTGATAGTAGACGGAAATTTGCGGAGCCATAAGAAAATTCTGAGATTGCTAACGGACTGCACCCCGAGTAGACTGCATGCGGAGCAAGATGTGAATAATTTTCACATTTGCCTTTCACTTGCCTGAATAATAGGGTTTCTCATTTGGTTACGAGAACCCTTTTCGAACAATCTCTATTACGAAACCAGACTTGACCAATTTTGAACACCGCTCAAACTTAACAAACTTTTTTTAACCAAACAGTGACTACACTTTTAAATGTCGCATATACATATTACTTAAACAAATTTGTTAGGGACTTATAGTATGTACACTTTTGTACTATAAAATTGGTGTAGTTATTATGTTAAAGTAAATTCTACGTCTCTAATATTTGATTCAATTGCACAGGTGGCTTGCACAATATTGGTACTTTTTTGTCCATTAGTATAACTGGACTGAATTTAAAATAAGTATGGCTAGGGCGTTTCAAGGCTGTCAACATCCATGTGCTGGCTTTCCGGGACTTTTTCCTCCTTTTCCGTGACCAGACTCCATCAACATGACGATATGAGAAAACTATTTTTCTCTCGTCATTATTTGGTGCCATTGCACCCCTAGTACGTCACCTCCGATTGGTTGATAGGGCTGAGTGTGTGTTGGGTCTATTACTACTCACCCAAGTCTTACATTCATATCATTGGCCCCTTTTTAGGGGTATGATATGACGACCAAATGTAATAGCGCACTCTGTGCGCATAAATGCCCGTGGGGATGTGGCACCATTCCTTCCCCACGGGAAAATTGACAACTAGTGAACATATGACCTTTTGAGGCCGGATTCACTTTAATTGAACTATCTATCTGTTCCACATTTTTCTTTCTGGCATTTTGCATGGAGTTTCTGACCACCATGTGGCGTTGCCCGACCCAAAATTAAATTAGAACCATGTGTTATCAAGCAAGTCGGACAAGCCACTGTTTATTGTTACACATGACCGCAGGCTAACACCATCCCTTACGTAAGTTTGCCATAGTAAGAGAGGAAGCTGACCAAAAGCCCGTCAGAAGTGTAATTAGCGCCTTGGGCTGGAACGATGTTTTGTACATCAAAGAAGCTGCCAGAAGGAGTGGGCGTGCCTTATCTTCTGGATACGCTGACTGACCGCCAGATTTTATTAGTCGAGTGGATAGGGTCCCAGCGCTACCCAATCAGGAAGGGGTGGGACCCTGATTTATTTTAAAATATAATATCTTTAACCGGCCGGCTAGCTTTAGTTTCCGATTACCCGTTAAGGAGGATTGTCGGTAAATAATTGGAACTCCGTAGCCATACGTTAATTGGCGGAAAACCTTAGAACAGAATTCTAAGTGGAGCTTCTAGAAAGGTCAGTGAGCTATTTGTTTGATCTTTGCTTTCTGCGACTGCATTTAATTGTAGATCGTTTATATATATATATATATATATATATATATATATATATATATATATATATATATATATATATATATATATATATATATATATATATACGTATTATTACTAAAATCGTAGGAGTAATAATTATTTTTGATGTTGATATGTTTGTATATTTTGAAGAATGAGTTCCTATTTGTAAAGAATCGTATTGCTTGCTAGCCGTCGTAAGAATTACTATTATTATAATTTGCTATGTGGTTATTTTATAGTACAATAGCACATTATACATGTAATTATAGAAATTGAATGGTATCTTTGAAATGATTTCACTGTGAGAAATTAATAATATGAATATTTGAATATTTGTGTACGCTTGTGGGAGTGTAGTGTACAGACATACGTCTGGCTGTCGTAATATTGTAAGTACAATGAGATTATATATATATATATATATATATATATATATATATATATATATATATATATATATATATATATATATATATATTAGATATACTTATGTGATATGATCTATGGATATATGTATGATATCGTGCTAATACGCCATTGTTTCCCTGTAAGAGTGTGTGGGAATTTCGATGTGTATGTATGCGTGTCCTAAAAGGTAATAGCCTTATCTGATGGTTAATTGATGATTTAGTGTGAGGTGAGATGTGATAAACCCTATGTTAACGCCTTGTGATTTTCACAGGAAGCTTCGAGGGACAGACTAGTGAGTGGTCCCAGTGTCTCCGTTATAGACGGAAGGAAGAGAAGTAAAGAGAGAGAAATCTGGAGAGGACGTTCGAGGGACAGACTAGTGAGTGGTCCCAGTGTCTCCGTTATAGACGGAAGGAAGAGAAGGAAAGAGGGAAATCTGAAGAGGAAGTTTCGGGGGACAGACCAGGAAAAGTGGCCCCAATTGTTGTGATAAAGATAGAAAGGAAAGTGAAGGAGGAGAGAAATAGGGAGAGGTGAAATTCAGGAAGAGCGGAAGGATAGGATAATAGATGAGTACAACCAAACGCCAGGTGGAAAATCGAACTCACACTGAAAATCATAAGATGAAATAGGCTATCACTTAGAGGACAAGTGATTATGTGACATTTAACTTTATAGGTTTCATTAAATTGTTATTGTTGAATTTCATCTTCGTGTTATATATATATAACTGGGGGCTCAGAGCCGTATACCTATTTGGTCTTTAATCTAAATTTAAATTCACGAGCCAGGTGGAACTTCTATAATATTTTAATTAATATTTTGGAAGTACCCCACCCCAACCTTTGCAGAACGCTACACACCATTTATGTGGTTCCTGGTCCTTACATGAATCCATACTATCACTCTGTCAGAATACCTTGATCGATACAATAAACTATGCAATTTATTCGATATATGGAATAGAATTTGCCAGTGATTAACAGTAAAGGGATGCGTCGATGCTTGTCGTAGGATTGTCCATCGCTTTACTGCTTGACCGATACGATGGACGCATCCTTGTATACCTAAGCTATTGCTTCCTTATTCCAAGTTGACTTGAAGAGTTCGGTCAGTTTGCATACCATGTTAAAGTTTCAGGCTTTGGAGACTACTGCTGGTTTAACATCGCTTTAAGATTTTAACTACAGATGAAGCCTGTTTAAACAGTGTTTCCCGTAAAACTTTTAACTGACTCTGGAACTTTTGTTTTCTGTTAGTGATAAGTAGCATATCATGCTCTTGCTGACCAGACAGGAAATGAAGCTGGAAAGATATGGAAATGAAACTGACTGTAATCGAAAGAGACTTGCATAGTCAACATTTTACCAGAAAGATTTATCTTCTAAAGTAATATTCAAACACATATTAAGAGAGAGAGAGAGAGAGAGAGAGAGAGAGAGAGAGAGAGAGAGAGAGAGAGAGAGAGAGAGAGAGAGAGAGAGATCTTGTTGTTTGGATGAAACAAGTTGAAGGTACAGTAGATATAAACAATCAAATAAATAGGTAAAAAGAGAAAGGAAGGAAGTGGAAAGGCAAAGCAAAGGAACTAAACTGTAAGTAATATTGTACAGTCTACATTTGGTTACGATTCTACATACACTAATGTTGCATATGAATATATACTATTACCGAACGGCATCAGCGAGTTACAATCTTATCTTGCAGCGTATAGCCTAAAATATGTTTGGGATGATAATATTTTTTGGGGATACATAGTTCTTCCAAGTATATGTTAATGCGTTGATTCAAATAATACATAATTTTCTCATTTTGTAACATGTTCTGTAGCTCAGTGGTGACTCTAATAGGAAAGTCCATAAAAATGTAGTTGATAGTGAGTCGTTCGTATTGATTGCAAAGTTGTCCATAAACATTTTTTAAACGTCTCTCAGGAGTTACGATATCATCAAGCAGATATTAAATCCTGTATTCTATATAACAAATCAGTGGCACAGACTATCGTCTAATCAATGCACGTCTTGAACTAACGTTTGTTCCGACTCTAAATCGTTCAAATACTTAGACATTTTTTGCTAGTCTCCACGATTGTAGAAAGAATTAAATATCAATTTAATATTAATTGCGAAAACACGCAAGCATGTGCTACTTGCAATAGTCTTGAAATCATCTTTTAATGAACCATAAAGATATTTTCTTTCAACAAAGCTTTTACCACACACGTTATTTTGGTAAAATCCTGCGTTAAATTGTGAACATCTATTCGCTTGTATTTGGATTTTGACGAAGGGTTCTTCAACATCAGGTAACAAAAACGTACTGCCATAGATAATCTGACGGTTCACTTTTACGTTATGAAATTAATCTTTCTGTGGGTAATATTTGCTGCAGTATGGTTCAAGCCTAGTGAACCCAACACTACATTGCTCCTCGGGACTTGGATATACCTTGAATGCGTTTTAAACTGAAACGGTGATATGTCTCTCTTACCATAAATCCTACTTGGTATGATTAAACCACGTCTCCGAATGATATTATGTTCATTACATCACGACACTTATAAACAACGTTCTACCAGGAAACATCGTAATGCTATCATTATACATACTACGCTGTAAAAGCTAAACAAAGACTATATAAGTATTTGTTGTGTTCCTGTAATATTTTCATTGCCTAGTCTGCATTTAGAGATATTTACACCTAAGTGTTTGTTTACATTGGTCTAAAACGGTCTTTGAAACAAAATACATTATTGTCTCCTACTAAAATAAGAAATTGATCCGTCAAATACAACTATATTACTTTTCCAGGAGTATAATCAGAATTTATTTGTTTGACAGAGTACACTTAAAACGAATGTACAATATACATTTATTCTTGCTTTAGGTAATGAGTACAAAAACATGTCGAATGCTACTGTAGGGTATGAACACGGCTTACTTAGGAAATAAATCAATAGTCAACGTATTCGTAGCTCATTCATGACCAGAAGATGCGTCCAAAGCGATAAAACAATAACGCGCGCCTTTTTCACTAGGAAAAGGGAGAATATCTTATTGCTGTAAATTGACCTACTGCATATGTTTGTGAACTTTTCTGTCCAAAAAGGAAGCGCATAATGGTTTAGTTTTCTTGCTCTTTGGTAAAGGACTTCATTTCTTGAGAAAAAAATACGTCGTGTTGCATTCTAATCTAATCGGGTCTCCATAAATAATGTTACAGAAAACTGTTTATGACATTGTCTGGCATATTTGCTATGGTCTAAATACTGGCTTTCCCTCAGTTAACATTTTTAAGTACATATCTACCTAAAATTAGGCATATATATCAGGAACTCTCTTAGCTCATAATATCAATAATGTTGTCGAAGGGTTTAGTATTACGGACGGGAAAAACATTATTACTGCAAAATGATATAGTCTGATTAAGTCCTGATAAATAGGACACATTGCTATTTACCAGCGGGAGTAATGTTTCGTAGGACAATGAGATTATTATCCACGTTATGGGAGTATTATGGTATATCAATGGCATATTTTCTCAGTGGCTGGGATGTAGAATTCATAGGACATCTTGCGCATCTTGCAATAGTCTTGACATCATCATCTTTCAATGAAACATAACGATTTTTTCTTTCAATTATACGTTCTACCACGCTTGCTATTCTGGGAAAGTCCTGCGTTAAAATTTTGAACTGCAAATCCTTGCAAGTTATATTGTCCCAAAAGCCAATATAATCTTTGAATAAAGTCTATTTGGATTTTGACGCATGGTAACTCAACAAAAGTTATCACTATGTACTGCCATATATAACCTGACAGTGCACTTTTGCGTTATGAAATTATCTTTCTCTGGTTAATATTTGCTGCAGCATTGTTCAAACACATCGAGCCCAACATTACATCGCTCCTCGTGGACTTGGATATACTCTGAATGAGTTTTAAACTAACAAGGCGATATGTCTCTCATACTATAAAATTCTATTTGGTAAGATTAAACCACGTTTCCGAATCATATTATTTTCATTACAGCACGACACATACAAACAACGTTAGACCAGGAAACATCTCAATGTTATCATCAAACGAACTTCGCTGAAAAGTTAAACAAAGACTTTATAAGTATTTTTGCGTTCGTATACTATTTTCATTACCTTGTCTGTATTTAGAGATATTTAAACCTAAGTGTTTGTTTACATTGGTCTCAAAAGGTATATTAATAAGATACATCAGTGTATTATACCAAAATGAGCAATTAATCCGTGAAATACAACTATATTAGTTTTCCAAGAGAATTATCACAATATCGTTTAGCTGAGTACACTTATAGCGAATGAATAATTAACAATTTACATGTATGTTTGCTTTACGTACTGATTAAAGAAATATGTCGACTGCTACTGTAGGGTATGAACACGACTTACTTAAGAAATAAATCAATCTTCAACGTATTCGGAGCTCATTAATGACGAGAAGATGCAATGAAAGGGATAGAACAATGGCTTCTACCTTTTTTACGAGGAAAAGCGAGAATATCGTATTGCTGTAAATTGACCCACTGTATATGTTTGTGAACATGTGGAAGACTTTTCTGTGTCCAAAAAGGAAGCATATCATTCACTAGTTTTCTCGACATTTGGCATAGGACTTCATTCATGAGAAATAAGACGTCATGTTGCATTTTAATCTAATCCATTCTATCATTTACCTTGCACAGGATTTAAGCAAAATTATGCATCATTCAATTCAGATTTGATTCTGAACAGGATGATCATTTAAAAGAGATTAGAAATTGCTGGAAGTAACGTAATTGCGCAGTAATTACTCGGATCACATTTTCGTATGTTACATACCTTAAAAACGGTTATTACTCTACCTTCCTTGGCCTTGCCTTGGATGTACTGAAACCTCAAAGTGCATCGTTGACTCCTAAATATTAAATGATATTAAATGAGATTGTCATATCTCTCTACCTTGTTATGGTCAACGTCAAAGCGTACCATCGAGACGTAACCGGCTATAAGTATACGTTCATATATCCTAAAATTAGACATCTATGTCTGAAACTCTCTTAGCTCATTATTTCAATAATGTTGTCGAAGGGATTAATATCACGAACGGGAAGAACCTTATTACTGCAACAGTATTTGTTCTGACAACGTCTTTATAAAAGAGACACATTGCTCTTAACCAGCAGTAATGGCAGTATTTTTCAATTGTTTGGCTCTATTCGTTTCCTCATTTAGCGTTCATTCAACTGCAGTTGGCTTTAAGGTCATTCGTGCAGGATCAATCAAGACAACACAATATGGCTTTGAGCTTCGATATCGTATATCAATGGCATATTTTCTCAGAATAAATAGGACAAATAGAACAGATTAACGCACATTAAATATTGAGCCCAGCCAGGAGAAAGAGAGGGAAAAGAGGGAAATATCTTTTTAGTTGTGTTGGATGAAAGTAATATCGGATTCGCTTCGCAAATCACCACCAAAGCAGTTGCTCCAAATTCAGGATGAACGGTATAAACAAATATATATATATATATATATATATATATATATATATATATATATATATATATATATATATATATATATATATATATATATATATATATATATATATATATATATATATATATATATATATATGTGTGTGTGTGTGTGTGTGTGTGTGTGCGTTTTAAAAATATACTCGGAAGAAAATTCAGATTTATCTATGGCATGGGAAATGACTAAAAATCTGCAAACAAATGCATCTAATAGAAACTTGAACTCTATATCTACAATTAGACAGTAATCAACGGTATGCGGCATAAAAGCGTCTGTAGGTATCGCATTCAATATATTAGCAACACCTCTCTTACATCTCTGAATGACTTTCATCCCCATATGTTGTCTTCGTCAATTGAAGCATGTCATAGAAAAGTAGAGTCAATTCTATTAGGATACCGAAGTTGCTCTTACTCGTTTCAGCGTATGTATGCATGCATGTGTGTGTGTGTCTGTGTGTGTGTGTGTGTGCGTGTGTGTGTGTCTATGATTGCATCAAATGCCCCTATGTCTGTATAAATCCGGTCGATACTCTGCTGCATTGCAGATTCTGACAAGAAATTCAGGGATCAGTTGCCGTTGTTTGTGCTGCTCGTGACTGAAGTTCTGTTCTTGATCCCTATTCGGTGTTTATGGAACCAAGATATTTCAATTGGCTCACTGATTCTAGTTCCTGTCAACTGACCTTCATCTTGGCTGAGATTTGTTTGCCACTATTTCTCATCAGCTTTGTCTTCTCAGCACTTATCTCTATGTCAAATCTGGAAGATGTTTCATCCAGGGTCTCCACTAAAGTGGCAAGCACGTTTACACTGCCTGCCAATCCACAAATGTTGTATGCAAAGCGGATATGTTATGCCCTCCAATGATGGCTGTCCCACAGAGGTTTTTCAAGGCTTCATTCACGGTGCGCCCTAAGTAGTTGTTGAAAAGGGTCAATGATAGAAGACAGCCTTGACGAACTGCAACTGTTGTCTGCAACCAGTCACCGAAAGAAGCTAGAGCAGTTACTGCACTGGTAGCCTTGACGTAAAGCTGCTTGATGGTTTTGATCAACTTTTGACTTATGTTGTACTTCTTTTTCATTGTGGCCCATTCTCGTATCAAATTAATGATACGGAATATGTTATATGTGAATGAGTGCATTGTAGGAAATAAAATATATTTTGGTCACAACAACAAAGTACAAATACATAGATTTAAATTTTAAAACGTTAACATCTGAAGTTAACAGCTGGCGTGTATGACGTAACCATCTTGAATAATTGACGTTTTCCCATTATCAGATAGTGTAGCATTTAAGCACACATGCCTGTACGATTTGCACGTTATTGCTGAAACATTATCTGCTTTAACGTGCATACCTTTATGAAAGTCTATTCCACATACATAAATACCTTTAATCGTACATACATACATACATACATACATACATACATACATACATACATACATACATACATACATACATACATACATACATACATACATGCATGCATGCATGCATGCATACATACATACATACATACATACATTCAAGGGTCCCCGAGTGGTCTAAAGCGCTCTCTGTTAAGGATCACTGCCACCTAACCTTTGCGTGGGTTTGAGTGTCAGATGTATATATATATATATATATATATATATATATATATATATATATATATATATATATATATATATATATATATATATATATATATATATCAAGAATTAACGATGGTACTTCAATCAAAGAAAAGTGATGTTCATAAAGTGTACTAAAAATCAACATTCCGACTCGAAACGCATAATCTTTCTGTTGCAGTAGATAAAATCTATATTGGTGATATTAATGTGAGCGGGTGTTCCGTCGTGGTTTTGTACACGATATAATTAAACTTCAAATCATTACAAGGAAGTTAAAGACGTCAGACAACAGTTTCGCAATTGTTCAAATACAATCACAGCTTTATCTTCTGTGAATGTGCTCAGAGAAAGAATTTAGAGGATGAGTTGTAACACATCAGAAAAAAACCCCAGCCAAATCGGAAACCAGATAAACACGAAAATATTCAGAAAAACGTGTTCAAAGTTACATAAATTATTTGGCTCACAATATAAATAGAGCATAACTTGATCTCACATCCACACTGCATCTAACGCTGCCATACGAAAACTTCTCAAGATCTGCAATGCTTCCAATACAAATTCTGCTAGTACTAATGAGTTGTGCCTCCGTTGGAACAGCCATCTTGGAAAAGGTGAGTGAGGCCGACTTGGACGCTGTTCGTATTCGGCTAGAAGATGAAAAGGCCAAAAGACTTCTTTTGGAGAATGACGTTGAGGTTCTGATGTTAAAAGTTGAAGAGCTAAAAAGAGGGTTTTCTCAAATATCTGAAGACAACAAAGGTATATATATATATATATATATATATATATATATATATATATATATATATATATATATATATATATATATATATATATATATATATATATATATATATATATATATATATATATATATATATATATATATATATATTTCCGTGTGTGTGTGTGGTGAGTGAGGATGTAGATGTCGGAACTTTTATTTGTTTGTACCTTTTCGAAATTTGCATTTTTCAGCGATTATCATTTTTTGCCTAAATTTGCATCTTTAGCTCGTCTTTTACTGGCGTTTTACTGACCCTCTTGAACAAACTTATCATGATAATTGGAGAGGAAACAAAGAGCTTTACATTCTCTCGAGTTCTTTTCGTTAGAGATTGTTAAATATTAAAAACATGCATGCGACTAACCTTCTCTCGTATGATAAATCAAATATGCTTTGCACCCAAAGTGTTTTAATGAGTTTGACTGAGTTTGACATATTTGCATGCTACGAGCTAAAGGTTGACTGTTACTGCCTTCGTTTTACTTTCACATTTCACTTAATGACGTTAGGTAAACCTACTATTAGACATTTTTAAGACCTATTCGATTGCATGAGACATATACAAATATTTCTTACAACTCACATGTACTTATATTATCAGTTTCAGCTTTTCCAGGAAATGTGACCTTTCTTACAACCGGCATTGCCTTTACTGCTATGCTTTCCACAGACACTACACACGTTTTTGGCCAGACGGTGGTTTTCGACAACGTTAAAATAAATGAAGGAAATTGCTATGATTCCTCTACTGGACGATTTCGTGCACCCTTTCGTGGACTGTATATTTTCTCTGTAACCATTTTGAGAACTTCAAGCACATATGTTCATTTATTGGTGATGAAAGACGACGTTGAGATAGGAAGGGTATTTCCAGGATTTACCCAAAGCGATTCGGGTTCTGTAACTGTGGTTACTGTAATGGAGAAGGGACAGATGGTCTATGTCAAAGAGAAGAACCCTGCACCAGAGACTATCCAAGGAGACTACTGGTCCCACTTTACTGGTCTACTACATATCCCTTATAAGTAGATAAAATATCCTTTTAAGGAAGGAGAGCACGTACATGTAGAGACAAGTTTGAATAAATTCTTCTTGTAATCACCCGACTGGAAGTTTTACCTATATTCATCGATTTACACGCTTGGTAAAGTAGTACGACCCTTCCGTTCCATTTGTGTACTCGTGTTAATATATTTCTTGTATTGTTCATTTTTAGGTACACATTTTAATGAAACTTTTTCAATTGAAATTGTAGCAAAGTCTGTCTAATTATAGATCAGAAATCTGAGAACAACGTTTGTCTATATAGTCTTTTGCTTTGCATAGCGGTCATACACTAAGGTTGTTTATATATTCAATTTATGGGTTTATGACCCTTGATTGCAAACGTATCCTTTGAAATGTTTGTCACCATGAAGCAAGGCAATATTAGGTAAACATGAATACAAGCTAATAGGATAGATTTATGTTGGAAAAAGTATTACGATGTTTAAAATGCAGCATTGCAATCAACTATCCCCTATTAGAGCTCACAAACAAATGAATTTTGCGAAAGGCATGAAAGGGACAAATCGTGACATATGGATCAATGGTTCTGAATATGCATATATATTTTAGGACACATCATCCTCATAAAATAACAATGCACATGATGTATGTATTCGTCCATATAAACATCCATGCATCTTTCCATCCACTTATTCACGTTCATATCCCATCCGTTGATGCATTGTAACATCTATCCATCCCTCTCCATTCACATTCATATCGCATACCTAATATAGTTTTTAGTCCAAAATCAAAGTATGATATCGTAATCTCCAGACATCATAAACTTAATAAATACGAAAACATAACTAAGCATTTTCCACTGCTTTTACATTATAGAACATTGCCTGTGAATCCTTAGCCAATAGAGTGAATAATAGGATCTTTCTAGATGTATCGTTTTCTGTACAATAATTTTGAGAATTATTACGAATTTATAACTAACATATTATCCTTAGAGAGCGCTTTCGCAATAAACATTGTTTGTAATAAGAGAAATGTAATTGATCGAAACTGTTCAGTCTCAAATCTATATAAGAAAATATTGTTAATTCTCAGGGTTTTTTTGGACATTAACACATGACAGCCTCGAACACCAAAATAAACGGTTCCCAAGGTTTAGAATTGTTCAATCCTGATAGAAACGATTCGTATGGAGTCAAATATATACATGATTTGTTTAAATGAATACATTAAACCAATCATTTATTGTTTTAGTAAACATTAAGAGTATTTAGTCATTAAGAACATTAGAAAAAAAGCAGTCTAGTGTGATAGACTGATATAGTTCATAAAATAAAAGTATATGTTTGTCAAAGATGGACGATACAGGCATATCAGATGGGATAATTATGTCGTAACGATTGTGAAAATGCCGGATGTCTCACACACACACACACACACACATATATATATGTATGTGTGTGTGTGTGTGTGTGTGTGTGTGTGTGTTCATTTAAAAATCATTGTAAATTAATTTGTCCCAAAAGTCAATATAATCTTTCAATAAAGTATATTTGCATGTATTTAGATTTTCACAAATGATAATTCAACAATAGTTCTCACGACGCACTGCCATTGATAATCTGACATTTTACGGTATGAAATTAATCTTTCTCTGGTGTATATTTGCTATAAGAAGGTTCAAGCACTGTGAACCTAGCACTCCGTCGCTCCCCGTGGACTTGGATATACCCTGAATGCATTTTAAACTAAACCTGCGATATGTCTCTTAAATACTAATCAATCCTACTTGATAAGATTAAACCACGTCTCCGAATCATATTATTTTCATTACAACACTTATAAACAACGTCCTACCAGGAAACATCTTAAAGCTATCACAGAATACGCTTAAAAAGCTAAACAATGAATATAACTATTTATGTTGTTCGTCTTATAGTTTCATTACATTCTCTGTATTCAGAGATATTTATGCCTATGTATCTGTTTACACTGCTCTTAAATGGTCTATACAAATACATCAGTGTCTTATACTAAAATAAGAAATTAATCCGTTAAATACAACTTTATTAGTTTTCCAAGAGTATTAGCAGGGATTTTATTTAACCGATTACACTTATAACGAATGTACAAAAAAAGATTTATGCTTGCTTTAGGTAATGATGAAAGAAATATGTCGACCGCTACTGTAGGGTATGAACACGGCTTACTTAAGAAATAAGTCAATAATCAACGTAACTTTTCACGAGGAAAAGCGAGAATATCGTTTTGCTGTAAATTGACCTACTGCATATTTTTGCGAACATGGACATTTCTGTGTCCAAAAAGGAAGCATATTATTCTTTAGTTTTCGCTCCAGTTGGCATAGGACATCATTTATTGAGAAACAAGACGTCACGTTGCATTTAATTCCGATTTGATTAACACATACGACGCTTAAAAAGCTAAACAAAGACTATAACTATATATTTTGTTCTTCTTATAGTTCATTACATTGTCTGTATTTAAAGATATTTACGCCTATGTGTCTGTTTACACTGATCTCAAAAGATCTTTAAAAAAACACCAGTGTCTTCTTCTAAATTCTGAACTTAATCCGTTAAATACAACTACATTAGTTTTCCAAGAGTATTACGGCATGCTTAAGAAATAAATCAATCGTCAACGTATTCAGAGCTCATTAATGACGAGAAGATACATTCAAAGAAATACAACAATGGCGCCTGCCTTTTTCACGAAGAAAAGCGACAACATCATATTACTGTAAATTGACCTACTGCATAAGTTTGTGAACTAGCTGAACACTCGTCTGTGTCCATAAAGGATTCGTATTATTTTACAGGGTTCTCTCTCTTTGGCAAAGGACATCATTTCTTGAGAACAAATACGTCATGTTGCATTCGAATCTAATCCATTCTAACACATACCTTGAACGGGATTCAAATGAATCAGGCAGCATTCAGTTCAGATTTAATTCTGAACAGCACGATCCTTTTAAACACCTTAGAAATCGCTGGAATGAACGCAATTCAGCTGTAATTACCTGGATCACATTTTCGTGTGTTGCATCACTTAAATAATGTAATTACTCTACCTGACATGGCCTTGCATTGGATGTACTGAAACTTCGAAAGTGCATCGTTGACTCCTAAATATTAAGTGGTACTAAATGATATTGTGATATCTCCCTACCTTGTTATGGTCAACGTCAAAACGTACCATTGACACATAATCGACTACAAGTGTGAAAATTATCTAAATGTTTACACGTGAGTAACACTATTAAACATGTGTTTTTGTTTCATTATGTGGAAGAACTATAGCACCTAAAAGTGATTTCTTGATTTCTGTAAACTATTCATTGGGTCTCCATAAGTAATGTTACAGAAAACCGTTTGTAGACATTGTCTGACCTATATGCTATGCACTGCATGCTGAGTACCCGTCAGTTAACATTCTTAATCTTGAATTCATTCAGCTGCAGTTGACTTTAAGGTCATTAATGCATGACAAATCAAGACAAAACAACATAGCTTTGTTCTTCCATACGGTATATGAATGACGTATTTTTCTCAGCTTTCGTGACGTAGAATTCATATAACAAATAGATCAGACAACTGCATATTCAATATTAAACCTAGCCAGGAACAAGAGCGGGAAAATGGGAAATATGTTATTACTTGTCTTTGATGAAGGTAGTATCGGATTTGAGTGGCCATTCACCACCAAAGTAGCTGCTCCAAATTTAGAATGCACGGTACACACTGATATAGTTGAGTTTATAAAAAATATACTCTAAAGAAAATTCAAATCAATCTATGGCATGGGAAATGACTTAAAAACGGAAAACAAAGGCAACGTATGAAAACTTGAACTCACTACCTACAAATAGATCGTAATCAATGGTAAGTGGCATAAAAGCTTCATTAGGTACCGCATTCCATAGCTTGGTAACACCACCCTTACATCTCTCAATGAATTTCATCGCCATTTGTTGCCTTTGTCAATTGAAGGATGTGATACAGAATTAGAGTCAATACTATTAGGAGACCGAAGTTGCTCTTACACGTTTCAGCGGTCCGACATGTGTTATTTGTATATTTAATGTAGTTTTAAAATATTTTCAGTCATATCGCTACGATATCTGAAGTGTGGCAGTTTATACTGATGCCAAACACTGGGGCATCATGTCGTCCTGTCATTAACCTCTCTTTGTTAAGCGCCAAGCGAGGCACATGTTAGTACCTTTTTTGTAACTCTTTCGTATGGCTCAGGTGGGGTTCATACACACGACCTCTCGCATCGAACCATCACGAAAAATGTATCATGACAAGCAAACTCTGCCCTAATCTATCAGGCGTCGCCACTGCTGATTGTATCAAATACATTTGTTAGGTTGATGAATATCGTGGCATTTCTCAAGTAGCTCACAACAACCATATATGTTGTCGCTCGTGTTTTCCTAAAGCCACACTGACAACGGGATCCATTGATCAATGTGACTTACAATGGGATTTATCAGAAGTAATGCTAGGATTTTTCCTGTTACGAAAAACAAGGAGCTGTCCGAAGCTTGTCTCAGGATTGTCTTTTTGCCTTTGCTCTTATTCAAGTGGACGATGTCTTCAACCTTGAACTCCTCGTGTATGTCAGCTATTAATTATTTATTACTCAAAGCTTGTGGAAGAAAAGTCTATTTCCTTTTAGCTTGTATGAATGGGTGATGGAAGCGTCCTTATTCTTATATGGGATATCAATCTGAGTCCACGTTGACTGGAGGAGCTCATTCAGTGTTTGTATCACGTGTGAGTCTCCGGTTTGATAGACGTTTCCTGGTAGCACACTGCTTAAGGTTCTTTGTAAATTGATACCAGGTCAATTGCCTACTTCAGAGTCAGTTAGAGTTGAAGGGCCAACAAGTGATATGCTGTTTTCCACTTGGAGCCGTCCATCAATCGTTTCTTCATCTATAGAGTTGTTGAGGTATTCGGACCATCTTTCAAGTACGTTTATTTGACAGTGGGGAGTGTGGTACTGTCAGCATTCAATATTTTCTTCCGTAGATTTTCTTAAAAATAAAATAGAGGTTCTTCGTATTCTCGTCTGTGTAAAACCTAATGTCATATTTGAATTGGTCATCCATGATGCTTGAGTCATGTAACTAGGTACATGTCCATTTGGCTGCCCTCCAGATGATGTTGCAGGCTGTCTTCTGTAGCGTATGTTTCTCATTCAGACGTGCTAACTGGCAGTATCGTCCTACTGAAACCAGTGTTGATGGTTACGTGTGATGGAACCGAAAATTTTGGATGCAATGGAGAGGAGAGTCTCTGGATAATTTTGGCAACTGTCCCCTATATTTTCGGACTTCATAAGATAAATATTAATTTGCATCAAACAAAGGAAACGAGTCATAACTGAATAAACCGCAACAAGCAAAGATCATTGAAACTTACCAATATGCTTAAAAGATTATTGTGACAAATTATAAAAGATATATTAAAGTAAGTGTAACAATATTCGAATAATTGGAAGAAAGAACTAAATATATTCACGTAATTTAGACATTGAGGTATCCAGTGCTACACTGTTTCAATAAAATAACTATATTTTGTTTTCAATTTTTCATATACCTTAATACGGACTGTTTGTTTTAATAGATTATAGTTGTTCAACATAACGGGATGGAAAATATTTGCAGTTAGGACATCGTCATATCTAGAATATCGATAAGTTTTTTAGAAACGCTTATAGCGTCGACATTTCATTATTTAATCAGATTTGGAATAGTATATTTTTAAATTGTTTCCAAATTATATCTGCAAATGGAATAAACTCCAAATCAGTTGATCTATTTTGTGGTGTTCCACAGGGGTCTGCTCTTGGACCTGTTCACTTGATTATATACATGTGTTGTTCTACAGGGGTCTGTTATTGGACCTGCTCTCAATTGTCATAGATCATCACCCATTATCTCACCAATTTTACTCTGATATCATCCAATTATACAAGTCTAGCCACCCAACTGAAGTTGATGCTACCATCCAAGGAGTAGAGAGGTGCATTTCTAATGTGAAATCATGCATGACATGTAACAAGCTGCAGACGAATGATGATAATACTGAGACCATTCTGATTACAACACAAAGACTTACTCCTTGAAATCTTTTACCTGAAACAATAAATATCAGAAACTCCAACATTAAATTCATACAGTCAGTACGAAACCTAGGTGTTTCTCTACACAGTATTCTTTCAGTGCACCAGTATGTCATGAACATATGTAAGGCTGCATATCTTGAGTCTAGCCGCATCAACTTCATTCGCAAATTATCTTTCAGTTGATGCCACTAAATCACGTGTGTGTTTATTAGTACTTTCAAGATTGAACTATTGTAACTCAATTCTCTCTGGTTCGTCTCAATATTTACTCCAGAAACTTCATAAAGTTCAAAACACAGAAGCTCGGTTAATGTGAATGAGAGTCTTTGTGTTGTGATCAGAATAGCCTCAGTTTTATCATCATTCATCTGCAGCTTGTTACATGCCATCCATGGTTTCACATCAGAAATGCACTTCTCTACTCCATGGATGGTAGCATCAACTTCAGTTGGGTGGCTAGACTTGCATATTTGGGTGTCATCAGCATACAATTGGTGCGACACTTTTTGATGATCTATGACACTTGAGAGCGACTAAGTATACAGAATGAAGAAAACAGGTCCAATAACAGATCCCTGTGGAACACCACAACATACATCAACTGTGCCGGAGTGTATTACATTTGCAGATATAATTTGTGTCCTGTTAACTAAGTAGGACTTGAACCACTGTAAGTCTATATTCTGAATGCCAAATACATGCTGGAGACAGTGAAATAATATATGATGGTCTATTGTGTCAAATGCTGCAGATAAATCCAGGAGAGTGAAGACTGTAATCTTTCCACTATCCAAAGCAGAGAGAATGTCACTAAATACTTTCAGAAGAGTAGTTTCCGTACTGTGGCAAGGGCGATATGCAGACTGTACATTGCAAAAAGACTGATTGAATTCAAATGAGATAAAAGTTGAGTTAGAACAACCTTTTCTAAGATTTTTCATATGAATGGGAGATTATAAACTGGGCGGTAGGTCTTTAAATCGTTATGGTCCAGTGTTGGTTTCTTCAGCAGTGGCTTTACGATGGCAGTTTTGAAAAATGATGGTAATTCCCTGATGAGAGAGAGATATTAATAACATCAGTTAGTAAAAGCAATATTGGGTCTAAGCATTCAAACAACAGTGATGTCGAAATTGGATCAAGTTCACAAGACTTTGGTGCACTTTTCATCACGATTGTCCGTACTAAATCAATAGAAAAAGGTTCAAATGCTCCTAACGGTTGTCGCTGAAATTCTGCATCATAACTGTATGGTGACGAATCAGTTGAAATTGTTATGCCAGGCGAATCTCTAATGGTTTGTACTTTGTCATCGAAGAAATTTGCAAATTGGTCTGGTAGGTCTAGTGGAGAGAAGGTTGTTGGAAGTGGTGTACATTCGTTCCGTGACATTAGTTTGTTAGTTATCTCGAAGAGCTCTTTGCAGCTGGAACTCTCCGTGATCTTAGTACTGTAGTGGGATGATTTGTCTAAATGGACTATGCTTGTGACGTTCTTCTTAGCGTCTTCGTAGATTTATTTATGAATAGTGAGTCTGGTGGAAAGCGAAATCCTCTCTGCTTTTCGGCGATGTCTTTAAACAGTGCGAAGCTGGTCTCTAACACTGCTATACCATGGAAAACAGTTTGTTTTAAATTGATACTCCGCATTTGGTGGCTGGGGCATGTTTTTCAAGCAATGAACGCGGGCAGTTATCAAGTTGTTCCGCTGTTGGATGTAAGAAAGTTGTTAGGTTTTCTTGGATGTCATGCATGAATTTGGTTTTCTTTATCTATGGAGGTTTCTCCTAGTAGCAAGCAGAGGTGGAGGGTTAGGTACTGATACGTCGAGATGGCATACAATGCAGAGGTCATCCGATGCTAGTTCGTGGGATACAAGGGTGGATTGCAGAATATTATCATGAGGTCTATAAAGAAACCAGTCTACAATGTGACCATGTTTATGGGTAGGTTGGTTAACTGACATTTTAAGATTGAAAACATGAATCGAATCTAGGAGTTTTGAGATATATGAAGATTTGGAAACTGCTCCAAAAAGAGAGATTCAGTCTGCTTGTTTTTTTTTCTACTAGGAGGAGGACGATAGAGACAGAAAAAAAATGGACTGACTTTTGTTCCAGTGTGAGCGTTGTTTGGACTAATTCAAACGATGTGTGGCAGAAATTGAAGGTTGTGTTGTACTTAAGGCATTTGATCATGGAATTCTTTGTAATTACAGCAATTTCACCTCCGCGAGAGTTGCGGGGTAACGACTTGATGGAGTAATGACTGGATGTTAGATGTAACCAAGTTTCTGTCAGGAAGAAGACGTCAATATTCTGTTCATTTATAAAATTAACAATTTATGTGCGCTTTTCCGGTGATCTTACTAATTGAGCGTTGAATAATGCAATACATAGTGGTATCCCTGGGACAGTTGACACAACGGTTGATGATTTAAGAGGAATTTGAACCAGGTTATTAAAATTAACAGCAGAATTTTTAAGTTGTTTATCCATTACGGGCGAAATGAGATAACTGGAATTATTCTTCCTGTTCTACGCCGGCCAGCTTTGAAAGAACGTTTATTTTTCGCTTCCGTTTACATTTAAGAAATTGTGGATGTATTTCCAGTTCGTTTAGTCTTGAGCACAATGTAGTATCTAGAACCAAGGTGTGGTCATTTAATCCAATTAATGAGGGTCCGTCATATTGTAAGTGGTCACGTGACGGCGGTTTATTAAAAAACAAATGAAGTCTTAACATTGGAACAAAACAGCTAACAAATATTCTAATTGTTCTCGTTTCCAAAACAAGACGATCAGCAGCAGAGAGGTTGAACAGACCAACTTTGTAGGCGTCAACGAGGCTTCCTTCTCGTTAATATTTAATAGAAAGATCTATTTGACAAATTGAGGCTTCCTAGTAATATTTAATAGAAAGGTCTATTTGGTAAACTAAGGCTTCCTTGTAAGGGTCAATTTGGTAAAAAAAAAAAGACGCCATTGTCGTTGGAATTCACCCTCTCTGCTGCTATGGGTTAACAATTCTTTTACTAGATTCAGTAAACGATTTTAACCGAATCTTTTAAGCAGCAGAGGGGGCGAGCCGGACAACATTTTTAAACAAGTTTTCAATGAAATCAGGCTTCTACGGCCAAGATGTGGTGAATCGGATACAAGTTTTCATGGATTAGGATCAAATCAAAAATTCAATGAAATCAATGAAATCAGTCCAAAAAAAAAATCAATGAAATCAGGCAAAAAATCAATGAAATCAATGAAATGAGTAAAAACTTTTCAACCGAATATTTCATCCAGTCCGATACGATATCGTGTCCTAGGGTCATGTAAATTTATTGTTACAAATCCGTATGGGGCAGACTGAGCATGACTAAAGAAATTTCTAAATTGATTGAAGTCCATATCGGAACACCATGTCTGCCAAATATTTCGTAGCGTATGTGTATCAACTCCATTAAACACACACAACACATTACAATTATCGCGAATCACTTTTGGTATTTGTGTGTAGCGTTGAGTGACATATATCACATCAGTGTTTTTGTGCCTGCCTCGGGAAAATATTCTAGCTGGGTTTTTTTGTTTATCTAACATTACATCGTCGTATACAACTAAATTGTTGATACTTCCATCGAGGTCTTCTACTGATGGTGCCTCGTCAATATCAGTTATAAATTCAATAATATCCTCGCCGGCAATCTCTGAAGCGTTTTCATTAAAATCTTTTATCACTTCATAGCATCGTTGGTCATCTACGCTAGGGGCAATTAAATACAACTTATCCCACTTCATCCATCTCATTATTAAATTGAGCAACAATTGCGTCTTGCCGGATCCAGATGGCCCGATTATAATTGCGCGGATAGAGTTTGGTAGCGCTGCATGATGCTTAACTGGTTCTCTTGTTTTAGTCGCTGAAAAATCAATTATATTCATATCTCTATACATAAATTATGGATCTATATTGTGTGAAGTGTAAAAAACGTACTGGCACAGATGACTTGACGACGATTACAACAAAAAATAACCGATCAGCGCTTTCTGGTAAATGCGTACAATGTAGTACAAAGAAATTTAGATTTGTTTCCCTTGGTGAAACCAAGAAACCCAAGGAACCTTTAAAAAAAAAACGAGGAGGTGATATCGCTGCCAAATTAGCAAAATTCCCTGGAACCCCATGGGCAAAATACCCTGGAGAAAAACACCTTCCAGGATATAGCTACTGTGGCCCCGGAACACGATTAGATATCAGACTCAATAATCATAACCAACCCAACCCCGGTGAAGAACCAATAAACGCCATTGATAAGGCCTGTCACCTTCATGATGTTGCTTATAAAAGCAGTAATCTGCAACACAGGCATCTAGCAGATGTGAAATTAATTCATGCGTTGAATGCCATTCCTGATAAATCCTTCAAAGAAAAATTGGCTTCCTTTTTGATCAAATTGGCAATGAAAAGCAAATTGATGTTAGGTGCTGGTAATTAATAACAACATGGAATCTATTTATTATTCCCCCAGAGGATACTGGAGGGGTAAATCAGCAATCCATAAACTCGCTAGCGCTGCAAAAGTGAAAAAAACCACTGCGGCTCATTGGTTATCCAAACAGGCACTATGGCAAATTTATCTACCACCGCCTAAACAAATTAATGTCTCGCATTTTGATGTGACCTTTCCTAATGAAGTTCATCAGGCTGATCTATTATTTTTGCCACATGACCACGGTTACAAGTACGCATTAACCGTAGTTGATATTGCAAGTCGATACAAAGAAGCAGAACCGTTAAAAACAAAATCGGCCACTGAAGTAGCTTCTGCATTTGAAAAGATTTATCGAAGGGGTCCTCTGCACTGGCCAAATCTATTACAAATTGATCCTGGCAAGGAATTTCAGGGTGTAGTGTTATCTACAATGAAATATCACAATGTCACTATCAGACGGGGGCATACTGCGCTACATCGTGATCAGGCAATTGTAGAACGGTTTAATAAAACCCTTGCTGAGCGGTTATTTGGATATCAATATGCAAAAGAATTCATCCAAGAAAAAAGATCCCGTGAATGGGTTAAAAGATTACCATCTGTGATTACTGCACTGAATAACGAGATTACTAGAACAATCAACATGAAACCTATCAACGCGATTAAAAAGAAGTAAATACCTGAAAAACCACAAAAAGATTTCAAAGAACCAATTCTTGGTAGTAATGTCATTGTGAGGTACTTATACGAACCAGGAGAGCTTGAGGGTGGCAGAAAAAGGGCTACTGATCCTATATGGAGTGTTACTGCACACAAGATATCTAGTGTAACACGATCTACGGGTAGACCTCCAGTCTATAAACTGGATTCAACTGCCCCTCAGCGGGGTTTTACTAGACAACAATTACAAGTGATTCCTGACGATACTCAATTGCCACCCCATGGTCTTAACTAGCACCAAGGGTGCTGGCACTCCGGCGTCTATTGCACTCAAGACAAGTCAACATCACATTATTTCTGACATGACCGAGATTGTTATTTTTTCTGTCTACGGTGAATTGGCGAGGATCCTTATCCGAATACTGCCAACGAATTATACAATTGCAACTTGCGCAGTGATTATTCTGTTTTTTCTTCAAAGTGATTATTAATTTAGCATCAATATCAAATTCTCGCTGTTTTTTTTGTCTTGTTGTTTGTAACCGGAGAGTTTTTTTATTAATCATTTTAACATCAATATCATCTATTGTGGTGTCATTATCGTCACCAATGATTTCATCATCGCCTGACTCTGTCAGGACAACTCTTCGAAGTTGATTTATTTTTCGTACTCTGGATACTGAAAGATAGACTAAATTTGACCATTCGATGCGATTATCTACCATCCAAACAATTGTATCTGATATAGTCAATCCCTGTGAAGAATGTATTGTTGCTGCGTTTCCTAGCGTCCATGGGGATTTATTAGCACGCAATGCATCTTCAACGACATTGATATCAACCAGCACAATATCATTTAATACTAAATTTTGTTTTTCACTTTGTCCTGGAATATCAACTTCAATGTTCTGTTTTCGTGTATCCGATGGCCTATAACATAACGGTACTGGAAGTGTTGCAAATTTTTGTTTATGCAATTCAAATAACTTCATCTGAAGTGTGTCCCTGACTATTTTTCTACTTGCAATGATCAAATCATTTGGTCTCCATGCTTCCCAAAACTCATTCATTGGAGTTTCCGAAATTATTTCACGGGCTATTTCACACTGGATTTTATCCGGTTGTAATCTAATTAGTTTCTTAAATTCTTTTAATTCATTATCAAGTGATTTATGATCGGTATCAATTTCTTCATAATAGTCTACAAAACCCCTTAGCCATTCATGTGGGGATGCACCGACAAATGGTGGTGGTTGGCCGTGATCACCGCACATGACGATTTTTGTATTTTTCAATAACAACCACTCAAGAAATATTTTTAATATATCTTCTGACACTGTGTCTATTTCATCCCAAATGATAATTTCAGGAATAAATTTCTCTCCCATGCGCTCAGGAGTCCATTTATCTCCCTTCCGTCGGAAAAAGCTGTGATAAGTGCAGGCATTTACCCCTCTCTGTATCATTTCTCTTGCAAGTCTGTGTATTGGTGTTAGTACAATCATATTTGGATTGGAAACACGAAATAACTCAATTGCCCGGGTTGTTTTTCCTGACCCACCACAGCCGTTTAAATAAACTGTTTTATACCGGCATATTGGATCAGAAATCGGTGGTGCATTAGAAAATTCTGAACACTGATTGCTTTCTAAATAATTATTTTCAATGGTAACATCAGCTGATTGAATATAATCATGAAGCATTTCCTTCTTAATTCTCCATGACCCCCCATTATCGTTGCCAGTAGCCTTAAAATCAGCCATTTTGCTATTTATGTAAAATGAATCAGTGGCAACTCTAACTGCGGTGTTAGGAAATTTATTGATCATTGAAAACAGATTAATAGAAGCATAACCGAGCATAGAAGCTCTCAAATGTGTGTACTGCGGATTGTATCCATCATTGTAAGTAACAATTGTACCCAATTTGGTTCCATCGGACAGAAATGCGTCTTTACGATTGACATATAAGCCCTTATTCGTTAGATCCGCGATTACAAAATCGTATTCAGCATTGTCTATAATCAATCGTGAAGAATATCTCGTATTGTCGAATTTACCACCTTGGGTAAATTTACCGATTAATCTTCTACTGAGATCTTTTGCTTCGTTGTTTCTGATTTCAAATAACTGTTTGGACCAATCCATGATTTGTTGTTCATTAAAATCAGGAAACAGTTTTCGCTCTTCGCTAATTATTTTTTCTAGATCAGGTTGTGGTAACCACACTGATTTCTGTGCTCGATAGGATATAATTGCTTCACTGACAATTAATGATTTTAACATCTTACAATCAAGCATATACCGTAATAACACTATTGGCATCCAGTGTTTTTCAGACATGTGTTTACCAATCCAAAGATAACTACACGGATGAAGTCCTGTAGCCATTTCAAATGATACTACACAAGCGAATCCGGTTAAATCGAAATCAGGCAGTGGTCCATTAATAGCAACACGGGTCATTTCGTGTGTGGGGTGTCCAAATCGTTTAAAATATTTCTCGCATTCTCCATGCCCGAGAAAACTTCCTGGATAACATGCAATCATATCAACTGAAATAACGGTATCAGGGTCGTATTTTGTATTCCATAATCCTCCATGGCCGTATTCAAGACAGGACAATTTGACATCTGATAAAAACTCACTTCGTGTTGGTTTCCACGCGTTTTTCTTTCTAGCAAAATGTGCTGCAATTGATGGTACTGTAAAACAGTTTGCTAATAATTGATCGTTGTCTTCCCCTTCCCCAGAAAACTCACTAGCTAGTTGTTTCATTTGATTATGCAGTTCTTCAGTACGGTACAATTCTCCGTTGGGCCTTACAAACTGATCAAATCTACATTCTTCGTCTGAAGTACTATGAAATAGCCACATTGACACAGGATCGTTTTTACTCAAAATGGTAAATAGCATCAAATAATTTCTGCTCTGAAAAAAACTCTTCGGTTTGGGATAGATATTTTACGGTTCTATCCCGTGGGAATATTGTTACTGCAGATGACCACGCGTGTTCGTTATGATCAATAATTTCAATTGGGTTTCCTTTTTTTGATTGATATTTCGGTTCTTTTAATACTTCACCGGTGATTGTCCTTACCGATATTGGAAATCTCAATGATGTTTCTAATTTGGTTATATCTTGAATTGTTGCCCCATGCTCTTTTACCGTTAATTCCCACTCCGTTATTTTTTTTCGTCTTAGATCAGTTAGTTTATTTCCCCGGGACGCATTTGTGAAGTGTTCTATTATTCGTTCTGCTACACAATTGAGCCCTGTCGAATATTTCATGGGTGCTAGTTTTGAAATATCAGGTTTTTCATTGAGCGGATATATCCCGTAAACAACTGCTGTGACAGGATAAGATCTTTCGTAGTATAGTTTATCAATTCCAGTCAAAATTCCTGGTTTTGAATCCTGATTCACGGTGATAGTTTTTTTGCCCTTCAAGATAGGTTCAAATTTATCCCTAATAATCCATTTTCCATCCTCACGGATAAGGAATTTTATTCGGAAAAAATGACTTTTTTCCCCAAGACGTGAAATTTCACTGCTGCTTTTTCATCATTCATGGTAGCGTCAACAACACCATCAATTCGAAATGTTGACCAACAATAAGATGCTCCATCACGCTTGAATTCATTAAAACAGTCTCTGATGGCTTTATCAAGAATTTTATTCTTGGGTGTATTAGAAACTATATCAAGATTGAATTGAGCATCCTTCCAAGGTAATTTCTTGTTATGTTTTTTAGGTCTATCGCGATTAAATCTAGGATTAATTTGCAATAATCTCTTAAACTCTCTCATGTTTCTGTCTATTAAACGTTTTTTGGGTCTATCGCGATTAAATCTAGGATTAATTTTCAATAATCTCTTAAACTCTTTCATGTTTCCGTCTCTTGGACGTTTGTGACGTTTTTTGGGTTTATCGATATTAAATTTAGGATTAATTTTCAATAATCTCTTAAACTCCTTCATGTTTCCGTCTCTTGGACGTTTGTTTCCGTCTCTTGGACGTTTGGGTCTATCGAGATTAATTTTCAATAATCTCTTAAACTCCTTCATGTTTCCGTCTATTGGACGTTTTTTGGGTTTGTCGATTTTAAATTTAGGATTAATTTTCAATAATCTCTTAAACTCTCTATCAGTATTGAATTTAGCATTTTTCGAAGTCACTCTCTTGAACTTCCTCATGCTATACTAAAAACATGTGTCTCAATGAAAGATTTATGTATAATGAATCACTGCAAATGGGTCAGTCATTGAATTAGACAAATAGTATAGTATACGATGACCCAAGAATTCAGACAGCACCCTGTGATTACAAATTATGAAGCATCCAGTGATGGTGTTGTAAGACACTGTATACTGAAGAACCCAGTTGGTGCTGACAATGGTATGGGGTATTTGGTGTTTACTGTTGGAAAGAAGATATATCGCAATCATCGTTTCGTATTTGAATGTTTTAATGGATTGATCAAAGATGGTTTTGTTATTGATCACAAGGATTCTAATCGAAAGAACAATTCTTTATCAAATTTGCAAGCTATCACACAAAGTGAGAATACCAAACGAGGAAAGACTGGAAAATGCTCAAAAAAAAACGAGACCAGTAAAATCTTTGAATACAACAACTAACGAAGAGAAAATATTTAAATCACTATATGAAGCCGGCAAGTATTTCAATATTTGTAGAGCCTCGGTACAAAAAGTTGCATCGGGAATAACCAAGACGGCTATTTCAAAAAAGAGCGGACAAAAAGTTCAATTTAGTTATGTCTGATACGCCATATTTTTCAATTAGAGATATGTCATTGTTATAGAATAATGAATTCTGAAAACATGAATAGCATCATAGTTGAAATAGCAAAATTGAAAAATCAGGATATTGAACTATCAGATGGGTTAAATCCTGATCAAATCAAGTCGGATTTTCAGGATATAGAATACGGGGTTAGCACTAACAAATATATGCTACCCAAGAAATATGCACTCATCAAAAGAATTCAGAATTCTATTAGAGACTCTCTTGCATTTTCCAGTGACATCAGTGTGTTTGTTCCGTTGTATACTATCGTAGAACGAATACGAAAAGAATTAGGTAACGAATACGAATTGAAAAAAGAAGTCAACTCTAAAATTAGAAACCTACGAGCATTAATTCAAGAAAATTAATTACCCGACCCTTATCATTTTTTGATTGCCTGACCATTTATCATTTTTTGATTGCCCGACCATTATCATTTTTTTTAGCCGACCCTCAAGGAGGATGTCAAAAATCGATGGACGATCAATGGAAAAGTGGGGAAACTATCAGTATTATTTATTTTATATACAATTTTGATACTTTCCCCATCAAAGATAGAGCTGTTAAAACACTTCCGTGATGGTGTTAAAAATCCCCACGATGTCAAAAAAGTGGGAAAAGTGTGGCATTAATTGTTTTACAATTGAAAAATTGTTTCTGATTTCAAATAATGGTCAATGAAGCATTAACAACTAGACTGGCTCTTGAACGATTAGATGCAATTAAGAAATTTGTACCAATTCGTGACTCTGTCAGGAATAAACTGCAACAACGACAGAGTCTTCAGACTGATTTCGCTGCGGGATCTGAAGAGTTGTTTAAACCAGTAACCACAGCAACGAAAGGGGTAGAGCGTGCTATACTGGGAGATGATCCTGACGGTAAAAGAAAAGAAGAGGGTCTTATTTCTGTACTTGAAAAACTAGCAGCGAAAACTGAACAAACAAAACAAATGGAATCAAAAAGAACAGTAGATGATTTACGCGTGAGATTTAACGAGGAAGGGTTAGCAGAAATTGATGAGACTGATCCAACAGAAATTCCTGCGCTGTTGTTACGTCTTATGAAAACAGAAAAAAATGGTTGACACCAGAACATCATAAGTTTGTTAAGAATTTCACTCATTGGGCTGATATATTTTATAAAATCAAAACTAAAAAAAGTCAAATTAAGACAGATAGTGCATCATACATCGAATATATCAAGATGGTGGATAACGTGTATAATCAATATGAAGAACTAAAACAACAACAAAAAACGCCAAGATTGCAAAGAAAGCGACAGCAACCTGCAAAGAAAATATCTTTCTCTCCTAAAAAACAACAACTACCACCTGATGATGATGATGATGATGATGATTATTTACAAGAAACGGATTTAGAAAAACTAGATAAAGCAACTGGTTATAGCGGAAGTGGATTAGGGGTATGTCCTGATAGTGTTATCAATGATATATCACGATTAGATGTTCTTGTAGGAGGGTTCCGAGCTGGAAATAATTCACCGGAAATAATTAATGAAGCAGCTGATATCTGTAGACGGTTATTTGCCGGCGGTATCATGGATATCAAAACATATCGAGATTTCATTGACGAGTTAGCAAATGGGTATCACAGTGACTGAATAACAATTGAAAACACTAGTGTTTTTATAATAATGATCATACACTACAATCATGATAAACCAATCCCCGTCTATGTAGTTAATTCACGGTTGCCAGTTTATAGAGCATACTATGGAGATGGTTTAGGCAATACCATTTTAGGATTCTTTTCAAGAATGGCCCCAAAAGTGATGCCGTTAGCTAAACAATTATCAATGAAAGCCATTGATGTTATTCGTGATAAGGGTATTGATGCTGTTGGAGATCTTGCCGGAAAAGCGTTTTCAGCTGCGAAGAATAAATTAACATCATTAGTGAGGCGAAAAAAGAAACCGTTACCGTCTACAGCGGAAATGCCTGCAAGTGTTAGTAAAATAATAAATAACGCAGTAGATGAAAAACTAGCGTCGATGGTGACTCCAAGTGACCAAAGCAATATTGCAAATATGATAGCAGGAAGTGGCTTTAAAAAACTACGACGATGAAATGGAAAATCGCGATTTAGACTCTGATAAATAGAATAAAATGTTCAAACAGTCACCTGATCCAGCATTTGATATAGACGCCCCAGTCCCCAAGAATGATTCTGTACGCGATTATCAATATTACGCCTATCATGCCATAGACTCAAATAGTCGAGCAAGAATTGATCTTCAAGTCCATGATACCAGTAAATACTTTTTACCTTGTGAAGCGTTTATTGAAGTAGAAGGAGAAATTGTAACAGCTGTTGATACTACTGTTGTACCAGCACCGTATCCAGATGGTACTCAAGTCGGTTTTGTCAATAATGGTATTATGGCGTTATTTGAGAGTGCAAAATATCTCATTGATGGAAAAGAAATTGAGTCGATAGATCGTGATGTTGATGTGGCTACAACAATAATAGGACTAGCAAGATATTCTGATGATTATACAAGATCAGCAGGACCTTCTATGATGTTTGCAAAAGATGTTACAAATACCGCTGGAGGAAATCAATTTGTTGTAAGACGACCAAAGAATAATGCTGGCACCGCTAATATTGATGCCGAGGATATGATTATAAACAACGATGTTAATTTCAATCTAGGAGCTGCAACACGTATTTCAATGTTGGAAGGGCGGCGTAAATCATTTTCATGCGCGATTCCACTGCATCACATATTTGGATTCTGTAGAAATGTCAGAAAAGTTATTTATGGAGCGAAGCATACAGTATCACTGGTGCGAAAGAGTGATGATAGTGACGCAATTTGGAGGATTGCAGCAGATGCTGCAAATCCCAATGCTGATGCTGGTAAAGTCAATTTAACAAAAATATCATTGTGGATGCCAGTGTTGACTCCAGCAATCACCGCAGAAGAACGATTACTATCATTTATGGACCAAGGAGGAAAGTCGTTGTTGAGTTGGTTATCAGTGAGTACAGATGTGAAGCAATCAAATATCAGCGGGTATTCACGTGGAATCTAGCATCAAAACAAGGCGTTTCTGCGCCACGTCATATATTTATTGCGTTACAGGATAACACACGAGTTGGCAATCAACTCTCCAGCCATATGATATTTGATCAATTAGGTGTGAAAGACGTCTCACTGAGAATAAACGGCCAGCAGGAACCATCTGAGGATATACAACTTAATTACACAGAAAATCATATTGCACGAGTTTATCATCGTCTGTTGTCATTTATGGCACGTGATCAAAATGTGGATACTGGTTTGCAAATATCACAATTGGATTTTAAAAGTCTCTATCCAATCTATTACTTTTCATTGGAATATCTTGATTGAACAAGACAATCTGTTGTTGATATACATTTTAGAGCTAATATAACCCGTCCTGGTATTGCTAATTATAGAGCAGTTGCTGTCATTCTCAGCGATAAATCAATGCTACTTGAAGGTGTTGGAGGAAGAATGAGAGTGGTAGATGCACGAGTGGAAAATCTTTGATTGATTTTCTCGATTTTTCATTGAAATTGTAAACGATTTAGAATCAATCTATTATGTATAACATGTCATATAGTATTATTAGTGTTGCGTTAACTCCTGGTCAAATAAAAAAAATTGCAATCAGAATCGGCTAAAAAATGTGGAACCACAATCACGCTGAAACCTAATCAAATGACTGGTGGTGCAAATAAATTATCGCTGACAACTCGTCAAATAAAACATTTCAATGATGCACTTGCAGCAAAAAAAGGTGTCCTGATTACTCTTTCTGCGGCTGCTATCAAAAATATGATTAAAACAGGTGGTATATTCCCGTTGTTTGCTGCGTTACCAGCATTGATTGCAGCAGCAGCCCCAGCAGTCGCAAAAGCGGCCGCATTGGGGGCAGTTGGAGCCTTGGGAACAAAAGCGGTACAGAGCATTGCTGAATCATATGAACCGAAGAAGGGAAAGGGTTTTAGACTAGGTGTGTTACCAGGATTAATAAAAGCTATCGCAAAAGCGAAACAAGGCATTACTGAACCGAAGACGGGACGAGGATATAAAAAAAAGGGAAAGGGTCTAAGACTACCAGGAACCCAGTATTCATGGTACAGCGGAAAGGGTCTAAGACTACCAGGAACCCCGTATTCATGGTACAGCGGGAGATCCGTTCACGGATCAGGCCTGAGAATCCCAGGAACGGTTTATTAATTGAGGAATCTTTGACTCCAATGTCCAATTTTGATTTAATGGATGCTGCTAAAAAACTAGCGATAAAAAACTTCAGAGGTGTCTTTATGAAAGATCAATTACCACATCAACCAAACAACACTGAAACCGGAATCATTAATTTAGATAACAGCACCGGACCTGGAACTCACTGGGTTGCATACGCTATTGATCCACGTGGGATTGTCTATTTTGATTCATATGGATTAGCCCCACCAAAAGAGTTTATGCGTTATATAAAAAATTTTCCAATGAAGACTTGGTATTCTACGCTACCAACACAACAAATGAATGATCCACCAATATGCGGCAGCGAAGTATTAAATGTCCTTGATGCTATTTCAGCATCTAGAAAACCACCACACATTGTCGTAAATGAATACACTAGTAATCGCTGGAAATCGAAACGATTTTAGAGAGAGGTGTATAAAATATCATGATTGATATTTGGGGGACATCTTTGAAACCCAAACCCGATGACACTGCAACCGGTGATATAAAAAAAAATTAAAGATGAAATCGCTGAGACGTTGAATTTAGCAAGTGTTGATCCTAATGAGATAGTTCTATTTCAAGAAAAACAGGGTAAATTGAAAACCAGTAATGTCTCTCTGGATGATATTTTAGTTAAACAACGACACGCAATCGAGGATACTATCGCGTTATTTTCGGATCAGGGTAAACTCAAACCAGGCGTACTTTTTTCGACGATTACAGATCGATTTAAAACTCTCAACGATTCTGCGTTGGAACTAGCAACACTTCAATTTAAAACCGAAGAACACATAAAACAGTTTACCGCATTTCGTAGAAATATCATTGATAAATTTATTGGAACTACATTCGATAAAATTGAACTAAAACTTCCGGATATCAAAAAATCCATCGATGAGACGAAAACCTTCATCGAAGCCATCAAGGGGGATGCAACGAGGATGATAACAGTCATTGAAAAAACAAAAATTCCTCATGAGAAAACCAACAACGTAGTATACACGATCCAACACGGATCATTTGAGTGGACACCTACAAACAACAAATTAGATATCACTGCAACCGTTAAGGGTATTTATCGATTAACACTAGTAACACCATTGACTCAATTTAATATTTCATCGTCCAGTTCATCTGGGGTCAATAATACGATTTCAACGATCATCGACAAGAATACAACTGAAAAGTTCACGATAACAGCTACTGATAAAAATTTGGTTAGGGTTTCAACAACGTGGTATGTGGAATTCGTAGCGGATTTAAGTTGAAAATTGCAAAGCAATTTCACTAACGGTTTCAATTGAAAGGATTTCACAATTGAAAACGGTAGCGTTTTTAAAATAAAAATGATTTCATCATCGCAATATCGCTATGATCAGGTCAGAGAATATCAAAATAGACTCAAAACCCTGTCTGAGGAGTATGCAATGAAAATTAAAAAATATCGCAGGAGAATTATCGCAATTGATATTACTGTGTACGCTGTGAGTGGTGTAATCACCGGAGCAGGTATTATACTGTCTTCAGTAACAATGATGGCCCCGATAGCTGTTCCAATTTGCATTTCTGCGGCAACAACAATCGCTGGAATAATTTCAATAATAACAAAAAAAATATCATCATGCAGCCAATGGAAACTACAAGACTACATAATTCAATTTCATGTTGTGTCTACTGCATACTCGCAATTATCCTCATTGATATCGTCATCTCTCGATGATACAATTATATCAGAGAGTGAGTTTTCAGCGATGGTAGATATATATGATTCTGCGATGTCAAAATTAAAAATACATCATGAATATAATAACAATGACAACACAGATGGAATTACTTCAACAAATAGTGGAGAACACAAACCCAGTACAAACCAGCATGATCTCAATAACATCAACGAATCCAGAATTCAGTGTGAATTTCCCCTCTCCGGTCCCAGTGAAGGAAATCGCACTAGCAAAATTACGAGTATACCACAGTTGGCCAAATATTAGGTAAAAATCATTTGGTGGTCAACAACCGAATAATTCACTGGTATTTGCAAATAAGAATAAAGACGACGGTACCCCAGAACGTTGTTTCCATACCAACCGGATCATACCAAATCGAACAAATCAATAATGAATTAGCGCGTAGAATTAAATCGATTACTGGAAAAGAATCAAAAATAGCTATAACAGTTCATGAGCCGACACTATCATCTGCCATTGAAATAAGCACAGAGGGTTATGTCGTAGATATCTATCAAAGCTCAATAAGGACCGTATTGGGATGGCCTGAAATCCCACCCCGGGAAAAACCCGTTAAATTACCAGAACCACAAAAAAACTGATTATATCACGGACAGGATAAAATCTGATAATCCAATAAAGAGTTATATCGATCATGACAAATTGATTTTTTTTCTTAAATTTGAAGTTGTAAATCCCTTCACTAGGATAAAATACCACTTAATTCAACTGGATAAAATCACTAAAAATTTCACAGCGTTCAATAACGATATTTCGTTGTTGTTTATATCCCTTAGATCCGGCACTCTCACCCGAGATGAATTTATCAGCGTTGTAGAAACATGTAACAAAATCATCAATGACATGGAAACATTTAATGCGCAAATCATTCAAGAGGTATTAGGTGACAGTAATCCTAAAACAAGAGATTCATTTGCAACAGACTTTAAGATCCGCATAGAAGATATTCCAACATTGAAACTACCAGGATATAACGTACCACAACTAACAAAACATCTCAGTGACACCATCGATATTGGTTTTAAAATAATTCATGATACGTGGAAAAAAACATCATCACAACCACAAACAACTATCCTGACACACAATAATGACCCAGATGGTGGCGGCAGGCATATTGCTCCTGAAAATGTGAATATTTCATCGGTGATAGCGATCAATTTAGTGTGTGATGTTATCGAAGGAAGCTATCAAATAAATCTAGAACGATCAAATCAAGCTCAGCAGGGATATATTTTGTATTCATTTGCACCAACAGCTCCTCCAGGGTTTCTAATTATTGAGTCTCCGGTGAATCCAGTCTATATGCGATGTCATAATAATTCATTAACCAGAATTAATTTTAAACTCACTGACCAGTCCAATAATCTGATTGATTTACAAGATGAGGTTTTACAAATTAGTCTGTTTGTGAAATCCTGAAAGGATTTTCGTCCTAAGGACTTTCGTCCTATGACCCTAGGATCGGATTGGATAAAATATTCGGTTGAAAAGTTTTTACTCATTTCATTGATTTCATTGAAAACTTGTCTGATTCACCTTTTCATATTTTTTCATTTGATTTTTTTTTTGGACTGATCCATGAAAACTTGTATCCGATTCACCACATCTTGGCCGTAGAAGCCTGATTTCATTGAAAACTTGTTTAAAAATGTTGTCCGGCTCGCCCCCTCTGCTGCTTTTTATCAAGTCCGACACGATATCGCGTCCGAGGATCTGATAAACGTATCGTCACAAATCCATGTGGGATTGACTGAGCGTGACTAAAGAAATTTCTAAATTGATTAAAATCCATATCGCTGCACCAAGTTAACCAAATATTTCGTAGTGTATAGTTGTCAACTCCGTTAAACATGCATAACAAATAGCAGTTATCTCTGATCACTTTTGGTATTTGAGTGTATCGTTGAGTGACATATATCACGTCGGTGATTTTATGCCTGCCTCTGGAAAATATTCTAGCAGGATTCGTTTGATTGTCTAACATCAGATCATCATATACGACTAAGTTTTTAATACTTCCATCGATTAATGCTCGGTGCTTCTTCAATATCGGTTATAAATTCAATCCAACCCTCGTCGTTGATTTATATTGCTCTCTCGTTAGCATCCTTTAACACGTTGTAATATCTCTGATCGTCTACACTCGGGTCTACTAAATACAACTTCTTCCATTTCATCCATCTCGTTATCAAATTAAGTAGCAGTTGTGTCTTGCCGCTTCCAGATGGTCCGATTATAATCATTCTAATTGAATTCGGCAACATCGCATGGTGTTTAATAGGTTCCTGTCGTCGGGTAGCTGAATAATCAATTACATTCATGTTATTATAAATATATTATGGATCTATATTGTGTGAAATGTAAGAAGCGTACTGGCACAAACGACTTGACGACGATTACAACTAGCAATAACAGATCCGCACTTTCTGGTAAGTGTGTACAATGTAGTACAAAAATTTTAGAATTGTTTCCAAGGATTTAAAAAAAAACGAGGAGTTGATATTGCAGCCAAGCTAACTAAACTCCCGGGAACACCATGGACAAAGTATCCAGGAGAAAAACATCTTCCAGGGTATAGTTATTGTGGACCCGGAACTAGACTCGATATCAGGCTCGATGATCAAAACCAACCCCGACCCGATGAGTATCCAATAAACACTATTGATAAGGCGTGTCATGCTAACGATGCTGCTTATAAAAGCAGCAATCTGCAACACAGACATATCGCAGATGTGAAATTAATTCACGCGTTGAATTCTATCACTGATAAATCCTTCAAAGAAAAGTTGGCTTCATGGTTAGTAAAATCGGCCATGAAAGGTAAATTGATGTTAGGTGCCGGTAATTAATAACAACATGGAATCTATTTATTATTCTCCAAAAGGATACTGGAGGGGCTAAGCAGCAATCGGTAAACTCGCTAGCGCCGCGAAGGTGAAAAATACCACTGCAGCGGATTGGTTATCCAAACAGGCAATATGGCAAATTTATCTACCACCGTCTAAACAAGTTAACTACTCACATTTTGATATGACCGTTCCTAACGAAGTTCATCAGGCTGATATATTATTTCTGCCGCATTATGGTGGTTACAAATACGCGTTAACTGTAGTTGATGTTGCGAGTCGATACAAACAAGCAGAACTGCTAAAGACAAAATCATCAACTGAAGTGGCTTCTGCATTTGAAAGGATTTATCGAAGGGGTCCTCTGCGCTGGCCAAATCAGTTACAAGTTGATCCTGGCAAGGAATTTCAAGGTGCAGTGTTATCAACAATGAAGCATCATAATGTCACCATACGACGAGGGCATACTGCACTACATCGCGATCAGGCAATTGTTGAACGATTTAATAGTACACTTGCTGAGCGGTTATTTGGATATCAATACGCGAAGGAATTTATTCAACATAAACGATCCCGTGAATGGGTCAAGAGATTACCAGGCGTTATTATCGCGCTAAATAATGAGATTACTCGAACAATTAATATGAAACCTAACAACGCGATTAAGAAAAAGTCTATACCTGAAAAGCCACAAAAGGATTTTTCAAAACAACCAATTCTCGGCAATGTCACCGTTAGCTATTTATATGAACCAGGAGAGATAGAAGGTGGCAAGAAAAGAGCTACTAATCCTATTTGGAGTGTCACCGTACATAAAATATTGAGTATAACACGATCTACGGGTAGACCAGCAATCTATAGACTGGATTTGACCGCTCCTCAGCGAGGATTTACTCGTGAACAACTGCAAGTGATACCCGAGGATACTCAATTACGCCGCGTGGTCTTAACTAGCACCTCTTCGTCTGTTGCGCTCAAGACAAGTCAGCATTACATTATCTCTAGTATGACCTACGCTGCTATCGTTTCTATCTACGGTAAATTGGCGAGGGTCTTTATCCGACCAACATCAACGCATTATACAATTGCAATTCGCGCAGTTATTATTATGTTGTTGTTTCAGCGTAATTATTAATTCGGTATCAATATCAAATTTTCTATTATTTTTTTTGATCCTGCTGTTTATAACCAGAAAGTTTTTTTTCTGATTATGTCCTTTGCTCTGTCAACGCTGATAATATCACTTATTGTAGTGTCATTATCATCTAAAACAACTCTTCGAGGTTGATTTATTCTTCGTACTCTGGATACTGCGAGATAATCTAAATTTGACCACTCGATGTGATTATCCACCATCCAAACAATCGTATCTGATATAGTCAATCCCTGTGAAGAATGTATCATCTCTGCGTAAGCTAGCGTCCATGGGATTTATCAGGACGCAATGCATCTTCGACGACGCTGATATCAACCAGCACAATATCATTTAACACTAAATTCTGCTTTCTTGACTCTGTCAAGCCTGGAATATCAACTTCAATATTCTGGTTTCGTGTATCCGAAGGCCTATAACACAACGGTACTGGAAATGTTGCAAATTTTTCTTTTTGCAATTCAAATAACTTCATCTGAAGTGTATATCTGACTATTTTTCTACTTGCTACTATCAAATTGTTTGGTCTCCACGTTTCCCAGAAATCATTTAATGGTGTTTCTGAAATTATTTTATTTTTTTGAATTCGCGTAATTGTTCATCAAGTGCTCTATGATCAGTATTTATTTCCTCATAATAGTCTACAAAATTCTTTAGCCAATCATGCGGCGATAAACCAACAAATGGTGGTGGTTGACCATGATCGCCGCACATTATTAATTTTGTATTCGCTAACAATAACCAATCGAGAAATCTTTGTAATACATCTAATGACACCGTGCATATCTCATCCCAAATAATGACCTCAGGAATAAATTTCTCACCCATTTGATCAGGAGTCCATTTATCGCCTTTCCATCGAAAGGAACTGTGATAAGTACAAGCATTTACCCCTCGTTGTTTCATCTCTCTGGCGAGTCTTTGTGTTGGTGTTAATACAATTATATTTGATTTCCCGTGAAATAACTCAATCGCACGAGTCGTCTTTCCTGACCCGCCACAGCCGTTTAGGTAGCTGGTTTTATATCTACATATTGGATCAGATATCAGCGGTGCATTAGATAGTTCTGATATCTGATTATTTTTCAAATATTTATCTTCAGTCGTAACATCTGCTGATTTGAAATAGTCACGCAGTATTTCCCGCTTAATTCTCCATGATCCCCAACTCTCGTCAGAATTGGTGAATTAAGTCACTTCTTCCTTGTGTTTCGCGTCTATATAAAATGAATCAGTGGCTACTCTAACTGCGGTGTCAAGAAATGTATTTATCATTGAAATAAATTGATAGAAGCATAAGCTAGCATAGACGCCCTCAAATGTGTATACTGAAGATTTTCTCCGTCTGCGTAAGTAACAATTGTACCAAATTTTGTTCCATCGGACAAGAAATCGTCTTTACGATCGAAATATATACCCTTAGATGTTACATCCGCGATTATAAAATCGTATTCGACGCTATCTATAATCAACCGTGAAGAATATCTTTTATTGTCGTATTTTCCACCTTGAGAAAATTTACCAATCATTCTTCTACCGAGATCCTTTGCGTCTTTATTTCTAACTTCAAATAACTGTTTGGACCATTACACGATATTTTCTAAGTCAAGATCGGGAAATTGTTTTCGTTGTTCGCTGATTATACTATCTAGATTGGGTTGTGGTAACCAGACTTCAGTCTGAGCTCGATAGGATATAATCGCTTCACTGACAATCAACGATAACAGCATTTTAGAATCAATCATATACCGTATTAGCACTATTGGCATCCAGTGTTTTTTAGAGATATGTCTACCAATCCAAACATAACAGCACGGATGAAGTCCTGTAGCCAATTCAAATGATACCACACGAGCGAATCCGGTTAAATCAAAATCAGGCAGTGGTCCATTAATAGCAACACGAGCCATCTCGTGTGTGGGATGTCCAAATCGTTTAAAGTATTCAGCGAATTCTCCGTACCCGAGAAAACTCGCCGGATAATACGCGACTATATCAACTAAAATAATACTTTCACGGTCATATTTCGTATTCCATAATCCGTCGTGATAAAATTCTATACAACTTGATTTGATGTCTGTGAGAAATTCAGTTCTTGTTGGTTTCCATGTGTTTCTCTTTCTCGCAAAATGAGCTGCAACCGACGGAATTGTAAAACAGTTTGTTAGTAATTGTTCGTCGTCGAAACTCTTCGAGAAACTACTAGCTAGTGTTTTCATCGCCTCATGGAGGGCTTCAGTGCGGTATAATTCTCCATTGGGTCTTACAAATTGATCGAATCCACACTCGGGGTCAAGTAACCTTACTGTCACAGGATCGTTTTTACTCAACTGGTGAATAAAATCAAATAGTTTCGGGGGTATATATTTTATGGTTCTATCCCGCGGAAATATTGTTACTGCATATGTCCATGCGTGTTCGTTATGATCAATAATTTTGATTGAAGCTCCTCTCGATTTATATTTCGGTTCGTATAATACTTCTCCGGTTATCGTCATTACTGATATTGGGAATTTTAGTATTCGATCTAACGCTGCCACATTTTGAATTGTTGCCCCGTGCTCCTTTACTGTTAGTCCCCACTCGGTTACTTTTTGCGTCTTAGATCAGTCATTTTGTTTCCACGCAATGCATTTGTGAAGTGTTCTCATATTCGTTCTGCTACACAATTCAGCGATGATATTTTCATCGGTGCTAGTTTTTCAATACTCGGTTTATCATTTAACGAATATATCCCATAAACAACTGCTGTTACAGGATAAGATCTCTCGTAGTATGGTTTGTCAATTCCAGTTAGAATCCCTGGTTTTGAATCATGACTCACAATGACAGTTCTTTTATCCTTCAAGATGGGTTCAAATTTATCCAGAATAATCCAATCTCCGGTGTCTGAACGGATAATGAATTTTATTCTAAAAAAATACCTTTTTAGCTGCTCTTTCGCCATTCATGGTAGCATCAACGCTACCATCAATTCGAAATGTTGACCAACAGTGAGATGCTCCATCATGTTCGAATTCATTAAAACAATCACGAATTTTACTTATCATGGTTCTGTCACTTATTAGACTCTTTGGTTTATCAAAGACTCTATCGAGATTAAATTTAGCATGTTTCCAAGGCGTAATTTTCGATAATCTCTTGAACTCCTTCATATTATAATTAAAACAAGCATTTAAATAGAAAATTTATTATATAATGAATCATTGCAATGATTGGATCAGTAACCCCGTGTAACAAATCATGCAGAAAGGAGTTATGTGGGTATCATATGCAAAGCGTTCGACGCGGAAGCCTTGGTCCATTTACATGTATAAGATGTGGGGTAGGGGTGAGAGGAATATCACAATTATGTCTTAGTTGTGGTGGTAAGAGATACAGAGAGCTAAAGCGTGATTATGATAAACGAACTAAGAACTCCATCAATGACTCTACCTCTGACAGCGTCAACGACAAAATCGATCGATCCATTGATGTCATCACATCTGTTCGTTATTGATTTTATTAGCTTATCTACATATTATATTCAAAAACATATATCGTATATAAGAACCATTAGCTCAATCGGTAACGTGTCGCGGTGCCATACTGGCGGCTATGGTTCGATCTTTCAGTCATTCCAAGAACTGCTGTTATATGAATTCCAAGAACTGCTATGATATGAATTCCAAGAACTGCTATGATATGAATTCCAAGAACTGCTGTGATATGAATTCCAAGAACTGCTGTGATATGATCCTTCAAAATTGACCCCAATTTGTTTTTGTTTTTTTGTATTAGAAATATGTATTATCATATATGAATTCTAAAAATATCAATAGGATTATAGCTGAAATTTCAAAATTGAAAACCCAAGAGATTAAATTATCTGACAATTTAAACCCTGACCAAATTATGTCTGACTTTCAAGATATAGAATACGATATTATTACTAACAACTATTACTAACTACAAAGAAATATGCGCTGACAAAAAAAATCCAGAATTCTATTCGGGACTCTCTTGCATTCTGTAGTGACGTAAGTGTGTCTGTCCCGTTATTTACTATTGTGGAAGGAATGCGAAAAGAATTGGGCCGATATTATGAATTGAAAAAAGAGGTTAATTCGAAGATTAGAAATATACGGGCGTTAGTTCAAGAAAATGAAAAAAAAACGCTGAATACAACTAACGATTTGACATGTATAACGCGTTAGTAAAATTCTCGCACTGTTGCAAATACAATGGAAAGGTATATAATCAATACCGGCTTTGATCAATGAACAAGGAAATAAATTAATTGAAAAATATTTTAGTGAGTCGTTTTTGTTGTTGCTTGAAACGTAGAAATCATTTGATGATGACAAAATCACTACATTGTAAATTAATTGGAAATTGCTTTACTGTTTTAATAATGGTCAACGAAGCATTAACTACAAGACTAGCGAGAGAGAGAGATTGTCTTCAATTAGGAAATTTCTACCAATACGCGACTATGTCAGAAATAAATTACAAGCCAGACAGAGTCTTCAGACCGCATTTTTTGAGGGATCTGAAGAGTTATTTAAACCAATAACCAAAGCAACGAAGGGGGTAGAGCGAGCTATATGGGGGGATGACCCCGACACGGGAGAAAAAGAAAAGAAAAGCCTCTTATTGGTAAACTTGAAAAAATAGTAACGGAAACTGAAAAAAATAGCACGAAGATCCAAACAAACAAAAAATCTTTAAGAACACTTCCTGGTGATATAATAACTGCTGCAAGACGACAAGAACAACAAGAACGAGAATAACAAGAACGAGAATTTCTAGAAGAAGAACTTGCTAGTAGACCACCACTTAACACACCACCTAAACAACTTGAACAAACAGGTGATGTTGCAATAGAAGAATATTCACCTGAAATTATATTTACTGATGATGCGTTTGTTAGAATTAGAGGAATCGAATCAGATTTTGAATTAATAAAATTTACTAAAGACACTTTTAAAAAAATATAAGAAATAATTATTTAAAAGACGACATGTCTAGAAAATTTATAAAAGACAGAGACATCTGGGCTAATAAAATACTTTTAGCAAACCGCGGTAAAACTAAAATAACAAAAGAAATTAGTCCCGCTTTTAATACTTTTCTAGCTGCAGTAAAAGGTGTCACACAACCACCACCGGATTATACAGCAGACGACCCAAACCCGGACGAAATACGAATAATGGCAGAAGCAGATTCTGAAAAAGGTGCAATTGGTATAACTACAAAAACAGCCGGGAAGGAATTTTCTCAGAGCGGTCCAAGTTGGGTATCAGGTAGTGGTCTAATTCAATGTCCTGGTAATGTTCTTGGTGATATATCACGATTAGAAGTTCTCATCGGAGAGAAACGAGCTGGAAATAACTCACCGGAAGTAAGTAATGAAGCACCCGATATCTGCAGGCGATTATTTCAAGGCGGTGTTATGGATATTGGTCTATATCGAGATTTCATTGATGAGTTAGTTGAAAATCCTACGGATGGTTATCATAGTGATTAATCTGATGATGAAGTCATTGCATTAGGTAAATATCATTTAAATAAGATGATCATTCACTACAACCATGATAAACCAACCAGCGCCTATGTAGTAAACTCGCAGTTTCCAGTTTATTACGCGTACTATGGTGATGGTCTCGGTGATACAATTGCAGGCTTATTTGCAAGAATGGCTCCAAAAGTGGCGCCGCTAGCAAAACAATTTTCAATGAAAGCCATTGATGTTATTCGTGATAAGGGTATTAGCGCTGTTGGAGATGCTGCTGGAAAAGCGTTTTCAGCCGCGAAAGATAAAGAAAAATATACCGCAAATATGAGAGCGGGAAGCGGCTTAGAAAAACCACGACGACGTCGACGACGATGATTTAGACCAACGGGTATATAATAAAATGTTCAAACGGTCACCTGATACAGCGTTTGATATGGACGCCCAAGTGCTCAAGAATGATTCGGTACGTAATTATCAATTTTTTTCTTATCACGCAACACAACCAGATCTGCAATCAAGAATTGCACTTCAAGTTCATGATACCAGTAAATACTTTTTTTTGCCTTTTGAAGCGCTTATCGAAGTGTAAGGAGAACTTGCAACAAACGATGCTGCTCATAATGATCCACCATATGACAATAACCCAACTATCCGAGTTGGTTTTGTTAATAATGGTATCATGACGTTATTTGAAAGCGCTAGATATCTCATTGATGGAAACGAAATTGAATCTATAGAGCGTGATGTTGATGGTGCCACAACAATAATAGGGTTAGCAAGATATTCTGATGACTATACAAGATCGGTGGGACCATCTATGATGTTCGCAAAAGATCTCACTGATCACCCTGAACACCCTGAGTAAAGGCAACACGAGCTACTGGTAATTGATCCAGCACCAGAAGGATATGTAAGACCGAATGCTAATTTTGATGTCATAAATAATATTACTAACTACAACCTAGCGTTTGCAACACTCGTAGCAACGTTGCAGGGGCAGCGTCGACAATTTTCATGCGCGATTCTACTGCATAATATATTTGGATTCTGTAGAAATGTCCGAAAAGTTATCTATGGAGCGAAACATACAGTAGCACTCGTGCGAAAGAGTAATGATGCTGATGCAATCTGGCGTAATGCTGGTGTTCCCGAGGGTAAAGTTATCTTAACAAAACTATCATTATGGATGCCAGTGTTTACTCCATCAATCACCGCAGAGGAGCGATTACTATTATTTATGGACCAAGGAGGAAAGTCGTTGCTGAGTTGGTTATCAGTGACTACGGATATTAAACAGGATAATATTGATGGTACATTTACATGGCACCTGGCATTAAAACAAGGTGTTTCAGCTCCACGTCATATATTTATTGCGTTATAAAATAATGCGCGAGTTGGTAATCAAGAACGAAGTCATATGATATTTGATCAGATGGGTGTTAATGAAGTCTCGCTGAGAATAAACGGACTGCAGTAACCATCCGAGGATATACAACTTGATTACACCACTAACCATATTGCACGTGTATATCATAATATGTTGTCATATATGGCACGCAATCAAATGTTGATACTGGTTTGCAAAAATCACAATTGGATTTTAAAAATCTATATCCAATTTATTACTTTTCGCTGGAACATCTTGATTTAACAAGACAATCCGTCGTTGATATGCATTTTAGAGCTTGTGTAACCCGTCCTGGTGGTATTGCTAATTACAGAGCGGTTGATGTCATTCTCAGCGATAAATCAATGCTACTCGAAGGTGTTGGTGGAAGAATGAGAGTGATAGATGCGCCAGTCGGAAACATGTAACAATTAGATCAATCTGTTATTGTATAATGAAATACAGTCATACTAGTGTTGCGTTAACCACCGGTCAGATTAAAAAATTACACTCGGAATCAGCTAAAAAATGTGGAACCACAATAACGCTGAAACCCAATCAGATGACAGGCGGGGCAAATAAATTATCTCTTACGACTCGTCAAAATAAACATTTCAATGACGCACGCAAACAAAATTAAGGTGTCCAGATCACTCTCTCTGCAGCCGAGATCAGCGACATGAAAAAATCAGGTGGTATATTCCCGTTGTTAGCTGCGATTGCAGCGTTGATTGCGACAGAGGCACCAGCGGTGGCTAAAGCGGCGGTGTTAGGAGCAGTTGGTACCGCGGCAGAAATGGCACTAAAGAAAGCAACTGGGAAGGGATATAAAAAACGGAAAGGGTCTAACACTACCAGGAGCCCCGTAATCATGGTACAGCGAAAAAGGCCTGAGAATCTCAGGAACGGTTTACTAACTCGGGAATCTTCACAGAGATAAAAAAAAAATTATGTTGGAACTAGCACCACTTCAATCTAGAATTGAAGATAACGGAAAACAGTTTTCAGTTTTTCGTAGAAATATTATAGATACATTTATTGGAACCAAGTTGGATAAAATTGATATAAAAATCCCGGATATTAAAACAGTCATCGATGAGCCGAAAAACCTCATCGAGGCAATCAAAATTGATTTTCCGAGGATGATAACAATCATTGAAAAAACAAAAATTCCTCATGAGAAAACCAACAACGTAGTATACACGATCCAACACCGATCATTTGCGTGGCCTCCTACAGACAATATACTATCACTGCAACCGTCAATATCATTTATCGATTAACACTAGTAACACCGACTCAATTTAATATATCATCGTTGAGTTCATCTGGGGTCAATAATACGATATCAACGATCATCGACAAGGATACAACTGAAAAGTTCACGATAGCATCCACTGATAAGAATTTGATTATGGTTTCAGTATCCATGGTATATGGAATTCGTAGCGGATTTGAGTAAATAACTAAATTGAAATCGTAAACTGATTTAGTAATAAAATGGCATCATCAACGATACCTTCGGTATCTCAATATCGCTGTGATCAGGTCGGAGAGTTTCAAACTAAACTCAAAACACTCACTGAGGAGTATCAAACACAAATAAAAAAAATACCGACGAAGAATCACCGCAGTTGATGTTACCGTGTACTCTGTGAGTGGTGTAATCGCCGGAGCTGGTATAATACTATCCTCGGTGACAATGATTGCTCCGATAGCTGTTCCAATTTGTATATCAGCGGCGACAACAATCGCGGGAATTATTTCGATTAAAACAATACCAAATCGAACATATCAATGCTGAATTCCAGCGTAGAATAAAATCCATTACTGGATCAGAATCGAAAGTCGCTATAACGGTTCATGAACCAACACTATCATCTGCGATCGAAATAAACTCACCAGAGTATGCCGTAGATATCTATCAGAGTTCTATAAGAACTATACTAGGATGTCCTGAAATCCCACTTCGGACACCCGAACCACAAAAATTTGATTATGTCACCGACAGAATAAAATCTGATAATCCAATAAAAAGTTATGACGAATACAATAAGTTGAAATTTTTCACTGAAATGATAGACGACCGCGCTAATAGATATCATGAAACTCGACAAGATGAAATCGTTAAAAATTTCACACCGATGACTAATGAGTTTGCGTTGCTGTTAGTATCTCTCGAGTCTGGTACTCTCACCCGAGATGAATTTATTAGCTTTGTATAAACATGTAATAAAATTATCGATGACATAGAAACATATAATTTGAAAATTATTCAAGAGGTATTAGGTGATGTTAATCCTAAAACAAGAACAGAATTTACAACGAAGTAGAATATAGATATAAGATATATTGCTTATTTCAAGATTCCAGGACATAATGTCCCAGTGATAAAGGAATCTCTTAGACAAGCCATCGATGAAGGTTTCAAAACAATCAAAGACGCATGGAAGAAATCGCAAAAAAAAACAGTAATACTCAAACATAATAACGACCCAGACGGAGGCGGCAGACATATTGCTCCTCAAAATGTGAATATATCCTCAGTGATAGCATTGAATTTAGTATGTGATGTTATCGAAGGAAGCTATCAAATAAATCACGAGCGATCAAATCAAGCTCAGAAAGGATATATTTTCTATTCATTTGCACCAACAGCTCCTCCAGGATTTCTAATCATTGAGGATCCAATTAATCCGGTCTATATGCGATGTCATAATAATTCGCTAACGAGAATTAATTTCAGACTCACTGACCAGTCTAATAATCTAATTGATTTACAAGATGAGGTTCTACAAATTAGTTTGTTTGTGAAATCGTAGCGATTTTCATCGTAAAAGAATTGTTAACCCATATCAGCAAAGAGGGTGAATTCCAACTACAATGGCGTCCTTTTTTACCAAATGGACCCTTACAAGGAAGCGTTAATTTACCAAATAGACCTTTCTATTAAATATTTACTAGGAAGCCTCAATTTGTCAAATAGACCTTTCTAGTAAATATTAACGAGAAGGAAGCCTCGTCGACGCCTACAAAGTTGGTCTGTTCACCCTTTCTGCTGCTAGATCAATTAACACATACGAACGGAACAGCCAATGCATGATGAAACACAAGCACAAATATCATAAATATAGCACAAAATCGGAAGAGCCTATCTCGAGCAGTTAAGCGATAGAGGCCATTTTTCCGGAAGTTTATACATACATACATACATACATACATACATACATACATACATACATACATGCATACATACATTCATAAATACATACAAATATATTATCTATCTATCTATCTATCTATCTATCTATCCATCTATCTATCTATCTATCTATCTATCTATCTATCTATCTATCTATCTATCTATCTATCTATCTATCTATCTGCCTGATCGTCTTTTAGATTAACTTATTTATTTACGAATTTTCCAATGTATCCATGTATTCAGTTGCTTTTATATATATGTATATATATATATATATATATATATATATATATATATATATATATATATATATATATATATTATTTATTTATTTATATCTGTGTGTGTGTGCGTGTGTGTGTGTTTGTGTCGCCCAATTCTAAGCGGTGAGAAGTTTTGCGCACCGATTTCTGTAAAAACATTGGATTACGTGTTTGTTTCTGGGTCAAAAATAAATTTTGTAACAAGATCAAGAAGTATCAATAGTACTTTAATTAAGAAAACTGATGTTCATCAAGTGTACAACAATATCCCACATTCCGATTCGATAACCATAATCTTAATATTGCAGTAGGTAAAATCTGTATTGGTGATATTAAGGTGAATGGGTGTTCCTTAACCTTTTGATGTGGATTTGTACACGATATAATTAAACTTAAAAAGTGAAAAACATCAGACAAGAGTTTGGCAAATGTTTAAAGTCGTTTCACAGCTTTATCTTCTATGAATGTTATCAAAGAAAGAATTTAGAGAATGCGTTTTAACATATCAGAAGAACATAACCAGCCGAATCGGAAATCATATAAATATGAAAGTATTCAGACCAACGTGTTCAAAGTTACAGGACATATTTGTCCCGCAGTATAAATAGATCATAACTGGACGTCACATCCACACTGCATCTAAAGTTGACATAAGAAAACCTCACAAGATCTGCAATGCTTCCAATACAAATTCTGCTAGTACTGTTGAGTTGTGCCATCTTTGGAACAGCCATCTTGGAAAAGGTGGGTGAAGCCGACTTGGACGCTGTTCGTATTCGACTAGAAGATGAAAAGGCCAAAAGACTTCTTCTGGAGAATGACGTTGAGGTTCTGATGATAAAAGTTGAAGAGCTAAAAAGAGGATTTTCTCAAAGATCTGAAGACAACAAAGGTATCTATCTATCTATCTATCTATCTATCTATCTATCTATCTATCTATCTATCTATCTATCTATCTATTTATCTATCTGTCTGTCTGTCTGTTTATCTATCTAACTATCTTTCTCTCTGTCTGTGTGTGTGTGTGTGGGTAGATGTCGGTAGTTTTATACAGCTGTGCCTTTACGAAATTTTCACTTTTCAGCGACTATCATGTCTTGCCTAGATTTGCAAGTTTAGGTCATCTTTTACTGCCCTCTTGAACTATCTTATCATGATAATTGGACAGGAAACAAGAATCCAACATACATTCTCTCGAGTTGTTTTCTTAAGAGATTCTTAATTATTAAAAGGATGAATGCGACTAACCTTCTCTCGTGTCATAAATCAAAAATACTTTGCACCCAAAGTTATTGAATGAGCTTGACTGGGTTTGTCATATTTGCATGCTACGACTGTTACTAAGTTCGTTGCTATTTTCATGTTCAGTTAATGTCTAGAAGGCAAACATACTGTTAGACCTTTTGCCGACCTATTAGATTGCATGAAACATATATAAATATTTCTTACAACTCACATGTACTTATATCATATATTTCAGCTTCTCCAGGAGATGTGAACTCTCTTACAGCCGGCATTGCCTTTACTGCTACGCTTTCCAAAGACACTTCACACGTTCATCAACAGACGGTGGTGTTCGACAACGTTAAATTAAATGAGGGAAACTGCTACGATTCCTCTACTGGACGATTTCGTGCACCCTTTCGTGGACTGTATATTTTCTCTGTAACTATTCTGAAATTATCAGCCTCACAAGTTCATTTATTGATCATGAAAGACAACTTTGAGATTGGAAGGGTATTTTCAGGAGTTACTCAAAGCGATTCGGGTTCTGTTACTGTGGTTACGGTAATGGAGAAGGGACAGGTGGCCTATGTTAAAGAGAAGGCTGCTGCACCAGAGACTATCCAAGGAGACAACTGGGCCCACTTTACTGGTCTATTACATATCCGCTATAAGTAGATAAAATATCCTTTAAAGGATGGAAAGCACGTATATGTGGAGACAAGTTTGAATAAATTCTTCTTGTAACCATCCGACTTGTAAAGTTTACCTATATTCATAGATTCGCACGCTTGGTCAAGTATTATAACCTTTCAAACCCATTTTTGTATTCGTGCTAATATAGAGCTAGTATTGCTCCTTTAAGGTCCACATTTTGATGCAACGTGCATCATTTTTCTTGATATGGCAGCAAAGTGTGTCAAATTACAGATCAGAAGTCTCAAAACAACGTTTGTCTATATAGTCTTTAGCTTTGCAGAAGGGTCATACAGGAAGTCTGTCTATATATCCCCTTTATAGGTTTATGGCCCATGATTGCAAACGTATCCTTTGAAATGTTTTTCATGCAACAATTTAGTTCACTATCCCTTTTTACCACTCACAAACAATTGAAGTTTGCAAAAGGCATGAAGAGGGACAAATCGTGACATGTGCATCAATAGCTCTGAATATTCATTTAGATTTTAAGACACATCATCCTTCTAAATTAACAATGCACATGATGTATGTATCCGTCCATATAAACATCCATACATCTCTCCATCCACTCATTCGCGTGCATATCAAATCCGTTGATGCATTGTAACATCTATCCATCCCTCTCCTTTCACATTCATATCGCATACCTAATATAGTTTTTAGTCTAAAATCAAAGTATGATATCGTAATCTCCAAACATCATAAACTAAATAAATACGAAAGCATAACTAAGTATTTTCCACTGTTTTTTCATTATAGAACATTGCCTGTGAATCCTTGGCAAACAGAGTGAATAATAGGAATCTTTCTAGATGTATCATTTTCTGTAAAATATATTTTAGAATTATTTCGAATTTAGAACTAATATATTATCGTTAGAGAGCGCAGTGGCAATAAACATTGCTTGTACCAAGAAACGTGTACTTGATTCAAAACTGTTCAGTCTCAAATCTATATAAGAAAATATTGTTAGTTCACAGCTATTTTCGGACATTAACATATGACAGCCTGTAGCATGTGAATTCAAAACAGTTCCCTGATGTTTTGAAGGAGTATATTGTTGCGTCCTGATAGAAACGATTCGTATGGAGTCAGATATACACATGATTTGTTAAACCAATCATTTATTGGTTTAGAAAAAAACTAAGAGTATTTAGCCATTAAGAACTTTAGAAAGAAAGCAGTCTGGTCTGATAGACTGATATAGTTAATAAAATAAAAGTATATATTTGTCAAAGATGGACGATACCGGCATATCAGATGATATAATTATTTCCCGCGCTCTTTTCGTCACGATTGTGAAAATGCCGGATGTCACATTGGTCGCTTGCCTCCTTATTTACTGTACAGACCGTAATGTCCATCTCTTGTACTCTAGAATACACTCCAGGCTGTCACATCTGTATCTTGTGTTGTACAATTCTATACACTTCAGGCCCTCACATCTGTCTAAATTACCTTGCATATAATCCAGGTTGCTACATGTGCCTCTTGTACCCGAGTAATCACTCTGAGTTTTGTATAATTGCATTCACTCAATAAGTCACATCTGTCTGTTTTATTCTTGAATACAGTCCATGTTGTCATCTTTATCTCTTTAAACGGTGTATACGCTCCACACTTTCACATCTATCTCGTATACCTTTGTGTGTACAGACCAGGCTGTCACATCAGACTCGAGTATATAGTCCAGGCTGTCACATCTTTCCATGATCTATGTTTGCAAAAGTGCATAGTTTGCAACGATTACCCTCTTTTGAAAAATTTCTATAATATTAAAATTGTAGAGGAATCGCTGTTAAACATATAGAAAGACAAATCTATAAAATCAACATCGCGTTCAAACTTAAAGGCTTAAATAAAATATAAGATAGAATCCTGAAGAGGAAACGCATACTTTGGATTTCCTTTCTATAAAGGTAACTATTAGAAATACTTCAATAGAAATCTAGGGATCAAATTATCTCTTGAACATCTCGGCGTCTCTCAGAAACACAAAAGAGAATTTGACATTGTAACACAAAAAGAATAAATCCCAAAGAAAAAAAACATGATTTGATAATGTCTTACAAGTAACAAGAAATATGAGATTACCGGTCCGTTTATAAAATACCTATTCAGATGAATGTATATTATTTTGGAGTGGGGAGATGCATAAATTATCATTTGTATTTGACTAACATATGACAAATCATAACAACATGATACAAAGTCTTAAATACGTTGAAAGCACATACCCTAGGAGAGTAATACATACGCCTATATGTTTATGTTCACGCAACATAACGTTTGGTATATTGTTGGTTACAGTAAAAAAACACCTCATCATTCTGTGCTCCTAGTGCAATTGGAGTAACCATATCATACATTTTAATGCAATTGTTGGTACCTAAATTTACCATACATACATATATAACTAGTTAAAGCATGTTTACTAACGTCTTTAGATAAACCAATCTTAACTCTTTTATCTTTAATCCTCAGAGGCGATTCTATTACTCCTCTACCTACTACTACTGCTACTACTACTTCTACTACTACTACTAAAAAATGCAAGACATCGTGAGTTCGAAGCCCTGCCGCGCCATACCAAAGACTTAACAAATATGGTACTAACAACTGCCTCGCTAGGCGTTCAGCATTAAGAGTATTAGTGTTAAGACTGGTCGGCCTGGTGTGAGGATAATGTGACTAGGTGGGACACCATGCTTCATGTCTGCGGCATGATGCTTCAGTGCTAGACATCACTATGAATTGCCACACTAAAGACATCGTATATATATGACTGAAAAACGTTTAAAGCTACGTTAAAAATTTTGATCACACAACCACTATAATAATAATAATAATAATAATAATAATAATAATAATAATAATAAGTAAATAAATAAATAAATAATAATAATAATAGTTATTATAATAACAATAATAATAACAATATTATTGATGATATTAACAGATAATAATAATAATAATAATAATAATAATAATAATAATAATATCATCATCATCGTGTGTTGCTCAAGAAAGAAAAACGCATGTGCAGCATGCACCTCTATCTCTGCATATTATTACTTTGGTTACATAAGCTTTATTGAAACGAGAGTCGTTTGAACTAAGCTCAATGTTCATCGAAGCAGTCGTTTCTCAAACTCCATAAGTTTTACTATCCCCCTTTTCACATCGCTAGGGTCTGCAACTAAGTAATAGAAAAGAGGGAATACCACAAAGTTTAGTAAATATAAAAAAATAACTTATCACCAAAGAAAACAAAATGACAATGTCGAAGAACGTACAGTAATGCGAATTCAGTCATACAATAATTAAAAATTCGATCAGCAGTCTTTTAGTGCATAATGTTTAAATTATTTAGGTGCTCGAAATAAGATTTAGCGGAGAATGTTTTCGTGTGTCTGTAGATTTAAATGTATTAACGAAGCAGAGGTCTAAAGGGTGATGATGGACTTACAGTCTCCCAGTTAATCACAAAAGTATAATCTAAGCTGTCCTTGTATGAATTCCCAATAATTACAAACAAATCTTTCTGGCATTTTGTAAGGAGTTTACGACCATCATGTTTGGGGTTCCTGTTCCTTACACAAATCCACACTATCTCTCTGCAGAATACCTTCATCAATACGATTCACTATGCAATTTATCAGAATCCTGGCGATTATTTTGCCAGTAATTGACAGTAAAGGGATGCATCGATGCTTGTCGTAGGATTGTACTTCAACTTACGACGTCCACGTTGACGAAGAGTTCGGTAAGTTTGTATATCACGTGAAAGACTCAGACTTTGCTGGTATGACATCGCTTTCAGGTCATTGGCCATTTTACAAAAGGGCAATTGGTCTTCAGTTTCAGTCAGAGATGGAGAATAATAAAGTGGTATGTTGATGTAAACTTTGGTGATGTGTTCCGCCAACATGTATTGGGTGTTCTTTATTTGACATTGAACAATGTTCATCTGTCAGAACTTGATATTGTGGACGGTAGAAAGTCTTCAAAATATCACAAACGTTCTTCGTGACAATCTTGTACGCCTCATTACTAAGTGATACTTGTCTGACACATATGCGAGTAACGTTTGTCAGAAAATAGTATACTTCTGCTGTAATGTACATCTTCAAAGAGTTCTTGAATGTTCAAAGTATCAAAGACTCTCATAAATATGCGATTTTGGTTCAATTGGTATCAGGAAGAGTGTTGGCAAGTAATTTTTATCATTTTGATAACTTAATCTGAAACAATCTAATACCTGTCTTGAGAAGTAACATTAAAAAGAACGGCAAGAGTAATTATCAGCATCATAAATTTCCGCTTCAGGCAAACTGCGCATGTGCATCAATCTGGACTTAAAATTAATGAGATTCTATAACGTTACTTGAACGAGAGTCTTTTGATTAAAGATGAAGCGTATTTAAATGGCATTTCTCGTAGGACATTTAATTGACTCTGTAAATTTCGTTTTCTGTTAGTGATAAGTAGGACATTATGTTAGTGTTATGCATAATCAAAATTTTTCAAAAAGAGTGTTATTCTAAAGTTATATTCAAACACATATTAAGAGAGAGAGAGAGAGAGAGAGAGAGAGAGAGAGAGAGAGAGAGAGAGAGAGAGAAGATCTTATTGTTTCATCCGTTGAAGTCAGAGGTGATATAAACAATCGCAAACAGTTATACAAGAGAGTAGGCAAGGAGGGGGATAACAAAAAAGAAGTAACTAAACTGTAAATAATATTGTACACACAAACTAACTTTGGTTACGATTCTACATACACTAATGTGACATGAATATGTACTATGACCAAACGGCGACAGCGAGTTAAAATGTTATCCTGCAGTGTATAATCTTAAATATGGTTAGGTATGATTTATTATTGTTTGGATATATAGTTCTTCCACTTATATGTTAGAGCGTTATTTCAAATAATATAACTACATAATTTTCTCATTTTGTAACAAGTCCTGTAGCTCAGTGCAGACCTGTCCTAGGAGACTGTCATTTAAACATGTAGTTGATGGCGAGTCGTTCGTTTAGACCCAAATATGTCAATAAAACATTCTTTAAACGTATCTCAAAAATTAAGAATTCATCAAGCATAATTAAATGCTGTACAATGCACGTATTCTATTTAAAAAGTCAGTGGCACAGTCTATCGTCTAACGTTAGTTCCGACTCGACATTTCTCAAACACTTAGACATTTTCTTTGCCAGTCTCCACAATTGTGGAAAGAATCAAATATTAATTTAATATTAACAGCAAAAACTCGGATGCAGATACATCTTGCAATACTCTTAATATCAACATCTTTTAACGAAACATAACGATATTTCTTCAAACAAAGCTTTTACCACGGATGCTATTCTGGATAAATCCTGCATTTAAATTTTGAACTGCAAATCCTTGTAAATTATTTTGTCCCAAAAGCCAATAAAATCTTTGAATAAAGTATATGTGCTTGTATTTGGATTTTCACGAATGGTAATTCAGCAATAGTTTTCACGACGTACTGCCAATGACAATCTGACAGTGCACTTCTGCGGTATGAAATTAATCTTTGTATGGTTAATATTTGCTACAGTATGGTACAAGCCTAACGAACCTAGGTCTCCATCGCTCCACGTGGGCTTGGATATACCCTGAATGCGCTTTAAACTAAAACTGCGATATGTCTCTATACTACTAATCAATCCTATTTGGTAATATTAAACCACTTATCCGAATCATATTATGTTCATTACAACACGAATAAACAACGTTCTATCAGGAAACATCTTAAAGCTATCACAGATTCTGCTTGAAACGCTAAACAAGGAATATAACTATTTATTTTGTTTCTCTTATAGTTTCATTACATTGTTTGTATTCAGAGATATTTACGCCTATATGTCTTTTTACACTGGTCTCAAAAGGTCAATACAAATACATCAGTGTCTTCTACTAAAATCAGAAATTAATCCGTTAAATACAACTATATTACTTTTCCAAGAGTATTAGCAGGGTTTTATTTAACTGAGTACACTTATAACGAACGTACAATAAAATATTTATGCTTGCTTTAGGTAATGATTTAAAAAATATGTCGACTGCTACTGTAGGGTATAAACACGGCTTACTAAGAAATAAATCAATCTTCAACGTGCTTGTTTCACGAGGAAAAGCGAGAATATTGGTTTGGTGTAAATTGACCTACTGCATATGTTTGTGAACATGGACATTTCTGTGTCCAAAAGGAAGGATATTATTCTCTAGTTTTCGCACATGTTGGCATTGGATATCATTTATTGAGAAACAAGACGTCACGTTGCATTTAATTCAATTTGATTCACACATATGACACTTAAAAAGCTAAACAAAGACTATATAAGTATATATGTTTTTCCTCTAATAATTTCATTTCTTTGTCTGTATTTTGAGATATTTATACCTAAGTATATAATTACATTGGTCTAAAAAAAAACATCAGTGTCTCCTACTAAAATCAGAACTTAATCCGTTAAATACAACTGAAATAGTTTTCCAAGAGTATTATCAGAGTTTTGTTTCGGCATGCGTGAGAAATAAATTGAACGTCAACGGATTCAGAGCTCATTATGACGAGAAGATACATTCACGAGGAAAGGCGAGAATATCGTATTGCTGTAAATTGACCCACTGCATATGTTTGTGGACATGTTGAACACTCTTCTGTGTCCATAAAGGATTCATATTATTGACTAGTCTTCTATACCTTTCGTATAGGACATCATTTCGTGAGAAATAAGACTTCGTGTTGCATTCTGGTCTCATCCCTTCTAACACATACCTTGCACAGGATCTAAACAGAATAAAAAAGCATTCAATTCAGATTTGATTCTGAACAGCACGATCATTTTAAAGACCTTAGACATTGCTGGAATGAACGTAATTGAGCTGTAATTACTTGGATCACATTTTCGTGTGTTGCCTCACTTAATAAGGTAATTACTCTACCTGACTTGGCCTTGCATTGGAAGTACTGAAACTTCGAAAGTGAATCGTTGACTCATCAATATTAAGTGGTACTAAATGATATTATCATATCTCCGTACCTTGTTATGGTCAAAGCGTACCATCGACACATAATCAACTATAAGTGTGAAAATTATATAATTGTTTACAGGTGAGTATCACTGTTAAACATGTGTTTTTGCTTCATTATGTAGAAGAACTATAGCACATACAAGTAAGTTCTTTATTTCTATAAAATATTCCTTGGGTCTCCATAAGTAATGTTACAAACACCTTGTGTGGACATCGTCTGAAATGTATACAATGGACTGCATGCTGAGTACCCCTCAGTTAACATTCTTAATTTTGAATTCATTCAATGCAGTTGGCTTTAAGGTCATTAATGCAAGATAAATCAAGACAACAAAATATAGCTTAATGCTTCGATACGGTATATCAATGACATATTTTTCTCAGCTTTCGGGACGTAGAATTCATATAACAAATAGATCAGACAAAAGCACATTACATATTAAACCTAGCAAGGAAAGATAGGGGAAAAAAGGGAAATATGTTATTACTTATGTTTGATAAAGGCAGTATCGAATTTGAGTGGCAAATCACCACCAATGCAGCTGCTCCAAATTTATAATGCTCGGGATAAACTGATACTTTTTTTTCAAACAATATTCTAAAGAAAATTCAAATTAATCTATGGCATGGAAAATGACTTAAAAACGGAAAACTAATGCAACGTATGAAAATTTGAACTCAATACCTACAATTAGATCGTAATCAATGGTAAGCGGCATAAAAGCTTCATTAGTTATCACTTTCCATAGATTGGTAACACCTCCCTTACATCTCTCAATGATTTTAATCACCATATGTTACCTTCGTCAATTGAAGGATGTGATACAGAAATAGAGTAAATACTATTAGGAGACCGAAGTTGCTCTTACACGTTTCAGCGGTCCGACATTCCACACATACATGTGTTATTTGAATATTTAAGGTGGTTTTAATACATTTTCAGTCATATCGCTACGATATCTGAAGTGTGGCAGTTTATACTGATGCCAGACACTGGGGCATCATGTCGTCCTGTCATTAACCTCTCTATGTTGAGCGCCATGCGAGGTCCCTGTTAGTTCCATTTTTGTAACTCTTTAGTATGGCTCAGCCGGGGATCCAACACGCGACCTCTCGCATCGAACGATCACGAAATAGCAACCTCTGCCCTAATCTATCAGGCGCCGCCACTGCTGATTGTGTTAAAGACATTTGTCAGGTTGATGAATGTCGTGGCATTTCTCAAGTAGGTCACAACCACCATATATGTTGTCAATCGTGTTTTCCTGATCAATGTGACTTACAATGGGATTTATCAGAATTAATGTTAGGATTTTGCCTGTTACGGAAAACAAGGAGCTGTCCGAAGCTTGTCCCAGGATTGTCTATTTGCATTTGCTCTTATTCAAGTGGATGATGGCTTCAACCTTGAACTCCTGGTGTATGTCAGCAATTAATTGTTTACTCCGCAAAGCTTGTCGAAGGAAAGTCTATTTCCTTTTAGCTTGTAAGAATGGGTGATGGATGCGTCCTTATCATTATAGGGGACATCCATCTAAGTCCACATTGACTGGAGGAGCTCATCAAGTGTTTGTATCACGTGTAAGTCTCCGGTTTGGTAGACTTTGCCAGGTAGCACTTTGCTTTAGGTGCTTTCTAAGTTTACACCAGGTTAATCGCATACTTCAGATTCAGTTAGAGTTGGAGGGCCACCTAGTGATATGTTGCTTTCCACTTGAAGCCGTCCATCAATCGCTTCTTAATCTATAGAGTTGTTGAGGTATTCGGCCCATCTTTCAAGTACGTTTATTTGACAGTGGGGACATTGGTTCGGTCAGCATTCAATAATTTCTTCCGTAGATTGCTCTCAAAATATCAAAGAGGTTCTAAGTATTCTTGTCTGTGTAAAACCTAATGTCATATTTTGGTCATCCATGATGTTTGAGATATGTAACTCGTTGCGTGTGCATTTGGCTGCCCTCCAGATGATGTTGCAGGCTGTCTTCTGTCGCTTATGTTTCTCATTTAAACGTTCTAACAGGCAGTATCGTCCTACTGAAACCAGTGTTGATGGTTACATGTGAATGAACCGAAGATTTTGGATGCAATGGAGAAGACAGTCTCTGAATAATTTTAACAATTGACCTCTATATTTTCGAACTTCATAAGATAAGTAGTAATTTGCATAATACAAAGGTAGCGAGTCATAACTAAATAAACCGCAACAAGCAAAGACCATTGAAACTTACCAATATATAGCAAAGATTATTGTGACAAATTATAAAATATATATTAGAATAAGTGTAACAATATTCGATCGATTGGAAGAAAGAACTAAATATATTCGCGTAATGTAGACATTGTGGTATCCAGTGCTACACTGTTTCAATGACATGACTATTTTTAGTTTTTAATTTTTCGTATACGTTACTACTTACTGTTTATTTTAATTGATGATCGTAATTATAGTTGTTGAACATAACGGGATGGATAATATTTGCAGTTAGGACATTGTTATATCTAGAATATCGATATGTTTTTCAGAAACGCTTATAGCGTCGACATTTCATTATTAATAAGATTTGGAATAGTATATTTGGAATATTTCGAATTATTTCAAAATTCTATCTGCAAATGGAATAAACTCCAGCGCAGATGATCTATGTTATGCTGTTCCACAAGGGTCCGTTCTTGGACCTGTTCTCTTTATTATATACACTCAGTTGCTCTCAAGTGTCATAGATCATCACTCAGTGTTTCACCAATTGTACGCTGATGACACACAAATATACAAGTCTAGCCATTAAAACTGAAGTTGATGCTCAAATCCAAGGAGTAGAGAGGTTCATTTCCGATGTGAAATCATGGATGACATATAACAAGCTGCAGACGAATGATGATTAAACTGAGCCCAGTCTGATAACAACACCAAGACTTTCTCATTCACATGCTTTACTACAAACAATAGATATCAGCAACTCCAACAGTAAATTTATACAGTCAGAATGAAACCTAGGTGTTACTCTAGAGAGTACTCTTACAGTGCACTACTATGTCATGAACGTATGTAAGGCTGCATATCTTGAGTCGAGACGCATCAACTTCATTCGCAAATATCATTCAGTTGATGCCACTAAAACAGTGTGTTCATTAGTACTTTCAAGACTGAACAATTGTAACTCAGTTTTGTCTGGTTCGTCTCAATATTTATCCCTGAAACTTCATAAAGTTCAAATCACAGAAGCTCGGATAATTTTTAGAGTACCACGATCAGAGGACACCTATCCTACACTGGCTATCCATTTGATCCAGCATCAAACACAAAATATTTTGTCTATACTACGTTTCACGGATTGAATCCAGTTAAATATACGTATCCGGCCTTACCCATGTGTACACACAAGCAAGATACTTACGCTCCTCTTATGACAATTACATGAAATTAGACACAACGACACAGTGATCAGTTTCAAGAGTGCACCAACAACTCGCAGTTTTCGACTGCAAGAACAAACTTAAAGACATAATAATGTTTCGTACCTTAAATATTTTCATAACATTTTATGTTTCCAAATTCAAGATGCTTGTTTTTTGTTTATCTGTAGTCATATCATTATAGATGTTGTAATGCGCATATAGCTTTTAAAGATTAGGCACAAATAGTAATTCCTCATTATTATTTGCCTTATTAGGTCTTAACAGTAATTAAAATCGAAATAAGATTAATTAAAGAATTTATTATCATGGGGGTGTGTGTGTGAATAGCCTATAACTCTACACGGCAGATTTGATCTCCTAAAATATATTCAATTGCAAATTGTTAAACCTCTCGTCAGGATTGTCTTTAAGTGTCTAACTTTTAAAAAAAAAGTCATACCGAGTAATCAGTGAAGCGAACTGATATATACGTGAATAGTTTCACGTTTGGGAAATGCAAGTCGCCGACTTGAACTTCAAAGTACTAATACATAGCTTTCAGTTACGAAATTGATCCACTACACACATGAGGAAGTGACCGCATATGAGAAAAAGGTAATTTGAGGATTATATACCCATTTCATCGTACTAACTAGACATTTCCAGGAAAATACATTACATGGAACTAGTAAATGACTAGGCGATGGAACGTAAGATTTGTTCGTATCTCAGAATATCAAAAAAAAAAAAGACACTAAACAAGAATTTTCTCTGAAGAATCGATGATTTCATAACATTGTGTTAATTCCTAACAAACTATGATGAAGTTCTCTATTCCTTTGTAAAAAAGTAACTTAAAGGCAGTTTAGTTTCCGGAAAGGTAAATTGAAGTATGCTGATGTTTCGAAAGCCCAGATCCAAATGTCTTATACGCAGTGACTGCACTGACGAAGTTAGCGTTCGATGTTTCTTAAATCTTTAGTATTGACGGAACAATAGCGTTGATTTAATAACAAGTAGTATTACAGAGCTTTTCTCTATCATAAATTGTTGAGTTTACAAATCTTTTAATCTGTGCACACAAAGTTTAAGAACAGTTTCACTGCCTTCTTCTGAACATGACTTCCATTATTATTTGGACTAAATAATTAAACGTATGATTGTTTATGAATACTTTAATCGTACTGTTCTTGTTGATTTTGTTGTTCTAGTTGTGTTTCGTCATTTTTCAGCGCAAGATACGCTATAACAAGCAGATAGTATCGATGGTGGAGGAGGAATTACCCAAAATACCCGGAGAGAACCACTGTCCCATGAGAAGCTATTGGCAATCTTTATTACCTACTTGCATTGGTAGAGCAAGATAGTCAAATCCACGATACAGAGGTGAGACGGCAGATTTCCTTAACGGTAAGTGCTTTAGTAAATTTGGCCACTCGGCGGCCCCTTTAATAGTACTGATTATATGTTCGTTCGATATTTTTAACATAGGCTATACGGAAGTAATTATAATGATGATGATGATGATGATGATGATCGTCATCAGTCTTTTGACCTAGTGTGGTAACCGTGGCTCTGTGATGCTGAACATCTGTCTAGTTCCTTCCATTTGTCTCGATCATGTATCAATGACTTTGTCTCCGGAAAACGTGTCCTGGTCCATTATGTGATCTTGTCGGTCCACTTTTTTCTCTGTCTACCCCTCTTTATATCACCCAGGAAAATGTCCTGTAGTACTATTGTGGATAGTCTGTTTGATATAGTGACGTAGATATTACATTTCAACTTTCTATTTTGAAACGGTGGTGAGAATGATTTCATATAGGCCTACCTTGCGCCTGATGATGTTATGCACTTCTTCATTTGTGATGTGGTCCATCAAAGAGATGCCAAGGATGGCTATGTAGCATCTTATTTCAAATGCCTGTAGTTTTAGTAGTAATTCTGCTGTCAGGGTGCAGGCATGAATATAAAAATATTGATATAACTAGTGCTTTCAATAGTCTGGTTTTAGTTTCAAGACAGATGTTATTGTCTCTCCAGATCGGTCTTAGCAATGAAATAGCTTCCCTTGTTTGTGCTGCTCGTAACTGAAGTTCTCCTCTTGATCCCTCTGAGATGTTTTGCAACCAAGATATTTGAACTGGCTCACTGTTTCCAGTTCCTGTCCACTGACTTACATCTTCACTGAGATTTATTTGTCACTATTTACCATCAGCTCTATCTCTATGTCAAATCTTGAAGATGTTTCATCCAGGTTCAACACTAAAGTGGCAAACTCGTCTACACTGCCTGTCAGCCCATCAGTGTCGTCTACAAAGCGGAGGCTGGTACGCCCTCCAATGCTGACTATCCCACAGTGGTTTGCAAGGGCTTCACTCATTATGCGCTCTAAGTACATCTTGAAAAGAGTAAGTGACAGGAGACAGCATGGAAGTACTGCAACGTTTGTCTGGAAACAGTCCGCCACAGAACCTTGATCAATTACTGCACTGATACCCTTGGCATACAACTGATTGATGATATTGGTCAACATTTCACCCTTGTTATACTTCTTCATTGTGACCCAAAATGTCTCATGCCACACAAATTAATGATCCGGCATACTTTATGTGTAAATGATTGCATTGTATGAAATAAAATATCGTTTTCGCCGAAACAATCAAGAACAAATACATAGATTCCAAAAAAAAAATCTGAAGTTAACAACTGGCTTGACGTATCCAACTTCAATAATTACCGTTATCGCATGATCAGAAAGTGTACGATTTAAACACACATGCCTGTACGCTTGGAACGTTATTCATTAAGCAATATATACTTTAACGTGTACTCCCTTATGAAAGGCTATTTCACACACATACATACATACATACATACATACATACATACATACATACATACATACATACATACATACATACATACAATGAACATTTTAATAAAATAGTCAAACAGTGATGAATTCTTCCGTTAAAAAAGATAAAGAAGAATATACAATTATAAAATCGTTGAACTTAATTAATTATTCCTCTTCTACAAAGAGATAAAATTGCAAATTCCCGTTCTTTAGAGTATATTATCAGACAGGCGAAAATATTAAAAAGGAATACATATTCATATCTTAGAAAACAGGTATGGAAAATGACAAGGAAGGAGCGCATAACATTCAATCAAATTAGACCGTATTGCAAACTGTGTAAATATTAAAACAAACTTAAATATTACGGCCATGCAGTTTTGTTTTAATGAATCTAAAGAAGAGAATTTCGTGCCATAGTGTATAGTCCCTGTAGAAGAGGGATAGTTCTGGCTGATATAGAATATCTGAGTAAAGAAAACTGGCGATGTTCATTTCACGATACTCACCTTCTCCGAGATCAAGCACGTGCGGATGTTGTATTAATAAAGAAAGAAATAATCATATATTTTGCCTCCAGTCCGTGTCCTACTTATGGAATTTTAAGATATATCACATGATAAAAACCACAATAGTTCAGAAATCGGTCTGTAAGCATTTGTATTAGAAGTTGTTCGCTTTATTCATCCTTTACATACTTCTTTCAATAGCATACTATATATATATATATATATATATATATATATATATATATATATATATATATATATATATATATATATATATATATATATATAAAAGCAATTTAATCTGTTCATGCGTTCGAAAATACATATAATTTAGTTAATATAAAAAACGATCAGAGATTGATAGATAACTTTATATATATATATATATATATATATATATATATATATATATATATATATATATATATATATATATATATATATATGGGGAATCAAATTCAAAGGGTCGGGAAGTTTTTGCAGCAATACGTCATTTCTGTAAAAGCTTTGGAATACGTATCTTTTCTCGGTCAAAAATAAATTGTCTCAAGCTCAAGAATAACGATGGTACTTGAATTAAGAAAGTAATGTTCATAAAGTATATAAATCTATCTGACATTCCGACTCGAAACCTATAATCTTACTATTGCAGTATGTAAAATCTATATTGGTGATATTAATGTGAGTGGGTGTTCCTTTACCTTGTAACACTGTATAGTCCGATCCCGACGTTGATTTGTACACGATATTATTAAACGTAAAATCATTAAAAAGAAGTTCAAAACGGCGAATGAGTTTCGCAAATGTTCAAACACGTATCACCGCTTTATCGACTGAATGATCTCAGAGAAAGAATTTAGAAAATGAGTTTTAACACAACAGAAGAACATAACCAGCCGAATCGGAAACCAGATAAGCACGAAACTATTCAGACCCACGTGTCCAAAGTTACATAAATTATTTCGCCGGATGTATAAATAGAACAAAACATCACCTCACATCCACAATGCATCTAATGTTGCCATAAGAAAACTTCTCAAGATCTGCAATGCTTCCAATACAAATTCTGCTAGTACTAATGAGTTGTGCCTCCGTTGGAAAAGCCATCTTAGAAAATGTGGGTGAAGCCGACTTGAACGCAGTTCGTATTCGACTAGAAGATGAAAAGGCCAAGAGACTTCTTTTGGAGAATGACGTTCAGGCTCTGATGATAAAAGTTGAAGAGCTAAAAAGAGAATTTTCTAAAATATCTTCAGGCAACAAAGGTATATATATATATATATATATATATATATATATATATATAGTGGCTGGGTGGGAACTTAGATTTTGGGATGTTTATTCAGCTGTGCCATTGCAAAATTGCACTTATAAGCGATTATCATCTCTTGCCTAGATTTGCAAGGTTAGCTGATCTTTTTCTGGCACTCTTGAACTAACTTATCACTATAATTAGAGAGAAAAAAGCAACCAATTTTCATTCTCTCGAGTTCTTTTCTTTAGAGATTCTTAAATATTAAAAACATGTATGCGACTAACCTTCTCTCGTATGACAAATCAAAAATGCTTTGTACCCAAAGTTTTTGAATGATTTTGACTGAGGTTGACATATTTGGATACTAAGACCTATAGGTTGACTGTCACTGCGTTCGTTTTCATTTTCATGCTCAGTTACTGACGAAAAGGTAAACCTACTTTTACACCTTTTGCTGACCTATTAGATTGCACGATACATATACAAATATTTCTTAGAACTCAAATGTACTTATATTATCTGTTTCAGCTTCTCCAGGAGATGTGAACTCTCTTGCAGCCGGCATTGCCTTTACTGCTACGCTTTCCAAAGAGACTACACACGCTTCTCAACAGACGGTGGTGTTCGACAACGTTAAATTAAATGAGGGAAACTGCTATGATTCCTCTACTGGACGATTTCGTGCACCCTTTCGTGGACTGTATATTTTTTCTGTAACCATTCGCAAAGTTGTACATACAAATGTTCATGTATTGATCATGAAAGACGACCTGGAGATTGGAAGAGTATTTTCAGGAACTTCTTCATACGATTCGGGTTCTGTTACTGTGGTTACTGTAATGGAGAAGGGACAGGTGGCCTATGTCAAAGCGTGGACTAGTTCAACAGAGATTATCTCTGAAGACCATTGGGCCCACTTTACTGGTCTATTACATATGAAATATAATTAGATAAAGTGTCCTTTTAAGTAAGGACTCCACACATTAGTGGAGAAACGTTTGAATAAATTCTTTCTTGTAACCATCCGACTTGTATCGTTTACCTATATTCATAGATTTGTATGCTTGGTCAAGTATTATAACCCTTCAATTCTTTTTAAGTAATCTTGTTAATATATATATCTAGTAATTCTCCTTTTAAGGTACATGTTTTGATGTAACGTGTTTCATTTTCCTTGATATGACAGCAAAGTGTGTCTAATTACAGAACGGAAGTCTGTGATCAGTGTTTTTTTTTAATTTACTTTTCCTTTGCAGAAGTGCTTCAAGCCATATATCTTCGTTGTGGGACGTGTCATATAAAACGTTATCTTTAGAGGTTGCTTTAATTGGAATTTAATATCGGAAGATGAAGCCTTTATTATGTGAAACATTTTGTGAAGATTCCTTGTTTATCTGCGTAATTATGCACATCTGGAGAAATAAGTCAAATCGTTCATAGTTATTTAACAGTATGTATTGAAGTCTGTCTTTATTAATCACAATATAGGTGTATGGCCCGTGATTGCAAACGCATCCTTTGAAAGCCTTGTGACCATGAAGCAAGGCAATATTAAGCAAACATGAGTAAAAGCAAATAGGATAGATTTCTGTTTAAATATTATTACGGTGTTTGAAATGCAACAATTAAATACACTATCCCCAATTACCACTAATAAAAAATTGAATTTTGCGAAAGGCATGAAACTGGAAAAATCGTCATCAATATACATTGATATATATATATATATATATATATATATATATATATATATATATATATATATATATATATATCAATGGTTCTGAATATGCAATTATATTTTGCGACACATCCGTCTAAAATAACAATTCACATGCTGTATGTATCCATCCATATATGCATTCATGCATTTATCCATCCATTCATTCACATGTATATCCCATCAGTTGATGCATTGTAACATCTATCCATCCCTCTCAATCTACATTCTTATCGCATACCTAAAATAGTTTTCAGTCGAAATCAAAGTTTGATATCGTAATTTCCAGACATGATAACACCAAATAAATACAAATATATAATAAAGCATTTTCCACTGCTTTTTCATTATAGAACATTGCCTGTGAATCCCTAGCCAATAGTTATTCTCTCTAATTGTCTCACTAAATACTGCAATAATATAGTAAGATAATGATTTTCTCCGTGGATCCTTGCAGATAACTCTGATGAAATATCAGTCAATATTATGTGGTCATCTCTGGCGTAAGGAAGAATCAGACAAGATAAAACTGTTCTGACAACAGAGTGTGTAATAGGAATCTTCTAGATGTAACTTTTTCTTTGCAATATTTTTTAAGAATTATTTTGAATTTATAACTAATATATTAGTCGTTAGAGAGCCCATTGGTAATACACATCGTTTGTACCAAGAAAAATGTTTTTGATCAAAACTGTTCAGTCTCAAATCTATATACGAAAATATTTTCAATTCGCATCTTATTTCGGACCTTAAGATATGACAGCCTGTAACATGCGAACATAAAATGGTTTCACATCTGTTTAATGTGCTGTACAATTGTATACACCCCAGGCCTTCACATATGTCTCTTGTACCCGTGTTGTATTTACTATGACTTTACTATCCTTTCATTCACTCAGTCTATCATATCTGTCTCTTTTATCCTTGTATACAGTCCATGTTGTCATCTTTATATCTTGTACCCGTGTATACACTCCACAGTCACATCTGTCTCGTGCACTTTTTGTGTACGGACCAGGCTGTCACATTTGTCTCGGGTATATAGTCCAGGCGGTCACACCTTTCTATGATTTATGTTTGCAAAAGTGCATAGTTTGCCGCAATTTCACTCTTTTTTGTAAAAGTGCACTTCTATAATGTTAAAATCGTGAAGGAATCGTTGTTAAAAATATATAACGTAAAATCTATAAAATGAACATCGCGTTCAAATGTTTAGGGTTAAATGAGAGATAAGCTAGAAACCTGAAGTGGAAACACAGACGTTGCATTTCCCTTCTTTAACTAAGACCGTTAGAAATACTTCAGTAGAAACCTAGGGATCAAATTATCTCTTGAACATCACGGCGTCTCTCAGAAACACAAAAGAGAATTTGACATTGTAACAAATATAGAATAAACCCCAAACAAACAAACATGATAAGAAAATGTCTTCCAAGTGACAAAAAATATGAGATTACCTGTCGGTTGCGAATAATTTTTCGGATGAATGTAAATTAGTTTGGAGTGGGGAGATGCGAAAACTATTATTTATATTTGACTAACATATGACAAACCATATCAACTTGATACAGAGTCAGAAATACGTTGAAAGCACATACCCTTGGAGAGTAATACATACGCCTATATGTTTATGCAACAGAACGTATGGGATATTTTCGGTTACATCAAAATTAATATCATCAGTGTGCATTTGTAGTGCTATTCAAGTAACCATACAATACATTTCAATGCAACTGTTGGTACATAAAAAGTACTATATTGGTAATTATATAACTATTTAAAACATCCTTACAAACGTCTTTAGAAACACCAATCTTATTTCTTTTGTCTTTTATACACAGTCTCAAATATTGATGTAATCTTCAATCGCGATTCTACTCCTCCTCTACCTACTACTGGTACTAATATTAATAATCAACAGGGCATTGGAAGCTGGAGGCCGTGGGTTCGAACCCCGGCCGAGTCAAACCAAAGACTTACAAGAATGGTACTAACAAATAACTTGCAAACGCTCAGCATTAACAGATAAGTGTGAAGACTGGTCGACTGGTGTGGGGATAATGTGACTGGTTGGGACACCATGCTACATGTCTGCGGCATGATGCTTTAGTGCTTGACACTCTATAAACGGCCGAAATGGAGACATCGCAGAGTTATGACTGAAAAACTGTTAAAACTATATCAAAAATCCTGATCACACAACCACACTAATACTACTACTACTACTACTACTAATAATAATAATAATTATAAGAATAATGATAATTATGATGATGATGATAATATAATAATAATAATAGTAGTAATAATAATACAATTATTACATTACTAATGATGTTCATAATTAATAATAATAATAATAATAATAATAATAATAATAATAATAATAATAATAATAACATCATTATATGTTGCTGAAGAAAGAAAAACACATGTGTATCGTGCACCTCTCCCGGCTAAGAATTAATATAACTGCATAGGGTGTGTGTGTGGCGGCGAACAGACTAAAGGTGAGAACGTCTATTGTGAAAATGAAAAAATAATGTAAAAAAACACAAACCAAAACATCTAACCGAGAGTTTCTCTCTAAGAATCTATCTGACTGGTTACTTGGTTTTTTCTTTGTTTTTTTCTTTTTTTTTGGGGGGGGGGTCATTTTTTAAATATTATTATACGCGTGTGTTTACCCGTCGAGGTCGCATAGCCTCTGATTCTATTATCCAACTATTTTATCAAGATCGATTCGATATCTTGATCTAGGATCATGTAAATATATTGTTATAGAACCATGTGGAGTAGCTTGCGCTTGTGAAAAGAACTTTCTAAAAAGTGTATAATCCACCAGGTCTGATAATTATTTCTAAGCGTATGCGTATCAACACCATTAAACACAGCAAGAATATTACAGTCATCTCTGATCCTTTTTGGAATTTGTGTATATCGCTGAGTAACACAAAACACTCGGCCCTTCATTAATATCGGTCATGAAACTAATAACGTCATCACCGTCTTCATGTATCGTCTCTATGTTTTCATTAAAATCTTTTAACACATCATAACACCTCTGATCATCTACAGAGGGTGCACCTAATTACAATGTGTCCCATTTTAACCACCTCATTATTAAATTAAGCAACAACTGTGTCTTTCCACTTCGAGACAGACCTATTATTATCATTCTAATATAATTTGATAGCTCTGCAGGGTCTTTACCCGGTTCTCGCGCTCTTGTCGCTGAAAGATCAGTTACATCCATCATGTATAATAAATAATATGGATCAATATTGTGCTAAATGTAGAGCGCGTACCCCGACAGATACAATAACAACTATTACAACAACAGCAACAAAAATGGATCAGCGGTTACAGGTAAGTGTGAACAATGCGGAACAAAGGAATTAAGTTTATCCCAGGTGACAAATCTTTATTTAAAAAATGAGGAGGTGATATTGCAGCAAAATTGAAAAATTACCCGGGACTCCATGGTCTAAATCCCCAGAAGAAAAACACCTCCCACGATATAATTATTGTTGTCCTGGTACTCGACTTGATATCAGACTTGATAACCAGGATCAACCAAAACCTGGCGAGTATCCGATAAATGAAATGGATCGAGCTTGTCACGCTCATGATGTGTCTTACAGAGGTACTAATCGCAGATGCGAAGTTCATTCATGTCTTAAATTCTATAAATGATAAATCTTTTAAGGAATCATTAGCAAACTGGTTAGTAAGATCTGAAATGAAGGGTAAACTATTATTATGAGCTGGTAATTAATATTATTATGGAATTGATTTATGCGTTTGATGAATACGACGGTATAATTACCATCTATGGACATCATGCACTCAAATTTCAGTAAAATAATAAACCAAGCCGCGGATCAAAATCTAGTAGAATTAATAAATGAAGGATCTGAACAAGTGCCAAAAAATATTACTGCAAATGTAAAAGCTGGAAGTGGGTCAAAAATCTCATCGAGATCGCGATTTAGATCGAGAAAAATATAATCAAATGTCGAAACAGTCATCCGTCCCAGCATTTGCTATAAACGCACCGATTCTCAAAGATATGACAAAAATTTGCGGTTGAATTTGTTAATATCGGTATTATGGCATTATTTATTAGCGCTACATATATGACTGATGGAAGAGAGATTGAAGCTTTTCTGCATGATGTAGATGTCGCAACAACAATAATGGGTTTAGCGAGATATTATGATGATTATACAATATCAGCAGGTCCATCAATGACGTTTGCAAAGGATACTACTAATAGCGCTGATCATGTTCAGTATGTTAAGGAAAGGACACCACAGGATACTGCAGTTGCTGCACAACCAGTTGATTTTGAACATGCACCTAGACTAGGTGATACTTTTGATATTATGAAAGATGTTAATGCTAATTACAGCCTAGGATTTGCAACACGCGCAGTAATGTTTGAAAGAATGAGTAGATTATTTTCATGTGCTATTCCACTGTCTCATATACTTGGTTTTTGTAGAAATGTTAGAAAGGTTATTTTTGGAGCTAAACACACAGTAGTCTTTGTAAAGAAAAGAGGGAAATGATGCAATCTGGCGAGGTGATACTGTTAATGATGTTGTAAGATTAACTATATTAAAAGTCTCATTGTCCTAAAAAAACTAAGAATTCAAATGTGCTTTTGTGCGAGATCCGTTACATTCCAGACCAAACAGCGCTGAAACCGATATCATTAATCTCGATACTGTCACCGGACCTGGTACTCACTGGATCGCATACGCAATTGATCCACGTGGAATCGTTTATTTCTATTCATATGGATTAGAATTTATGTACTATATTAATGGATTAAAACTCCAGCTTGGTACTCAACTCTACACACACACAGACAATGACTGACCCACCGAGATGTGGCAGGGAAATAATTACATTACTCGATTCAGTATCAAAACCAACCAATACACCTCATAAAGCTGTACACGATTACACGAGTCAGCGTTAAAAATCTATGATTTCGGCTAAAGATTTTAGTTAAAGAATTAATCTAGATATAATAGTATATATTTACTGGATTTCTAAAAACCTACTGAAGGAATATCAAACGAGAATGTAAAACAAATCATCGGAGACAAATTATCAGAATTGTTAAATCTTGCAAATGTGGACCCATATGAAATGGTTATATTTCAAGATCAATAGAAAAATTGACAAACGAATAACCTTTCATTGAACGATATTATTATTAGAATTAATGAAGTAACCGAAAACTCCATACCCGTATTTGATTGAAATGGAAAGATTAAAACCGGAGTTCATTTTCCAACTGTATTGGATAATAATCTTTCTCGAGTTAAAAAAAATCCGGCGATATAACAACAGTCGGACTCAACATGAACTCGAATAAAATAACTCAACTTGGTGATCCAAAATCTGACAAAGATATGGTAAAAAAAATTATGTTGATTTCAAATACAGCACCATTGATGGTAAACTATCTACATTGCGAGCCGAGTATAATATTCATGTAAACGCGTTTGCAAATCTCCGTAGAAATTTGAGGAAAATTGATGAAATCGCAGATAATTTCTTTGGAGAACAGTTGAGTAATGTGATGAAACTTTCTGATACTAAAACAATCATTGAGACGATTAAACAAATAAATTAAATAATATTGTTGTTGTTAGATAAAAAACAATAACACATAAACAAAATATCAATAATATGTACTCGATACAACGGGTATCTTTCACCTGGACACCTCAAACTAAGACACTTCAAGTTACCACATCCGTCCAAGGCATCTATAGATTAACCCTGATTTCACCGTTAAAGTGTAATGTATCATCTAGAACATCTACTGGTGTTAAAAAATATCGTTGGCGAATTGCCACAGTTGATATAATTGTTTATTGGGTTTCAGCTGTTATTGCTAGAATGAGTTTATTGATATCAACCATATCAAATGGCGAGTGCCCCAGTGGTTATAACAATTTTTTCTTTGTATATCAGCGATAACAACAATAGCCGGTGTTCGTAATATAATTGAAAACATATATCTACATGTAGTCAGAATAAGCTAACTGAGTATATAATTAAGTTGCATACCGCTACGGCTAGATATTCTCAATTATCATCATTGCTGTCAGAGAGCCTTAACGACGAAATAATATCAGATAAAGAGTTCTCAGCGATGATCAATATTGACGATGAGGCAACGACGTATGATTGAACAAAAAACCCAAAATTTGAAAGAGAATGAGAATGTTGTTGTTGTTGTAGAGTTTAACGCTATTTTTCAGCACACAATAGGCTATACATGGCGGGCAGTATTATTGGTGGAGGAAGAACCCAGGAAAATCCCCAGAAAGAAACACCGACCCACGAGAAGCTACTGGCAAGCTTTCTCAAATAACTACATTAGCCGAATCTTAGACTCAAACCCAAGCATACAGTGGTGAGACGACAGCGATTCGTGACGGAAAGCGCTTTAGACCACTCGGCCACTCGGTACCCCCTAGAGAACGAGAATAACAATGTCGCTAGAATTACTGCAACAGCTAGACGCAAACACAACTTCGTCAAAGACAACAATGATCTCAATAACCTCGAGCAACCCTGAAATTAGCGTGAACTTTCCAACTGTGATTCCCGTAGAAGAGAATGGAATTGCACAATTACGAGTATATTTTTGTCCAGTCAAAGTTATTTGCGGGTCAATAACCAAATAATTCACTGGTATTTACAAATATAAAAAACAGATGGAAGGCCCGATTGGATTATTTTTTTCCATTCTAAAAGGAAGTTATCAAATCAAAGAAATCAATGATGAATTGCCGCGTAGAATGAAATCGATAACAAAAAGGAATCAAAAATAAATATAACAGTCCAGGAACCAACACTATTAGCCGCGATAGAGATACATTCTCCCGCTTATGTCGCTTAGAACTGTGCTAGGATGTCCTGATATAGCTCCGCATGAGGTTGCTAAGGCACCTGAACCAAAGAAGTCCGATTATACAACGAATGTACAGTCATATCACGAAATTACTTCATCATACAAAAACACTTACTAGATATAAAAATGCAACGTTGGGTAGTGAGTTTGGTTATATTGATCGGAATTACGTGTGCTGAGATTTTGTTCCAAGAGGAGGAACTAAGTCGATAACTATTGACCTATCTCGAATTATTCAATACTTCAGAGAAATCAATAAGAACATAAGTAGCAACTACAGAGACTACAACAAAGATTCCATGAATCTAATTGCAGCGAAATCATTAAACGAATTGAAATATTTAATCAACTTGTATCCGACATGGAATATATTAACCAGCGAGTAATTCAGGCAACAATTGATCATACTGACGACGTAAATAGCTATAAACAAAAGTTTTTAGACGCATGTCAAAAAACAGAAGCTGATCTACCGAATTTTAAATGTCCCGGGTATAAGGCAGACGAACTAAAAAAATCCACCAATGATAGCGATAAATTCTTTTCTCAAATACACACCGAGTGGAAAAAACACTACCACTGGCCAACTATCCTCCGTTATAACAATAACCCATACGGTGAAGGTAGACCCAGATTTGTAAATATAACATCTGTGATCCCACTCAGTATTGTGTGTGATGTAATTGATGGAAGTTATCAGATAAACAGAGAAAGATCAAATCAGGCACAGCAGGGATATATTATGTATTCATTCACCGCTCAAGTATCCCCTGGGCGTTTGATAGTACAAGAGCCGATTCATCCCAAATATCTCCGATGTCATAATAAACAACTGACAAGAATGAATTTCAAACTTACGGACCAGAGTTCTCAGCTTTTAGATTTATCAGAAGAGAAATTACAAAGAAGTCTCTATATCAAATCTTAATGTCATGTTAGATTTCTTGATAAAAATGATCAAAAGAGATGAAAAGCTGACAAAAATTCTCGAAACAAAATAATTAATAAAACGTGTGACAAAAATGTTTTTTTTTAGTATCACGAGACGGATTTTTAGGGAATGTTTGCCAACTTTCATTTTCTATACTTGGAACTCATTTTCTATACTGAAAACCAGGCCAGTACGTTCGCTTTCTATAATCGTTTTTAATTATCTCACACGTGTTTCATACTCTTTTGATAATTAATATTTAATATTTTCTACTGCGTTAAAAACAGGTAAAAATTTCTTTAATTCGCTTGTATCCGCTAATGATTAGTAGACTGACGTTTTAATTTGTTTAATGAACTTGTACTTGGATGGTCGAGTATATTTATTAGTAGATATTAGTGCTTTTAAATACTCAAAATCAAAAAGAATTTTAATACAATTTATCTTATCCGATAATTATATTCTTTCACTTTTTTTGCTGAATCGGATTGTAGCTTAGTAATTTGACCAGGAGTCAGAGTAACAGTAAGGTGACTATACGAGGTTTATTCGAATGATTTAATTGTGTTTTAAATTTTCTACTGGTGAATCAACGACTTTCATTCGTCCACCAGCACCTTGAAGTAACATCGATTTATCACTGAGTATAACAGCTATCGTTCAGTACTCATCATATGCCCCGGACGAGTTACACGAGCTCGGTAGTGTATATCAATAATAGTCTGTCTGGTTAAAACAAGATGTTCTAACGAAAAGTAATAAATCGGATACAATTTCATAAAATCTTATTATGATATTTGCAGACCAGTATCTACATTCAGATCATGTCCCATAAATGTCAGCAAACAATGATATGCACGTGATATTTGGTTTTGTTCAAAATTAGGTAAAACATCTTCAGATGGTTCTTGTTTGCCTTTTGTTCTTAATGAGATCTCGGGAACACCCAGTTGGTCAAATATCATGTGACACCGCTCTTGAGAACCTGTCCAATTAACATTTTGTAAACAGCTCCGGTCGCCTAGTGGTTAGAGCGTTCGCCGCGGAAGCGGGAGGTCGTGGGTTCGATCCCCAGCCGAGTCATGCCAAAGACTTACAAAAATGGTACTAACAGCTGCCTCGCTTGACGCTCAGCATTAAGAGGTTAGTGTTAGGACTAGTCGGCCTGGTGTCAGGATATTGTGACTGGGTGGGACATCATGCTACATGTCTGCGGCATGATGCCTCAGTGCTAGACATCACTATAAACTGCCTCACAGCAGACATCGTAGCGATATGACTGAAAAATTGTTAAAGCTACGTTAAAAATCCTAATCAAACAAACAAACAAACATTTTGTAGTGCAACAAATATATGTTGTTGCGCAGAAACACCCTGCTGTGGTGCCATATGCCATGTTAATATACCATTAACAGTACTCTGAATGCTATCAGTCGTTGCTGTTAGCAACGATAACAAGGATGTATCACCTGTATCCATACATAACTATAATCGGCAGCGATCGAAGGATCCACAATGAGAGTTTTGTTATATTTACCTTACCATCAGCAACACCAGTACCACGCCTGATTGCATCATTATCATCACCCTTTCTTACCAACACTTCTGTATGTTTAGCTCCAAACATAACCTTTCTAACATGTCTACAAAACACAAATATATGAGACAGTGGAATTGCACATGAAAATATTTTATGATCACCTGACAGCATTGCTGCACGCGTTGCAAGTCCTACGTTGTAGGTAGCACTAACTTCTTTTATATCAAAAGCAGCAACTGGTCTAGGTTTATGTTCACAATCATCTCGTTGTAGATAAAATGCAGTATTCCGTGATGTCTGTAATTTAATATACTGAATATGATCAGCATTATCAGTAATATCTTTTGCAAACATCATTGATGGACCGTCTGATCTTGTATAATAATCAGAATATCTCGCTAAGCCCAATATTGTTTTAGCAACATCGACATCTTTCTGAATAGATTCAATCTTTCTTCCATGATATATATATATATATATATATATATATATATATATATATATATATATATATATATATATATATATATATAGCGCTACTAAACCGAACCATAATCCCGTTATTAAGAAAAGCAACTCGCGCATACTCTGCATATGGTGTATTAGCTGCAACATTTGTTACAAGTTCTCTTTCTACTTCAATAAGTGCTTAAGCGGGTAAGAAATATTTACGTGTATCCTGACCTTGAAGTAAATTTTTTCCTCGTTGATCTGGTTGTATTACGTTATAAGAATAACATTGATATTCACGTTCGGATCCATGTTTGAGAACTTGTGTGAGTATTTCAAACGCTGTGTCAGATAACTGTTTGAACATTTTATTATAAATACCTCGATCTAAATCGTGATTTCGTTGACCTTGTCAATCCACTTCCTGCTTTTAAATTTCCAATAATATTTTTCTTTGTACTTGTTCAGTTCCTGGAATCATTAATTCTATTAATTTTTTTTATCTTAGGCGTCGTTTATTATTTTTACTGACATTCGCAGGCATTATGTCCGTATAAGGTAATTGTACTAACTGCGGTTTTCGTCGTATTAATTTCGCTAATCTTTCCTTGAATGCAGAAAACGAAATACCGACAATATTACCAATAGCACCAAGAGCTTTTTTGCCGATAACATTAATATCTTTCATCGATAATTGTCTTGCGATTGGTGTTATTTGGGGAGCCATTCTTGCAATTAACCCTTGAATAACATTACCAAGACCATCTCCGTAAATTGTTGTATAAACAGGTAATCGTGTTACTACTCTGACCATAGTCGGTTTACGATGCTGGTTATGTAAGATCATCTTATAGTGTTATCTATATATCTATCCAGACTACAACCCCGTGTCGCTGTGGTAACCATCAACGAGTTCATCAATAAATTCCAGATATATTCCAATATCCATGATACCACCTTGTAATTGTCGTCGACAAATATCAGGAGCTTAACTAATATTTTCTGGTTCCTATGAGAATTTCTAATCGTAATATATCTGAACGAATATTATTAGCAAAGGCAATAAGACCACTTCTTGTAGAAACATCACTTCTAGTTGTATAAGGAGCATCGGAAAATCCTTCTGCAGGAGGTACTCCATATACAATATTTCTCATGCGCTATACCTTCTTTTTGAGGTTGAGTAAATTGATAGGTATGATTTTGCTTAGAAGCGCTTTGTCTTTTCTTTTGCTTTTTCTTTTGTTGTTTTTGGCCTTGTAGTTTTTCTGCTTTATATTTTTCATATTGACTAGACACTCTATTTATCGCAACGACATATTTTATCTAATATCCACTTTTTATTGTTGATTGGACCCACGTTAGCTTTAATTTTCAAAAATACATCAACCCAGTGTTGTATATTTTTAATATTTTTTTCATATTCCGGTTTCAGCATTCTTGTTCTATTTTTATTAGTCGTAACAACAAGAGATGGAAATTTATCTGGATCAGTTTTATCGATAGCTGATAAAGCATCCACAGTAAATTTATTGCGTAATTATTCGACTTTTTCTTCATTAGATTGTTTTGAAGTTTTGCCGGATGAGGAAGATTTTGTAAAAGTCTCGATGTTTTTCCAGTTCTTGTTGCTATATTTTCAAATTCAGGAAACTGACTTATTTTTCTTCTTCTCCTTCTTTCCATTATATAACGTCTTTACTAATTGCATTAATAGGTTTGAAATAAATGTTCTGTGACTTCTACAATATCAACTTTAGATTCCAGGCGTTCTTGTAATTTTCGCCTGACAGAATTACGGACTGGTATAAATTTCTAAATCGCTGCAAATCTATGTCGTGCCAATCCAGTTGTTAACGATTCACCAAGCATTAGTGATATATGATGTGATTTAATTCATAGCAGCAACGGGCGCGACCTCCATAGGTAAACATACGCGTATAGTAATTAAAAAATGATGACAAAATGACAGTAATCCGTAAGAGACACTCTTGGAGAGAAATACTTGGTTAGTTAGAAGCTTTATTATGTGTTTTTGGACATTATTGTATTGTTTTCACATGAAGATTTAATTTAACAAATAGACGTCTCTAAAATATGGTCTGTTCGCTACCTCCATTGCTAATATGGTTGCATTAGCTGAAATGAAACTAGAGTATTTCGACCTAAACTCAATGTTCATTGAAGCAATCGTTTCCCAAACTCTCGCCACTGAAATGATGAACTGTACTGTTGATTTTTTAACATCGCTAGGATCGGAAACTAAGTAATATAAAAGAGAAAATACGACTACGTTTTGTAAAAATCAAACAATAATTTATCACCAAAGAAAACAAAGTGATAATGTAGAAGAACGTACAGGAATGTGAATTCAGTCATAAAAGAATCAAAAGTTCGATCCCCAGTCTTAATGAATAAAGTTTAAATTATTTTGAGGGCAGAATGTTTGTGTATCTTCAGATTTGAATGTACTAATGTACCAGAAGCCTGAAGGGTGATGATGGACAAACAGCCTTCCAATTAATAAAAAAATATTATCTAAGCTGTCCTTGAAAGAATTCCCAATAATTCCATATTAATCTTTTTGGCATTTTGAATGCAGTTTACCACCATCATGTCTGTGGTTCCTGGTTCTTACATGAATCCACACTATCTCTCTGGCAAAATACCTTGATCGATACAATTCACTATGCAATGTATTAGAAATCTGGCGATGATTTTGGCAGTTATTGACAGTAAAGGGATGAATCGATGCTTGTCGTAGGATTTTCCATCGCCTTACCGCTTGACCTCACCGATGGATGCACCCTTGTACTGCTAAGGTATGGCCTAATGAGTCTAAGTTGACTGTAAGAGTTCGGTCAGTTTAGATATCATGTGCAAGACTCGGGGTTTGGAGACTAATACTGGTATACCATCGCTTTAAGGTCAGTTTCCATTTTACAAAAGAGCAATTGCTCTTTCAGTTCCAGTTAGAGATCGAGAATAAGCAAGTGGTGTGTTGATCTTCACTTTAGACAGGCAATCGATTGCCTCCTCAATAATTATTATTATATAATTATATTATAATATATGCCTGTTGATTGAGAATGTTGGTGATGTGTTCCGCCAACATTTATGGAGTTTCGTTTCGTTGACAGTGAACAGCCTGCAGCTGTCAGCTTTTGATATTGTGGCCGGTTGAACGTCTTCAAAGTATCTCAGATGTTCTTCGTATCATTCTTGTATGCGTACAACAGATTTGTGTACGCCTTATTACTAATTGATACATGTCTGATACATATGCTAGTAACGTTTTTCAGAAAAAAGTCTACTTCCACTGTAATGTACACCTTGAAGGAGTTCATGAATGTTTAAAGTGTGAAAGACTCATAAATCTGCGCTTCTGGTTCAACTAGTATCATGAAATCCATAAGAGTGTTGGCAAGTATTATTTTCCACTTTGTTATATACATAACTATCTGAAACATACTAATTCCTGTTTTGAGAAGTAACGAGAAAATGAATAGCAAGAACAATCATCAGCGTCATCAACTGCTGCTTCAGGAAATCTGCGCATGTGCATCTGTCTGGACTTAAAATTAAAGAGGTTACATAACGTTACTTGAACGAACGCCTTTTGACTACAGATGAAGCCTTTTTAAACAAACTTTCTCGTAAAACTTTTAACTGATTCTGTAAGTTTCCTTTTCGGCTAGGGATTAGTAGCACATAATGCTCTTGCCGACCAGAAAGAAAACGAAGCTGGAATAATATGGTAGTGGAACGGACTGCAATTGAGAGAGTTTTGTATAGTCAGCATTTTTTAAAAACGATTTAGCTTCTAAAATAATATTCAAACATATAGAGAGAAAGAGAGACAGACAGACAGACAGACAGACAGATAGACTGACAGTGCACCTTTGCGTTCATAAATTAATCTTTCTCTGGTTAATATATGCTACAGTTCAAACCCAGCGAATCCATCAATATATCGGTCCTCGAGGATTTGGATAGACCCTGAATGCGTTTTAAATTAAAACTGCGATATGTCTCTCACACTTGAAAATCCTATTTGATAAGACTGAACAACGTAACCGAATCATAATATGTTCATTACATCACGACACGTAGAAACATTGTTCTTCCAGGAAACATCGTAAAGCTATCAAAATATATATATTTACTACGTTTTAAAAGCTAAACACAGCCTATTTAAGTATTCGTATTGCTCTTCTAATATTATTATCGCCTTGTCTGAATTTTGAGAGATAATTACACCTAAATGTTTGTTTACATTGATCTCAAAAGGCCTATGAAAAACAATTCATTAGTGTCTTTTACAAAGATCAGAAATTAATCCGTTCAATACAATTATGTTAGTTTTCCAAGAGTATTATCAGAGTTTTGTTTAACTGAGTAATCCTATGACACTTAGAAATTGCTGGAAGGAACGAAATTGCCCTGAAATTATCTGATCACATTTGTGTGTGTTACATCCCTTGAATACGGAACTCTTCCTTCCAGGGCCTTACCTTAGATGTACTGAAACTTCAAAAGTGCATCATTGACTCTTAATTATAATGTGGTATTAAATGATATTGTCATATCTCTCTACCTTGTTATGGTCAACGTCAAAGGGTGTCATCGAGACGTAATCAACTTTAGGTGTGAAAATTATCTCATTTCTTACATGTTAGTTCCACTGGTAAACATGTCTTATTTTCTTCATTATTTAGAAGAAATATAGCACTAGAAGTAATTTCTTCATTTATGGATATTGTCTGACATGTTTGCTATGGACTGCATTCTTACTGCCCCCCAGTTGACATTATTAAGTTCATATCAACCTAAAACTGAGCATCAATGTCAGAAACTCTCTTAATTCAAAAATGCAATAATGTTGTCGAATGGTTTAATATTACTGACTGGAAGAACCTTATTACTGCAAAAGTAAATAGTCTGATTACGTCTTTATGAAAGGGACACATTGGTCTTTACCAGCGGGAGTAACTTCTCGTATGAAAATGAGATTATTATCAACGTAATTGGAGTATTGTTCAATTGTTTTGTTATATTCCTTTCCCCCAATTAGCATTCATTCAACTGCAGTTCGTTTTAAGGCCATTACTGCAGGATAAATCAACATCAGCAACATAGCTTTGAGCTTCGATATGGTATATCAATGGCATATTTTCTCAGTGTCCAGGACGTAGAATTCATAGGACAAATAGAGCAGACTAACTCACACTAAATATTGAACCCAGCCAGGAAAACGAGACAAAAAAGAGGGAAATATGTTATTACTTGTGTTTGATGAAGGTAATATCGGATTTGAGTGGCAATTTACCAACAAAGTAGCTGCATCCAAATTCAAGATGCACAGGATAAACTGATATAGGTTTATTTTAATATACTCTGAAGAAACTTCAGATGTGTTTATGGCACGCGAAATGACTTAAAAACTGAAAACAAATGTAACATTTGGAAACTTGAACACAGTAACTAATATTGCATTGTAAACAACGGTAACCGGCATCAAATCTTCATTAGTTATAACATTCCATGTATTGGTAAGACATCCCTTTCTCTCAATGATTTTCATCTCTATATGTTGCTTTCGTCAATTATAGCGTGTGACACAAAATTAGGGTCCATAATATTAGGAGACCGAAGTTGCTCTTACACGTTTCATTGGTCTAATTTACCACACATAATTGTGTGATTTGGATATTTCATTCAGCTTTAACACTTTTTCAGTCATATCGCTACGATATATGCAGTGTGGCAATTTATCCTGATGCCAATCGCTGGGACATCATGTTGCCGGCATGTAGAATGATGTCCCATCCAGTCACATAATGCTATCACCAGGCCAACCAGTCATATCATTAACCTCTTAATGCGGAGCGCCAAGAGAGGCAGCTTTTAGTACCATTTCCATGTTTGTCTTCACATGGCTGCAGTCTGAAAAAGGTAACGCATGTCATAGTAACAGCGACCATGCCATCATGAAACTATCGAATCATCACGAAGCATATATCATATCAACCAAACTCTGCCCTAATCTATCACGCGCCGCCATTGCCGACTATGTCAAAAACATTTGTCAGGTTGATGAATGTCGTGGCATTTCTCAAGGAGCTGTCGACTGCCATATATGTTGTCCCTCGTGTTTTACTTAAGCCACACTGACTCTGGGATCCAATAATCGATGTGACTTATAATGGGATTGATCAGAATTAATGAGAGGATTTTGCCTGCTACTGAAAACAAGGAGTTGTCCGAATCTTGGAGCAAGATTGTCCATTTGCCTTTCCAATTATAGAAGTGGACGATGGCTTCAACTCCTGGTGTATGCCACCTATTAATAGTGTATATCTCAGAGCGTGTCGTAGAAAAGTCTTTTTCATTTCATCTTGTAAGAATGGGTGATGGATGCGTCCTTATTCGTATGTGGGACATCCAACTGAGTCCACTTTGACTGGATGAGCTCATTCAGTGTCTGTACCACGTGTGAGTCTCCAGTTTTGAAGAATATTGCTGGTGTCACACTGCTTGAGATGCCATGTAAGTTGACACGAATTTCCCATTGAAATAAGACACAAGGACACAGTGACCCTTTCAAGAGTGCTCTTCACACTCACCGTTTTCGGCGACTAGAACAAACTTAAAGAGATAATTATCATTCGTACCTTAAATATATTCTTAATATTTTATTTTCTTCCACATTCATTGTTTTTGTTGTTTGTTTTTCTGTAGTCATATCATTATATATCTTGTAAGACCCTTATAGCTACTAAAGATTAGGCGCTATAAAAAGCCCTCATTATTGTTTTTATTATTAGGTCTTAACAGTAATTAAAACTAAACTAAGATTAATTAAAGAATTTACTCTAATGGAGTGTCTGTGTGAATAGCCGTTATCTAAACATGGTAGATTTGATCTCCTGAAATATTTTATATTGCAAATTAATCAACCTCTCGTCAGGATTGTCTTTAAACAGTCTAACATTTTTGAAAAAAGTCATACCGTAGTAATCAATGAAGCGAACTGATATATACGTGAATAGTTTCACGTTTAGGAAATGCAAGTCGCCGACTTCAACTTCAAAGTACTAATACATACATTTCAGTAACGGAGTCGAACCACTACAAAAATGAAGAAGTGACCGCATTTGCCAAAAGGTAATTTGAGGATTATATACCCATTTCATCGTACTAACAAAACATTTCCAGCTAAATATATTATATCTCAAGCATTCAGATGCACAAATAATCGTTAGTCAACCGATTTAGTGCCTGACGTATCCACAATACAATCTAAAAAAATGAATTGTCCAATCATCTGACATTTTGGGTTTCAAGCATACATGTATCATTACCATGACCATATCTATTTTCTATACGTTTTCTTTACATTCTATAACACTAAAATCGATAATAGTATTAGATATGAATTTGTTTGAGAACGTTTTGCAATACTAACACAAATGTTCTAAAGCTAAGCTGATTTACTTGCATTAAGTAGAAATATGCTGATGTTAGGAAAGACCAAACCCAAATGTCTTATACGCAGTGACTGCACTGACGAAGTTAGCGGTCGATGTTGGTTAAATCTATAGTATTGTCAGAACAATATCGCTGATTTAATAGCAAGTTGGTGTATTTATTACAGTGCTTTTCTCTATCATAAATTGTTGAGTTTACAAATATTTTAATCTGTGCATAAATCAAAGGGATCACACAACATTTAACAACAGTTTCATTACCTTCTTCTGAACATGACTTCCATTAATATTTAGACTAACATAATTCAACGTATGATTGTTTATGAATACTATAATCGTACTGTTCTTGTTGATTATTTTGTTGTAGATGTCAACGCCATTTTTCAGCGCAAGATACGCTATAACCAGCGGCTAGTATCGATGTTGGAGGAAGAATCCCCAAAAATGCCCGGAGAGAACCACCGATCCATGAGAAGCTACTAGCAATCTTTATCACCTACTTTCACTGGCAGAGCCAGATACTCAAACCCACCATACAGAGGTGAGACGGCAGTTTTCCATATTTCAATTCGGCTACTCGGGGGCATCCTTTAATAGTACTGGTGATATGTTCGTTCGATATTGCCTTGTCGAACATTTTTAACATAACCTATACGGAAGTAATAATAATGATGATGATTATCATCATCATCAGTCTGATGACCGAGTGAGCTCGCCGCGGCACTGTGCTGCTGAACATCTGACCAGTTCTCTCCAGTTGTCTCGATCATGTGCCAATGCCTGTGTCTCCGGAAAACGTGTCCTGGTCCAATATGTGATGGTGTCAGTCCACATTTTTCTCTGTCTATCTCTCCTTATGTCACCCTGGAAACTGTGCTGTAGTACTGTTGTGGACAGTCTTTTTGATATAGTGACGTAGCCATACCATTTCAACTTTGTCTTTTGAAACGGTGGTGAGAATGATTTCATATAGGCCTACCTTGTGCCTGATGGTGTTATGCACTTCTTTATTTGTGATGTGTTCCATGTAAGAGAAGCCAAGGATGGTTATGTAGCATCTTAGTTCAAAAGCCTGGAGTTTTCGTTGTAATTCTGCTGTCAGGGTGCACGCATCAATACAACAATATTGAGATAACTAGTGCTTTCAATAGTCTGGTGTTAGTTTCAAGACAGATGTTCTTGTCTTTGCTATGAAATAGCTGCCTTTGTTTGTGCTGCTCGTGACTGAAGCTATCCTCTTCATCCCTCTTCGATATTTATGGAACCAAGATATTTGAACTGGCTCACTGTTTACTCCTGTCCACTGACTTATATCTTGACTGAGATTTTTTTGTCAATATTTACCATCAGCTTTGTCTTTTCAGCACTAATCTCTATGACAAATCTGGAAGATGTTTCATTCAGGTTCTCTATTAATGTGGCAAGCTCGTCTACACTGCCTCTCAGCCCATCAGTGTCGTCTGCAAATCGAAGGTAGGTGATTTTACGCCCTCCAATACTGACTGTCCCACAGCTGCTTGCATGGGCTTCGCTCATGATGCGCTCTAAGTATATCTTGAAAAGAGTAAGTGGGAGGAGACAGTCTAGAAGTAATGCAACTGTTGTTTGGAAACAGTTCCCCACAGAACCTTGATTAATTACTGCACTGGTACCCTTGGCATACAACTGATTGATGGTATTGGTCAACTTTTCACCCATGTTATACTTCTTTTTTGTGACCCAAAATGCATCATGCCACACTCGTATCACATTATTAACCCGGCATATGTTTTGTGTTAATGAATGAATTGTATGAAATAAAATATCGTTTTCGCCGCAACAATAAAGTACAAATACAATGATTTCAAAAATACAATCTGAAGTTAACAACTGGCGTGACGTATCCACCTTTAACAATTTATGTTTTCCCATGATCAGAAAGTGTAGGATTTAAGCACACATGCCTGTACGCTTGGCACGTTATTCCTGAAGCAATATATACTTTAAGGTGCACTCCCTTATGAAAGGCTATTTCACATACATACATACCATCATACGTACATGCATGCATACATACATACATACATACATACATACATACATACATACATACATACATACATACATACATTGCACATTAAAAAAAATAGAAATTGTTCGAGGCGTCAAACAGTGATGAATTTTTACGCTAAAAAATAAATAAAAATATACATTTCTGAAAACGTTGCTCTTAATTAATTATTCCACTTCTACAAAGAAATAAAATTGCAAATTCCCGTTCTTTAGAGTATATTATCAGACAGGTGAAACTATTAAAAAGGAATACTTATTCGTCTCTTAGAAAACAGACACGGAAAATGACAAGGAAGGAACGCATACCATTCAATCAAATCAGACCGTATTACAAACCACATGTGGCCAAACTATCTCAAATACTACGGTCATGCAGGTTTATTTTAATGAATCTAAAGAAGAGCATTTCGTGCCATATTCTATAGTTCCTGTAGAAGAGGGATAGTTCTGGCTGATATAGAACATCCGAGTAAAGAAAACTGGCAATATGCATTTCACGATACTCAACTTTTCCGTGATTGAGCATGTACGGATTCTACAGTGGATTATTACCAGAAGTTGTATTAATAAAAATAGATATAATCATATTTTTTGCTTCCAGTCCGTGTCCAATTTATGGAATTACAAGATATGTCACATGATGAAAACCACAATAGTAACCGAGTTCAAAAATCAGTCTGTAAGCATTTGTATTAGAAGTTGTTCGCAATATATATATATATATATATATATATATATATATATATATATATATATATATATATATATATATATATATATTAAGGGGGGAGCAAATTCTAAGGGTCAGAGGTCGTTTTTGCAACGATACGTCATTTCTGTAAAAGCTTTGGATTACGTATCGTTTCTGGGTCAAAAATAAATTGTGTCTCAAGATGAAGAAGTAACGATGGTACGTTAATTAAGAAATGTGATGTTCATAAAGTGTTCAAAAATATCCCACATACCGACTCGAAAGCCAAAATGTTGCTATTGCAGTAAGTACAATCTATATTGGTGATATTAATGTGAGCGGGTGTTCCTTAATCTTTTGAGTCCTATAGTCCGATTCCGAGTTGATTTGTACACGATATAATTGAACGTAAAATCATTAAAAAGAAGTTAAAAACGGCGGTCGTCGGTATCGCAAATGCTCAAACACGTATCACCGCTTTATCGTTATTGAATGTTCTCAGAGAAAGAATTTAGAGAAAGAGTTTTAACACATCCAAAGAATATAACCAGCCGAATCGGAAACCAGATAAACACTTAACTGTTAAGACCCACGTGTTCAAAGTTACATAAATTATTTCGCCCGCTGTATAAATGGAACAAAACATCACCTCACATCCACAATGCATCTAACGTTGGCATAAGAAAACTTCTCAAGATCTGCAATGCTTCCAATACAAATTCTGCTAGTACTCATGAGTTGTACCTCCGTTGGAACAGCCATCTTGGAAAATGTGGGTGAAGCCGACTTGGACGCAGTTCGTATTCGGCTAGAAGATGAAAAGGCCAGGAGACTTCTTTTGGAAAATGACGTTGAGGTTCTGATGATAAAAGTTGAAGAGCTAAAAAGAGGGTCTTCTCAAATATCTGAAGAAAATAAAGGTATATACACACACACACACATATATATATATATATATATATATATATATATATATATATATATATATATATATATATATATATGGTGGGTGGTGATTTATATGGAGGATGGTGATGTATATGTCGAACGTTTTGTTCAGATGTGCCTTTTCGAAATTTGCACTTATCAGTGATTATCATTTATTGTCTAGATTTGCAAGTGGAGCTCATCTTTTACTGACCCTCTTGAACTATCTTATCATGATAGTTGGAGAAGAAACGTGGAGCCAATTTAATTCTTTCTCCATTTCTTGTCTTTACTGATTCTCAAATATTAAAAACATGAGCGCGATTAATGTTCTCTCGTATGATAAATCAAAAATGCTTTGCACTCAAAATTTTTGTATGCGTTTGACTGAGTTTGACATATCTGCATGTTAAGAGCTAAAGTTCGGCTGTTACTGCGTTCATTTTCATTTTCATTTTTAGTAAATGACGAAAAGGCAAACCTACTTTTACACCTTTTGCAGACCTTTTAGGTTCCATGAGACATATCGAAATATTTCTTACAACTCATATGTACTTATATTATATATTTCAGCTTCTCAAGGAAATGTGACTTCTCTTACAGCCTGCATTGCCTTTACTGCTTCGCTTTCCAAGGAGACTACATACGTTCCAGGACAGACGGTGATGTTTGACAACGTTAAAGTAAATGAGGGAAATTGCTATGATTCCTCTACTGGACGATTTCGTGCACCCTTTCGTGGACTGTATATTTTCTCTGTAACCATTCGGAAAGGTTCAGGCACAAATGTCCATATATCGATCATGAAAGACGACGTTGAGATTGGAAAAGTATTTGCAGGAACTTATTCATACGATTCAGGTTCTGTAACTGTGGTTACTGTAATGGAGAAGGGACAGGTGGCTTATGTCAAAGATAATTATAGTTCACCAGAGACTATCGAAGGAGACAACTGGGGCAGATTTACTGGTCTACTACATATCCGATATAATTAGATAAAATATGGTTTTAAAGAAGGAAACCACATTTCTTTGGAGAACAGTTTGAATAAATTCTTTTTTGTAATCATCCTACTTGTAACGTTGACCTATATTCAAATATTTGAACGCTGAGTCAAGTATTATAGCCGTTAAATTTCATATTTGTTTTCGATTTAATATACCTCTAATATTGCTCATTTTTAGGTACACATTTAGATGAAACGTGTTTCAATTTCCTTGATATGGCAACAAAGTGTGTCTAATTACAGATCAGAAGTCTGAGAACAACGTTTGTATATATAGTCTCTGGCTTTGCATAACGGTCATACAGGAAGTCTGTCTATATATTCACTTTAAGGGTTTAAGGCCCACGATTGGAAACGAATCCTTTGAAATATTTGTCACCATGAAGCAAGGCAATATTAAGCAAATATGAATAAAAGAGAATAGGATAGATTTCTATTGAAAAATTATTGCTAACCTTAAGATGCACCAAATAAATCCACTATCCCATATTACCACTCACAAATATATGGATTTTGCGAAAGGCATGCAGTGGGACAAATCGTGACATATGCTTCAATGGTTCTACTTTACGACACATCATCCTTATAAAATAACAATGCAGATGATGTATATATTCATCCATATGAACATCCTTGCATCACTCCATCCACTCATTTACGTGCATATCCCATCCGTTGATGAATTGAAACATTTATCCATCCATCTCCATGCATATTCATATCGCATGCTTAATATAGTTTTCAGTCAAATATTAAAGTATGATATCGTAATCTCCAGACATGATAACACCTAATAAATACAAAAACAATTACCACCTCTTTTTTCTTTATAGAACATTGTGAATCATTAACCAATATTTCTTCTCTCTAAATGTCTCACTAAATACTTCGATAATATAGTAAGATATGATTTCCGCCGTGGATCCTTGCAGATAACTCCGATGAAATATCAGTCAACATTATGTGGTCGTCTCTGATGTATTGAAACATCAGACAAGATAAAATTGTTCTGACAACAGAGTGTGTACTAGGAATCTTATAGATGTATCTTTTTCTTTACAATATGTTTGAGAATTATTTCGAATTTATAACTAACATATAGTGATTAGAGAGCGCAGTGGCAATACGAATCGATTGTACCAAGAAAAATGTATTTGATCGAAACTGTTCAGTTCCAAACATATATTAAAACATATTGTTAATTCGCAACTTTTCACGAACATTAACATACGACAGCCTGTAACATGCAAACACAAAACGGATCCCTAGGTTTAGAAGGAGTACGTTGAAGAATCCTGATAGAAACGATTCGTATGGAGTCAAATATGTAATGCATTAAACCAATCATTTATTGTTTTAGTAAAAATTAAGTGTTTAGCCATTTAGAACTTTAGAAAGAAAGCAGTCTTGTCCGATAGACCGATATCTATATATATATATATATATATATATATATATATATATATATATATATATATATATATATATATATATATATAAATTAATGTTTGTTTGTTTGTGTCGTATGCGTTCTTACACCGTTCATACGATTGCGATAAAACTTTGAAGAGTTGTTCTGCGCACGCCCGCGAAGGTTTCTGAATTAGTACAACCGTTTAAATCGTACAATTAACAAATGTGTGTATTTCATATAGTTTTGCGACATTTACCGTGTATTCACTGTTAACTGTAGGCGCCATAGATACGTCACGTGATCATACAGTAGGCGCCTTAAATACGTCACGTGAGCGAACACGGTCTGGATTGGCTGAAACTATGATGACGTAAATCAGCAGCTGTATGAAATTCATAATCGGGAGCGATACCTAATTTCGCGTGTGTTCGGTGTGAACTTTAGGCCTTCGGTAAGGTAACCACTTATTGTGGGCTCGATAAATAAAACTAAATAATCTGAGATGGTTTCCAGAGACCAGTCAAATAGTCTATTAAAACACACACACACTTTCTTTCTTTCAGTGGCATTGCAACGCATGCCAGGATTAAAACACAAACACATTCTTTCTTGGAGTGGCATTGCAACGCATGCCGGATACGTGCTAGTAGTTACTAAAATAAAGGTATCTATTTGTCAAATATGGACACCAGCATGACAATACTAGATTGGTTTTTTAAGTGGCGTACAGTGCCTCTTGCAAAGACTGACGCTGATATCAGAGACAGGCATATCAGATTCTAGAATTCGTTCCCTCACTGCTTTTGTCACGATTTTGAAAATGCCGGATGTCACATCGATCTCTTGCCTCTTTATATACCAAACCGTCACGTCCACCTCTTGTACCCTAGTATGCACTCCAGGCAGTACCATTTGTATCACGTGTTGTACAATTGTATACACTCCAGGCCCTCATATATGTCTCGTGTATCTAGCTTATAGTCTAGACTGTACCCGTATAATAACTCTGACTTTTTTATCCTTGCATTCTCTCAATCTGTCACATCTGTTTCTTTTATCCTAGAATACAGTCCTTGTTGTCATCTCTATTTATTGTATCCATGTATAAGCTCCATACTGGCACAAGTATCTGGTGTACTTTTTTTCAGTACAGACCAGGCTGTCACATCAGTCTCTCGTATATGGTCCAGGCTGTCACATCTTTCTATGATCTTTGTTTGCAAAAGTGCATAGTTTGCCGCGATTACCCTCTTCTGAACAAGAGCTCTTTCTATAGAATTAAAATTGTGGATGGAATAGTTGTTTAAAAAATATTATGTAATATCTATAAAACGAACATCGTGTTCAAAAGTTCAGGCTTAACCAAGTGATAAGATATAGATCTGAAGTGGAAAACATACTTTGGATTTACCTTCTATAAAGGGAACTGATAGATATACATAAATAGAAACCTAGGGATCAAATTCTCTCTTCAACATCCCAACGTCTCTAAGAAACACAAAAGATAATTTGACATTGTAACAAAAACAATAAACCCCGAAGAAAGAAGCAAGATTACAAAACGTTTTCTATTTGACAGGAAATATATCCGTTTACAAATACCTTTTCAATGAATGTATATTAGTTTTGAAACGGGGGTGAGAGGGAGAGATGCATATTTGATTATTTATATTTGACTAACATATGACAAATCATATAAATTTGATTCCGTCAGAAATACGTTCAAAGCGCGACCTACCCTTGGAGTGTATAAGTTTATATTAACGCAACAGAACGTTTGGTATATTTTAGGTTACGCGAAAAACAATATCATCAATCCGCGCTTCTGGTGGAATTGCAGTAACTATATCGTACATTTGAATGCATCCGTTGGTTCCTAAAATCTTCCATATTGGTAATTAAATAACTATTTAAAACATGTTTACTAACGTCTTTAGAAAAAAACATTCTTATCTCTTTTGTCTTTAATATACAGTCTCGAATATTGACGTAATCTTCAGTCTCGATTCTACTCCTCCTTTTCTGCTACTAATATTAATAATCAACAGTGCATCGTGAATTCGACCCGCGGCAGAGTTGTACCAAAGACTTACAAAACTGGTAATAACAGCTGCCTCGCTTGGCGCACAGCATTACGAAATAAGTGTTAAGACTGGTCGGCCTAGCATGAGGATAATGTGAAATGGTCGTACATCATGATACATCGCAGAGATATGACTAAAAACTGTTAAAGCTACATTAAAATTCCTGATCACACAATAATAATAATAATAATAATAATAACAACGATAACATCGTCATCAGGTGTTGCTCAAGAAAGATAAATGCATGTGCACCGTGTACTCTCTCTCTCCTTATAACTAATATGGATACATAACCTTAATTGAAACGAGAGTCTTTTGACCTAAACTCAATGTTCATTGAAGCAGGCATTTCTCAATGTTTCAACACTGAAATGATAAACTGCACTATAAGTTTTTTTTAGAATGCTAGGGTCGAAAACTAAGTAACAGAAATGAGATATTTCGAAAAAGGTTTGCAAAAATCAACAAATAATTTATCAACCTCGAATAAAAAGTGATAATGTAGAAGATCGTACAGCAAGACAAATTAAATCATAAATTAATATAAACGTTTGATCACCAGTCTTGATGAATCAGGTTCAAATTATTTTGGCGCTCGAAATAAAATCCAGTGCAGAAGGCGTTGGTGTGTCGGTAGATTTGAATGTACTAATGTATTAGAAGCCTGAAGCGTGATGATGGACTAACCGTTTTCCTATTAATCACAAAAAATATTATCTTAGCTGTCCTTGAATAAATTCCCAATAATTCCAAATTAATCTTTCCGTCATTTGATATGGAGTTTACGACCGTCATTTATGTCGTCCCTGGTCCTTACATGAATCCATACTATCTCTCTGGCAGAATACCTTGATTGATACAATTCACTATTATAAGACCTTTGGCGATTATTTTGCCAGTGATTGACAGTAAATGGATGCCCCAATGCTTGTCGAATGATTGTTCCTACCGCGTGACCGATACGATTGATGCATCTTTGCACTGCTACGGTATAGTTTCCTGAGTCGCAGGTGAGTGGAAGATTTCGGTCAGTGTGTTCATGTGAAAAACTCAGGTTATTGGATACAACTACTGGTATAACATTGTTTAAGGTCATTGGCCATTTTACAAAAGAGCAATTGCTCTTTCAGTTTCAGTCAGAGTTGGAGAATGATCAAGTGGTAGGTTGTTATTCACTTTGGACAGGCAATTGATTCCCTCCTCACTAATATATGCCTGTTGATTGAGGATGTAGGTGATGTGTTCTACCAACATTTATGGAGTGTCCTTTCGTTGACAGTGACCAGCGTGCATGTGTAAACTCTTGATATTGTGGCCGGTAGAATGTCTTCAAAGTATCACAGACGTTCTTCGCGTCATTTTTGTATGCGAAAAACAGAATCTTGTAGGCCTTATTACTAAGTGATATATGTCTGACACACATGTTATTAACGTTTGTCAGAAAACAGTATACTTCTGTTGTTCTTCTTGAAAGTCGAATGGATCCGCCGCGTTAGTTTGGTATCAAGCGTAGAATGCTTCTCGTTGTTTGGTAAGGATGTGACGGGGTCGTACTACTGTGCCTCAGGCAAATGGGGTCGACAAGCGTGTTGATTGCCTTTCGTATTGAAAAAGTGTGGAAAATAGCCTTTAGCCTTTTCTGGCATTCCAAACGTTTTAGGCATTCGAGTCAATGGCATGGCCAAGTAACTTATTGAATCTATAAATCACGCTTGACACACGTGCATGGAAATGATTTTGGCTCCGTTGAAAGTCACTTTCGGACGTTCGGTTCTCTGTTCCGTATATTATCACAAAAGAAATTACCCATCATATTCCGAGACACAGTGAGCCAATACCGTAGCATACCGAATACAATCTACATAACGTTCGATGTCTTCTTCACTCCACGGCTCGTCCATGGCGTTTATGATGCAATCGTTTCATTTTGACTGCAAAAGGTCAAATGACTACATTTTAAACGCCATGACCCCCTATATATTCATGTCAGACCAGTGTATACTTAAAGGGTCAGTGTCTTCTCTTCCAGTATTTATTTCACTTTCAAGATACTTGTTATATATGTCAGAAGAAAGGGTATAGATATGACTGCAACGGATGCTGAAAAACAAAAAATACTTTCATGTATAGATCAATGTGGTAAATCATCATTATCGTGGTTGACAATGTCTACAGATAGCATTCAAAGTAATGCTAATGGGTTAGTTACATGGCATATAGCATCACAGCAAAGTGTTTCTGCTCCACGACATATTTTCATTACTTTTCAAAATATTAACAGATTATACTCTTAAGAACACAGTTATATGATATATTACTAACTCGGTGTTTCTGAAGTATCTTTAAGAATAAACGTACATCAAGAACCAGCTGATGATATATTACTTAATTTTGATCAAAAGCATGTAGCATGCGCATACCATCGTTTAATGACTTTTATGGGACGTGATCAAAATGTTGATCCTTGTTGGAAAATATCACAATCCGATTTTACAAAACTGTCTGAATAATTATTTTTCACTTGAACATCTTGATTTAGCTAGATTATCTGTCGTTGATACACATTTTCGTGCTCGCGTAAATATAGGAGTTATAACTGATTACAGAGCAATTACAGTTATTCTCAGCTATAAAGCAATGTTACTTGAAGGCGTTGATATAGAAATGAGAGTCATTGATGCCCAGTAGAAACTCGAGATATTATACAAATATCATATATTCACGTTAAGGTCACCTTGACTCCTGATCAGATAAAACATATACAATCAAATCGTGCAAGAAAATGCGGAACAAAAAAAGCATTGAAGAAAGATCAAATTGCTAGCGACGATCGAAATACGTTATCATTATCCAAAACACAGCTCAAACACTTCATTAAAGCCTTAGAATTAAATTTGGGAGTTCATCTTCATCGTTCTCTGAGTTTCATTAAAGACTCAATAAAACTAGTGGCATATTTTCACTCTTCGTAGCTTTGCCAGCGTTAATAAATAAAGCAGCCTCATCAATTTCAAAAAATGCTGCATTTGACATTTTAAGTGGTACTACCGGAAAGGTTAGTAGTATGCTTGTTGATAAAATAATAGAGAAAGATTTAATAAAGAGGGAAAGGACTAAGATTAAAAAAAGAGGGAAAGGATTAAGATTACCAGGAACTCGTCTATATGAAAAGGTCTGTCACTTCCCGGGACACTTCGTTGATATTTCCAAAGTCTAATTTTGATTTAACGGATTTTGCTGAAAATTAAAAATTAGAAATTTACAGGTGTTTTTATGTGCGATACAATACGTAACCAGTACAAAAATGTTGAAACCGGTATAAAAATAGTTCTGGTCCAGGACCTCCATGGGTTGCATGCGCATTGATCCATGTGGAATTGTTTATTTGATTCATATGGAATGTCGACACACACAATAACGTATCCACCAATATGTGACCTTCACGGCAAATGTGACAATTGCTGTATTAGATGCTGTATCAAAATCAACCAATCCACCTCATTCACGAGTATACAAGTAACCCCTATCGTTTTACACAGATCTTACAAATATAATGGTCTTACTCTAAACAACAAACAAAATAAACGGATTATCGCACATCGATAGTGATGAAATATCTCAATGTTCAAATCTCGCAAATGTGGATCAAAAGAAGTTGCTGTATTTCATCATTAGGAAGGAAGACTAAAAAAGAATAATCTTTCATTAAGAGCTATTATTGTCAGAAGTATTGAAGTAACCAAAATCAGCATAGCTGTGTTTGATAGTAACGGAAAATGTAAGCCCGGTGTTGTTATGTCAACGATATTAGACAAAAATCTAGTACTCTCACTAATTATAAAAGTACTGGTCTTGGAGAATAAAGAATCAAGCAATAGAGACTTCCCAATGATGAACTCGTTAAAGACAATCAATGTAATCAATCTTAGATCTGATTATACTACTCACATAAACACGTTATTGAGATTTTGCTGAAACGTAAACATGAGCATTAACGAGTTTTACGTAAGTCCAGCAGTCGTTGATATTAAACTCGTTAACATAAAAAGATCATCAATAACGTAAAATATACGGTAGTGTAATGATCAGTAGTATGGTCGCCACTCAATAAATCCATGAGACATCACGCTAAAGGTAAACAGGTTATCCGTACTAGGTGTTGCAGTATTTACAATATCTACTACAATACCACGGTTTAAGCTGCTAAACAAATCTTCTAGATTTATCTTGTTGCTGTTGGAGATAATCGACGAAGTAACATTCGAAGTGGAACCTGAAGATAAAATATTCGGTTTGATTTAGCATTGGTGTCTTGAATTAGTCGCTAAACTACTACCTAGTTAAATATAGTGATCTACCCAGTCAACGTGCAGCATTACAGGTACAATCAGGTACATGAATGACAAAATGACTATACAGAACAGTTTAAACATATCGCAGACGTGTAGTTGTCGTTGACACAATTATATATTAGACGTCCGCTGTTATCACTGAAACTGGCGTATTGCTATCAACAATAACAATGCCATCACTAGGAGTGGTGCCAATTTGTGTTTCTGTTGCAACAACATTTGCTGATGTTCTTAATACCATTGCCAAAACATCTACAAGTAGCGAAAATACAAAATACTCTAGTGTACTCCAAATTATCTTCATTGATATCATCAGGTCTTAGAGCTGGAATAATAGCTAATAATCCCTAGCCAATATCTCTTCTCTCTAAATATCTCACTAAATACTGCAGTAATACAGTAAGATAATGATTTTCTCCGTGGATCCATGTTTATAATAGTTCTGACAACAGAGTGTGTAATCAGAATATTTCTAATTGTATCTTTTTCTTTACAATATTTTGGAGAATTATTTCAAATTCATAACGACTAATATAGTCGTTAGAGAGCGCAGTGGCAATAAACATAGTTTGTAGCAAGGAAAATGTATTTTCTCAAAACTGTTCAGTCTCAAATCTCGCATGCATGCTTTTTAAAGGCACAGCTGACTAAAACATCCGACATCTTCATCCCCACCCAACACACACACACACACACACACACATGTATATATACACCTTTGTTGGGGTCCCCGAGTGGCCGAGTGGTCTGAAGCGCTCTCCGTTACGGATCACTGCCGTCTCATATCTGTGGTTCGAGTCTAAGATTCGGCTAATGCAGTTATATGAGAAAGTTTGCCAGTAGCTTCTCGCGGGTCGGTGGTTCTTTCCGGGCATTTTCCCGGGTTCTTCCTCCACCAGTAATTCAGGCCGCCATGTATAGCCTATCGTGTGCTGAAAAAAGGCGTTAAACCCTAAAAACAAACAAACAAAACACCTTTGTTGTCTTCAGATATCTTCTCCGTTATACATTGTTGAGTTTACAAATCTTTTAATTTGTGCATAAATCAAGGGGATCACACACAATTTTAAGAACAGGCCCACTTCCTTCTACTGAACACGACTTCCATTAAGATTTGGATTCACATAAATTCAACGATAGCTTGTTTAAGAATTCTTGAATCATAATGTTTTTCTTGTTGTTGTTGTTGTAAGTTGTAACGAAATTTTTCAGCAGAATATAGGCTATACATGACACCAGTATCGATGGTGGATGATGAAACCAACAAAATACCCGGTGAGAACCACCGACCCATGATAAGCTACTGGCACACTTTCTCACGTACCTGCATTGTTGGAGCCAGAGATTCGAACCCACAGAGACAAAGGTGAGCCGACAGTTTTCCGTAACGGCGAGCGCATAAGTCCACTCGACCACTCGGGGGACCCTTTAATCGAACTGATGATATGCTTCGTTTAATATTGCCTTGTCGAACATTTTTAACATATACTATACAGAAGTAAAGTTTTCATCATCATCATCATCATCATCATCATCATCATCATCATCATCATTCTCTTGATCTAGTGTGGTCGTCGAGGCAGTGCTGCTGAATATCTGACCAGTTCCTTCCACTTGTCTCGAGCATGTGCCAATGTCTCCGCAACACCTTTCCTGGTCCATTCTGTGATGTTGTCAGTCCACTTTTTTTTCACTCCCAACCTGTCCTTCTGCCACCCTGGACGCTGCGCTGCAGTACTGTTGTGGATAGTCTCTTGAATCTAGTGTCATGGCTATACCATTTCAGGTGTCTCATTTTAACGGTGGTGAGGAGGTCTTCATATTGGCCTACATTGTGCCTGATGGTGTTGCGCACTTTTTCATTTGTGATGTGGTCTATGTAGGAGATGCCAAGGATGGTTATGCAGAATCTCATTTCAAGTGACTGGATTCTTCGTTGTCATTATGCTGTCATGGACCAGGCCTCACATGAGTACAAAATGGTTGAGATAACTATACATCTATACACGTACAATATTAAATGCTCTCTCTTTCTCTCTCTCTCTCTCTCTCTTTCTCTCTCTCTCTCTCTCTCTCTCTCTCTCTCTCTCTCTCTCTCTCTCTCTCTCTCTCTCTCTCTATATATATATATATATATATATATATATATATATATATATATATATATATATAACTATCTATATGCCTGTCTATCCATCCATCCATCCATCCATCCATCCATCCATCTATCTATCTATCTATCTATCTATCTATCTATCTATCTATCTATCTATCTATCTATCTATCTATCATAAAGCATTTATATAAGTCTGTTATTATGTTATATTAATTAATTTATCTACGTATTTTTTTGAGGTTCTGATGTTAAAAGTTGAAGAGCTGAAAAGAGGATTTTCTCAAATATCTGAAGACATCAAAGGTATACATATATATATATATATATATATATATATATATATAGTGGCTGGATGGGGACTTAGATGTCGGAAGATTTATTCAGCTGTGCCATTGCGAAGTTGCATTTATCAGCGATTATCATCTTATGCCTAGATTTGCAAGTTTAGCTCATCTTTTACTGGCACTCTTGAACTAACTTATCACGATAATTGGAGAGAAAAAAGCAGCCATTTTTCATTCTCTCGAGTTATTTTCTTTAGAGATTCTTAAATATTAATAACATGCATGCAGCTAACCTTTTCTCGAGTGATAAATCAAAAATATTTTGTACCCAAAGTTTTTGACTGAGTTTGACATATTTGGATACTGAGATCTATAGGTTGACTGTTACTGCGTTCGTTTTTATTTTCATGCTCAGTTAATGACGAAATGGTAAACTTACTTTTACACCTTTTGCTGACCTATTAGATTGCACGATACATATACAAATATTTTTAAGAACTCAAATGTAGTTATATTATCTATTTCAGCTTCTCCAGGAGATGGGAACTCTCTTACAGCCGGCATTGCCTTTACTGCTACGCTTTCCAAACAGACTGCACACGTTTCTGGAGAGACGGTGAAGTTCGACAACGTTAAATTAAATGAGGGAAACTGCTAAGATTCCTCTACTGGACGATTTCGTGCACCCTTTCGTGGACTGTATATTTTCTCTGTAACCATTCTGAAATATTTAGTGACTGATGTTCATTTATTGATCATAAAAGACGACGTTGAAATAGAAAGGGTATTTTCAGGCACTTCTTATCCTGATCCGGGTTCTGTCACTGTGGTTACTGTAATGAAGAAGGAACAGGTGGCCTATGTCAAAAAGATGTCTGATTCACCAGAGACTATGAATGGAGACAACTATTCCAACTTTACTGGTCTTATTACATATCCAATATAATTAGATAAAGTGTCCTTTTAAGTAAGGACGCCACAGATATGTGGAGAAAAGTTTGAATAAATTCTTTCTTGTAACCATCCGACTTGTAACGTTTACCTATATTCATAAATTTGCACGCTTGGTCAAGTATTATAACCCTTCAATTGTTTTTAAGTATTCGTGTTAATCTATATCTAGTAATGATTCTTTTAAGGTACACTTTTTGATGTAACGTGTTTCATTTTCCTTGATATAGCAGCAAAGTGTATCTAATTACAGACCAGAAGTCCGAGAACAGCTTTTGTCAATTTAGTCTTCCACGTATATGTTAAAGCGTTATTTCAAGTAATATAGAAATACATAATTTTCTCATTTTGTAACAAGTCCTGTAGCTCAGTGCAGACCTGTCCTAAGAGACTGTCATTAAGAAATGTAGTTGATGGCGAGTAATCCATTTCGACCCAGCGATGTAAATAAACCTTTTTTAAACGTCTCTCAAGAGTTAAGAAATCATCAATCAAAATTAAATTCTGTACAATGCACTCATTCTATTTAACAAATCAGTGACACAGTCTATCGTCTAAAGTTAGTTCCGACTCGACATTACTCAAACACTTAGACACTTTGTTTGCCAGTCTCCACAATTGTGGAAAGAATCAAATATTAATTTAATATTAATCTCAAAAACACGGAAGCAGATGCATCTTGCAATACTCTTGATATCAACATCTTTTAACGAAACATAACAATATTTCTTTCAACAAAGCTTTTACCACGCTTGCTATTCTGGGAAAGTCCTGCATTTAAATTTTGAACTTCAAATCCTGGTAAATTATTTTGTCCCAAAAGCCAATATAATCTTTGAATAAAGTATATTTGCTGGTATTTGGATATTTACGAATGGTAATTCAACAATAGCTCTCACGACGCACTGCCATTGATAATCTGACTCTGGTTAATATGTGCTACAAGATGGTTCTAGCCCATCGAACCTAGCTCTCAATCGCTCCCGTGGGCTTGGATATACCCTGAATTCGTTTTAAACTAAAACTGCGATATGTCTCTATACTACTAATCAATCCTACTTGGTAAGATTAAACCACGTCTCCTAATCATATTATGTTCATTACAACACGAATAAACAACGTTCTACCAGGAAACATCTTAAAGCTATCACAGAATACGCTTATAAAGTTAAACAAAGACTATAACCATATATTTTGTTCCTCTTATAGTTCATTATATTGTCTGTATTCAGAGATATTTACGCCTATGTGTCTGTTAACACTTGTCTCAAACGGTCTATACAAATACATCAGTGTCTTCTACTAAAATCAGAAATTAATCCGTTAAATACAACTGTGTTAGTTTTCCAAGAGTATTATCAGTTTTGTTATGGCATGCTTAAGAAATAAATCAATTATCAACGTATTCAGAGCTCATTAATGACGTGAAGATGCATTAAAAGAAATACAACAATGGCGCTTTACCTGTTTCACAAAGAAAAGCGACAACATCTTATTGCTGTAAATTGACCTACTGCATATGTTTGTGAACAAGCTGAACAATCGTCTGTGTCCATGAAGTATTAATATTATTGTATAGTTTTCTCGCTCTTTGGCATAGGACATCATTTCTTGAGAAAACATACACCATGTTGCTTTCTAATCTAATCCATTCTAACAAATACCTTGAATGGGATTCAAAATGAATAAGGCAGCATTCTGTTCAGATTTGATTCTGGACAGCACGATCCTTTTAAACACCTTAGAAATTGCTGGAATGAACGTAATTGAGCTGCAATTACCTGGATCACATTTTCGTGTGTTGCATTACTTAAATAAAGTAATTACTTTACCTGACTTGGCCTTGCATTGGATGTACTGAAACTTCGAAAGTGCATTGTTGACTCCTAAATATTAAGTGGTACTAAATGATATTGTCATATCTCGTTACCTTGCTATGGTCAACGTCAAAGCGTACCATCAACACATAATCGACTACAAGTGTAAAAATTATCTAATGTTTTACACATGCGTATCACTCGTAAACATGTGTTTTTGTTTCATTATGTAGAAGAACTATAGCACCTTGAAGTAATTTCTTGATTGCTGTAAAATATTCATTGGGTCTCCATAAGTAATGTTACATAAACCGTTTGTGGACATTGTCTGACATATATGTTATGGACCGCCTGCTGAGTACCCCTCAGTTAACATTCTTAATCTTGAATTCATGCAACAGCAGTTAGCTTTAATGTCATTAATGCAGGATAAATCAAGACAACACAACATAGCGTAGTGCTTCGATACGGTATATCAGCTTTCGGGACGTAGAATTCATATAACAAATAGATCAGACAAATGCATATTAAATATTAAACCTAGCCAGGAAAAAGAGTGGGAAAAGAGGGAAATAAGTTATTACATGTGTTTGATTAAGGTAGTATCGGATTTGAGGCAAATCACCACCAAAGTAGCTGCTCCAAATTTAGAATGCACGGTATAAACTGATATAGATTTGTTTAAAAATTATACTCTAAAGAAAATTAAAAATTAATCTATGGCATGGAAAATGACTAAAGAACTGAAAACAAACCCAGCGTATGAAATCTTGAACGTAATACCTCCCTTACATCTCTCAATGATTTTAATCACCATTTGTTGCCTTCGTCAATTGAAGGATGTGATACAGAGTCAATACTATTAGGAGATCGAATCTGCTCTTTCACGTTTCAGTTGTCCGACATACCACAAATGCATGTGCTATTTGAATATTTAAGGTGGCTTTAAAACATTTTCAGTCATATCGCTACGATATCTGCAGTGTGGCAGTTTATGCTGATGCCAAACATCATGTCGTCCTGTTAATTATCTCTCTTTGTTGAGCGCCAAGCGAGACACCTGATAGTACACTTTTTGTAACCCTTTGGTATGGCCCAGCTGGTGATCCAACACACGACCTCTCGCATCGCATAATCACAAAAAATGTATCATGATAACAAATCTATGCCCTACTCTATCAGGCTCCGCCACTACTGATTGTGTCAAAGACATTTCTCAGGTTGCTGAATTTCGTTGGATTTCTCAAGGAGCTCACGACCACCATATATGTTGTCCCTCGTGTTTTCTTGAAGCCAAACTAACTCCGGGATCCATTGATCGATGTGACTTACAATGGCTATCTTCATAATTAATGCTAGTATTTTGCCTGCAGTAGTAAAGGGGGTAAACCCTACACTAGTTTTCAGATAAAAAATAAATTCTCTACAGGAGCTGAACCCTACACTAGTTTTCAGATAAAAATAAATCCTCTACTGGGTATGAACCCTACAACTTTTATACGTGTATATTTGTCAAACCAAGGCTTCCTACGAAAGCAAAGAATAGAATAGTTGAATCAGAAGTTTTTATTGGTGTCTATTTGTTAAACCAACTCCTTTTGCGAAACAGAAAAAAGTTTCAGCGAACAGAAATTGCCTCTGACGAACCAAGACGCATTTTTGTTGTCACGCCTTTGTTAGCAGCTATAAATTAAACCATATCATATAACAATAATGGTAGGATAATCATTAACAACTAGATTAGCTCGAGTGCGATTAGAATCAATAAAGAGGTTTATCCCCGTGAGAGATTCTGTCCGACAAAAATTACAACAGCGACAAGAATCTCAAGTTGATTTTGCAACAGGTGCTGACTAATTATTCAGACTCGTTACTACATCCATTAAAGAAGTTATATGGAAAAGAAGGAGAAGAAGTAACAAAAGGTGTTCTTCCTGAACTTGAAAAAATCACGGAGAGAACCGGAGAAACATCTAGACTTTTAGAAAATCTTCCTCCTGCAATACCATAACTGGCAAGACCCCAATATGCCCTGAAAAAACCCGTTAAAGAAATAGTCAAAGAATTACGTCATAAATTTACTGAAGAGGCTTTAACAGTAATCGATAAAAGTGATCCAAAAGAACTTCCAGCTCCTGTTGTTACGACTTATGAAAATAAAGGGAAAATGTTGAAACCAAAATATAAAGGATATATTAGAAATATACAACAGTGGGCTGACGTATTTTATAAAATTAAAACTGAAAGAAGTCGAATTGATACAAAACGTGTATCGTATATAGGATATCTCGATACGCTAAGTAAAGTATATGATCAATATGAAGAACTAAAACAGCAAAAAATAGTAAAACAAAATCAGAGAAAACAGCAAAAGAAAAGACAAAAAACCTCCAAACAAGAACCTTTTCCACCTTAACAAGAAAAACTAACAGATGAGGGTGATATTTTAGAAAGTTTGGGATTCAGACCTGAAGAAGAATCTGATGATGTGCAAGGCGCAACTGACTATAGTGGAAAAGTATTTTCTCTGAGTGGAACTCACGGTAGTGGTCAGGTTACCTGTCCTAATAATATTCTATCCGATATAGACGATTGGAAATTCTCATTGGGGGTAAACGAGCTGGAAATAACTCACCTGAAATAATTAATGAAGCCACTGATATATATAGACGATTATAACAAAGTGGTATCATGGATATTAGTGTTGTATCGCGAATTTATTGATGAACCCGTTGAAGGTTATCACAGTGATTGATTGTCCTGGTGACAATTAGTCATGCGATTAGATACATAATAATTAGTTAAGATGATCATACACTACAACCACCATAAGCCAACTATGACTAACGTAGTAAATTCACGATTGCCTTTATATAAAGTATATTATGGAGATGGCCTCGGGGATGTTGTTCAAGGGTTAATAGCAAGGATGACTCCAAAAATAGTACCAATCGCAAAACAATTAGCGATGGAAGCTATTGATGTTATTCGTGATAAAGGTATTAGTGCTGTCGGCGATGTTAGCGGTAAAGCATTTTCCGCGGCTAAAGAAAGACTAACGACCCTGATTCGACGACGAAAACGGATAAAATTACCATCTACGGAGATTATATCCGCAAGTGTTAGTAAAAAAATAAACCAAAATCAAAACCTAGCACCGCTGATAAATCAAGGATCTGATGCGCAAGGCAATATTACTGCAAATATGATAGCGGGAAGTGGTTTGAAATCCCGAGCAATATCGCGATTTAGATCGAGAAATATATAATAAATTGTTGAAATCTTCACCCGATTCAGCATTTAAAATAGACGCGCCGGTTCTCAAAAATGATTCCGTACGTGATTCTCAATATTATTCCTATAATGCAATACAACCTGATTCCAGATCAAGAATCGGACTTCAAGTTCAAGATATAAGTAAATATTTCCTACCCAATGAAGCTTTCATCGAAGTAGAAGGAGAGCTTCTAACAGCTGCTGGTGGGAAATATGCAAATGGTGCCCAAATTGGTTTCGTCAATAATGGTTTTATGGCGCTGTTTAGTAGAGTCACATATATGATTGATGGAAGAGAAATTGAATCTATCGAGCATGATTTTGATGTTGCCACAACATTAATTGGTTTAGCTACATTCAGATGATTATACGAGATCGGCTGGACCATCCATGATGTTTTCTAAGGACATTACTGATAGCGCTGATCATAATAAGTATGTTATGTAGCTACCGCATATGATCCACCGCTAGATGACGCTGAACATGAAGATAGACCAGCTGCTGTCTTTAATATTATAAACGATGATAATCTTAATTACAACTTAGGGTTTGCAACTCTTGGAAGTATAATGCAGAGACGGCGTAGATTATTTTCATGCGCAATTCCATTATCTCATATTTTCAGATTTTGCAGAAATGTTAGAAAATTTATCTTTGGAGCGAAACATACAGTAGTTCTCGTGCGAAAAGATAATGACCGTAATGCAAACTGGCATGCTGCTGGTATTGATGATGGTAGGGTAATTCTGACAAAACTCTCATTGTGGATGTCAGTAATGACTCCATCAATCGCCGCAGAAGAAAGATTACTACCGTTTATGGATACAGGTGGTAAATCATTGATATCGTGGTTATAATATACGACGGATACGATGACAAGTTCTGTTAATGGTGTATTTACGTGGTATATGGTATTAAAACAGATTATTTCTTCTCCCATACATATATTTGTTGCGCTACAGGATAAAGCACTAGTAAATAACCAAACACGTAGCCATATGATATTTGATAAACTAGGTGTTAATGAGGTTTCGTTGGGGATAAACGGTCAACAAGAACCATCCGAAGATGTTTTGTTTAATTATGACCAAAATCAAATAGTATTTGCAGTATTTACAACCTTAATTATAAGGACGGTACAAGATATAATCTTAATTAAGAAATATAATCTTAATTCTAAGGACGTTACAACATATAATTTTAATTAAGGACAATATTAGAACACCTAGTCTGTCAAACAGCAGTCTGGCAAGTCCCAATATGAAAGGACGACACAACCCATCAGAATACCAAACCTGTAAAACAAACAGTCTCGCGAATCCCAATAAGGAATGGCTTGATCATCATATATCAGAATACCTAGCCTGTCAACAACAACAGTCTAGCGAACGAAATATATGGAATGAATGATATCAGAATACCTAGCCTGTAAAACAAACAGTCTAGTGAATCCCAATAAAGTTTGATGATGTGGTTTGATGATGACACATCAGAACACCTAGCCTGTCAAACAACAGTCTAGCAAGTCCAATATGAATAATGACACAACCTATCAGAATACACAGCTATGAAACAAACAGTCTAGCGATTCACAATAAGGCGTGGTTTGATGATGACATAGTATATATTTACAGTAGGACGGTACTACATATACTCTTAATTAAGGATAACACAACCCCTACGGATTCTCACGCTAGCGTGAAAATCATTTACGATGAAAATCGCGATTTAGACTTTGATAAATAGAATAAAATGTTTAAACGGTCACCTGATCCAGCGTTTGATATAGACGTCCCAGTTCGCAAGGATGATTCTGTACGCGATTATCAATATTACGCCTATCATGCAATAGACTCAAATAGTCGATCAAGAATTGAACTTCAAGTTCATGATACCAGTAAATACTTTCTACCCGCTGAAGCGTTTATCGAAGTAGAAGGAGAACTTGTAACAGCTGCTGATACTCCTGCTGTACCAGCACCGTATCCAGTTGGTACTCAAGTCGGGTTTGTCAATAATGGTATCATGGCGTTATTTGAAAGTGCAAGATACCTCATCGATGCAAAAGAAATTGAGTCGATAGATCGCGATGTTGATGTGACTACAACAATAATCGGGTTAGCGAGATATTCCGATGATTATACAAGATCAGCAGGACCTTCTATGATGTTTGCAAAGGATGTTAAAAATACCGCTGGAGGAAATCAATTTTTTGTAAGACGACCACAGAATAATGCTGGTAATGCTAATGTTGATGTCGAGAATATGATTATAAATGCTGATCCTAGTTTCAATCTAGGAGCTGCAACACGTATAATAATGTTGGGAGGAGCGCGTAGATCATTTTCATGCGCGATTCCACTACATCATATATTTGGATTCTGTAGAAATGTTCGAAAAGTTATCTACGGGGCGAAGTATACAATAGCACTCGTGCGAAAGAGTGATGATAATGACGCAATTTGGAGGATTCCAGCAGATGCTGCAAATCAAGATGCTGATGCTGGTAAAGTCATTTTAACAAAACTATCACTGTGGATGCCAGTGTTGACTCCATCAATCACCGCAGAAGAACGATTACTATCATTTATGGACCAAGGAGGAAAATCATTACTAAGTTGGCTAACGGTAAGTACAGATGTTAAACAATCAAATATTAACGGGTTATTCACGTGGAACCTAGCATCAAAACAAGGCATTGCTGCGCTACGTCATATATTTATTGCGTTACAGGATAACACAGGAGTTGGCGATCAACGTTTCAGCCATATGATATTTGATCAATTAGGTGTTAAAGACGTCTCACTGAGAATAAACGGCCAGCAGGAACCATCTGAAGATGTACAACTTGATTTCGGTCAAAATCATATTGCTCGCGTGTATCATAGGTTGTTGTCATTTATGGCACGCGATCAAAATGTCGATACTGGTCTGCAAATATCACAATACGACTTTAAGAATTTATACCCGGTCTATTACTTTTCGCTGGAACATCTTGATTTATCAAGACAATCCGTCGTTGATATACACTTTAGAGCTAATGTGCTTCGTGGTGCTATTGCTAATTATAGAGCAGTTGCTGTCATTCTCAGCGACAAATCAATGCTACTCGAATGTTGGTGGAAGAATGAGAGTGGTAGATGCGCCAGTGGAAAATCTTTGAAAATTTTACGAATTTTTATTGAAAATCCTTGTTGAAATCGTAAACGATTTTCTCGATTTTTCCATTGAATCGGCGATTTAGAATTAGTCTTTTATTGTATAATATCATACAGTCATATCAGTGTTGCGTTAACTCCCGGTCAACTCAAGAAATTGCAATCAGAATCGGCTAAGCGATGTGAAACCACAATCACGTTAAACACAATCAGATGACTGGCGGGGCGAATAAGTTGTCGCTGACAACTCGTCAAGTAAAACACTTCAATGATGCTTTCAGGGATAAAAAAAAGGCGTTCAGATCACTCTCTCTGCGGCTGCTATCAAAAACATGATTAAAACAAGCGGTATATTCCCGTTGTTAGCTGCGATTCCAGCGTTGATTTCAGCAGCAGCCCCAGCGGTGGCTAAAGCTGCAGCGATAGGAACCGTTGGTACCGCGGCAGGGATGGCACTACAGAAAGCAATTGGGAAGGGATATAAAAAAAAGGGAAAATGTCTAAGACTACCAGGAACCCCCCACACGTGGTACAAGGGAAGCGGCGTGAGAATCCCAGGAACGGTTTACTAGCTCGGGAATCTTTGATTGAGGAACCTATGGTTCCTATGTCCAATTTTGATTTACTCGATGCTGCTAAAAAACTAGCGATTAAAAACTTCAGAGGCGTCTTTATGAAAGATCAGTTGCCGACACAACCAAACAGCGTTGAAACAGGTATCATTAATCTCGATAACAGCACCGGACCTGGAACTCACTGGGTTGCATACGCGATTGATCCACGCGGGATTGTTTTTTTACGATTCATATGGATTAGCACCGCCGAAGGAATTTATGCGTTATAACCTTGATTTATCAAGGCGCTTAAAAACTCCTCGTTTGTATTCTACGCTACCAACACAACAAATGAATGACCCACCAATATGCGGCAGCGAAGTATTAAGTGTCCTTGATTCTATTTCAACATCTGGAAAACCACCACATGTTGTCGTAAATGAATACACTAGTAATCACTTTTGAGAGAAAGATGTATAAAATAACATGATTGATATTTGGGGGAGATCTTTATCAAAGCTGAAGAAACCAACTACAGAAATGTCTGCAACCGGTGATATAAGGAGAATAATCGAAGATGAAATAGCTGAGACGTTGAATCTAGCAAGTGTTGACCCCGGGGAAATAGTTGTATTTCAAGATCGTCAGGGTAAAATTGAAAACTAGTAATGTGTTGTTGGATGATATTTTGGTTAAACAACGAGACGCAATCGAGGATACTATCGCGTTATTTTCCGATCAGGGTAAACTCAAACCGGGTGTACTTATTTCGACGATTACAGATAGATTAAAAGCTCTCAACAATGAGTTGAAAAATTCTGTGTTGGAACTAACAACATTTCAATCTAATATTGAAGAACACGGAAAACAGTTTTCAAATTTTCGTAGAAACATCGTGGATAAATTTCTTGGAGCCCCGTTGGATAAAATTGAAATAAAACTCCCTGATATTAAAAAAATCCATCGATGAGACGAAATAATTCATAGAAGCAATCCCGAGGATGATAAAAATCATTGAAAAACAAAAATTCCTCATGAGAAAACCAACAACTTAGTATACACGATCCAACACGGATCATTTGCGTGGACACCTACAGACAATATACTAAGTATCACTGCAACCGTTAAAGGTATTTATCGATTAACACTAGTGACACCAACTCAATTTAATATTTTATCGTCGAGTTCATCCGGGGTCAACAATAGGATTTCAACGATCATCGACAAGGATACAACTGAAAAGTTCACGATAACATCTACTGATAAAAATTTGGTTAGGGTTTCAACAACGTGGTATTTGGAATTCGTATCGGATTTAAGTAAATAACGGTTTCAATTGAAATCGTAAACTGATTTGGGAATAAAATGACTTCGTCATCAACGGTACCTTCGGTATCTCAATATCGCTATGATCAGGCCAGAGAGTTTCCGACTAAACTCAAAGCGTTTACTGAAGAGTGTGCAATGAAAATTAAAAAATACCAACGAAGAATCACCGCAGTTGATGTTACCGTGTACTCTGTGAGTGGTGTAATCACCGGAGCTGGTATTATACTATCTTCGGTGACAATGATTGCCCCGATATCTGTTCCAATTTGTATATCAGCGGCAACAACAATCGCGGGAATAATTTCGATAATAACAAAAAAAATATCATCATGCAGCCAGAGTAAACTGCAAGACTACATAATTAAATTTCATGTTGTATCAACCGCGTACTCGCAATTGTCATCGATGATATCGTCGTCGCTCGATGATACATTTTTATCCGATAGTGAGTTCTCAGCGATGCTAGATATTTATGATTCCGCGATGTCAAAATTAGAAATACAACATGAATGTAATAACAATGACAACACCGCAGGAATTACTTCAACGAATAGTGGAGAACACAAACCCAGTGCAAACAAGCATGATATCAATAACATCAACGAATCCAGAATTCAGTGTGAATTTCCCTATTCCGATTTCTGTGAAGGAGATAGCGCTAGCAAAACTACGAGTGTATCACAGTTGGCCTAATATTAGGTCGGTAGCATTTGGCGGTCAACAACCGAATAATTCCTTGGTATTTGCGAATAAGAATCGCGAAGACGGCACTCCAGACTGGAACGTTGTTTCAATACCAAAACGGAACATACCAAATCGAACAAATCAATGCTGAATTCCAGCGTAGAATAAAATCAATTACTGGAACAGAATCGAAAATCACTATAACGGTTCATGAGCCGACGCTATCATCCACGATTGAGATAAACTCGCCAAGTTATGTCGTAGATATTTATCAGAGTTCTATTAGAACCGTACTAGGATGGCCTGAATTACCACCCCGGGGAGAAACCGTTAATTTACCACCTGAACCACAAAAAAATTGATTATATCACCGACAGGATAAAATCTAATAATCCAGTAAAAAGCTATAGCGATTACACCAAATTGAATTTTTTCAATGAAATGATATAACTTCCCGCTAATAGAAAATTCTACTTAATTCGACAGGATAAAATCACTGAAAATTTCACAGCGTTCAATAACGATATTTCGTTGTTGTTAATATCCCTTAAATCCGGCACTCTCACCCGAGATGAATTTATCAGCGTTGTAGAAACTTGTAACAAAATCATCGATGACATGGAAACATTTCATTTGCAAATCAATCAAGAGGTATTAAATGACAATAATCCTAAAACGAGAACAGAGTTTATGACAATGCATAATATACGCATAGAAGATGTTTTCTCATTCAATCTACCAGGGTATAATATCTTAGAACTACAAAAATCTCTCAGTGATGCCATCGATGAAGGTTTCAAAAAAATTCATGACGCATGGAAAAAAACAGCACCACAACCAAATATCCTCAAACATAATAATGACCCAGACGGTGGCGGCAGGCATATCGCTCCTCAAAATGTGAATATTTCATCGGTGATTGCGCTCAATTTAGTATGTGATGTTATCGAAGGAAGCTATCAAATAAATCAAGAACGATCGAATCAAGCTCAGCAGGGATATATTCTGTATTCATTTGCACCAACAGCTCCTCCAGGATTTCTAATTCTTGAGTCTCCGGTTAATCCAGTCTATATGCGGTGTCATAATGATTCGCTAACAAAAATTAATTTCAAACTCACTGACCAGTCCAATAATCTAATTGATCTACAAGGTGAGGTTCTAAAAATTAGTCTGCTTGTGAAGTCGTGAAAATTCTTCGAATTTCAACAATGATTTTTATCCTAAAAAGATTGTTAACTACATAGGTGAGAATCCGTCGTTTTTTTTACCCAATGGAGGCATTTCGAGGAAGCCTCAGTTTGCCTCATCGACGCCTGGATTCACACCTGCAAGATCGTGTTCCAGACAAAATCACTAAGGTTCCATTTGCCAAATGGAGACTTTCTTTTTTGGGGGGTTAAAACACGAGATTTCGTAGGAAGGCTCTATTTGTTGTCTTGAGGGGTTTATCGATTTTTTTTGTTTGAAAAGTTGTCCGGCTTGCTCCCTCTGCTGCTACCCATTATGCCTCAACATTTTCTATACACGAATAATGTTAGAATCTTCTAAACCTTTTCAGCCAATGAAAACATAAACCAGAATTTGAAATCTCTCAAATATTTTCTAGATCAGGTGTGATATTACGCTCTAAAGAAATTCAATCCACTTTGATAAAATCAAGTTACTGATGTTCTGTACATTTTACAGCCAGGAAATAAAATTACTTTAATGACGTAAAATAAGTTACACAAAACACAAATAAGCCTAACAGTTTGAACTGACATAAACATTAAAATTGACTTGTGTATCAGTGTACCTGATTAGAAAATGTTTGAAACATTCATAACTAAAGTGTAAATCAAAGCAATGCATTCTGGGTGATGACTCAACTGCACAGTATATTATATGGACCTAGTCATGGTGACTTACGTCCCATAGCGATATTTCAAAGCTTGTACAATATATCTCATTAAGCGTCTACTGCGTAATTGATATTTGTAATGTTGCATTAGAGAATTGAAAAGAATGCCCGACCAACATTTAAAAAAAATGACTACATAAGTGTTTTGTTCCGATAATTATACCGACAGCCAACTCGATCATTCTGTCGGACTATAATGTAAGCCAAATATGCCACTTTAGTTCCAGCTGTTAGATTGTATCTTATATGACAGTTGATATACACATAGCAAATTCATCTACTATAAAGTGTCGGCCATTAAGTTCGGAGAGAGGACAGTACAATGATTTTGATTTCAACTAAAGCATTTTGTTCTTCTATCTCATGACAATTACTATTGTTCTGCACACACACACACACACACACACACACACACACACACACACACACACATATATATATATAATGACATTATCGATATTACATACATTTCATTGCAATTCTTTCTTTTCGGGAAAGAATTGGCTAGCTAGTCATTTCCCTCAATAGTTATTTCTTCTCCCACCCTTCAATAAATAAATATTGTTTGTCCCTCTAATTATCCCGCCCCCCCCCCCCCCCCTTTCATTAATGGACTTTTTGGCAATGAGCGTAATGCTCATATGTGAAATATCGTAAGGTAATGGGTCACTTAACAAATAATGTGGGATGATCAGAAGCGCGAAGTTGATTATTTCCCCTACCAAAAATAGTTTCTTATTATTAATCGGTTCTTTGCTATTATACTTAAGGTCCACAACTGAAGTTCCATACATATATTGGGTCACTTTAGAAAAAAGAAAGGGAGACAACCATCACCACCCAAATAATTTCTTTTCCTTGATGGGCTCTTTGGTAATAAGGCATACAAGTGAAATATCATACATATAATGAATTACTTGACACATGTGTGTGGGGTGGGTTGGGGTGGGTTGGGGTGGGTTGGTACAGTTTCAGCTAGCCGATCCCTTCCCCACTACAAGCAATTGGTTTCTATTCATTAAAGGAATCTTTCCTAATTTGCTCAAGGCCAACATGTAAGTGATTCATTGAACAAATCTCATATAGGTGTTTTTTTAAATGAACCATTAAATTAATACAGATTTCAATTATAGACTAATAACCTTTAAAAATCATTTACATGAAAAAAACACAACTTTTAATTAATGTTAACGCTTCTTCCTAGCCACCTAATACTACATTAAAATGGTTATTTATTTGCAAGGTTTGTAAATAAATCCCAGACTAAATTAACGTATCTAAGAAAATGGATGTTGTGTACTTCAACCGATCATACTGTTTAACTCCTTTGAAATATGATCCATTAACACAACACACATAAATGTGAGTGGATAACAGTGATACTGCAGCCATAATCTCTGCATCAGTTGCCCACAAAGGTATGATGCTGCTAGATGTTCTAATAAATGAGATTAAGGAACAATTTTCTGTATGGAACACCTGGAATTACCTACATTAATTACTTGATACATATATGATATTTCTGGTGCTTTTGAAATATACATGTTACATTGCTTTATTTGCTTTGAAATGACACCGACCTTCCCTGGTTCCTTGAACCCCCAGGGCAATAACATCCACCTCTAATCACCACACCTGTGACAGTTTCTTTAATATACATACAGTAAGGATCACGTAGAACATTTGAAAAAAACTTCCTATTGTTTTCTTTAAATTAGCAATTTCAATTCAATACTAAATTATTTTAGAAATGTTAAAAGAACTTATAAATTGGGACAATTTTATTTCTTCTTAGTGGGGAAAATTATATTTCCTCATTATATAAAATCCAAGCAAAATATAAAAAAATAAACCCTTGAATGACGAAATTATATTAATATCTCTTAATATGGTTGGCTGTAACATAAATATGTGTTAATACGGTTGGTTTAATAACAAATATATTCATTTTCGGGTGATAAAGATCTTATAAAATTCATAATAAAGATTTTTTTTATTTTCATAAGTTTAGTTTTGCTAAGAACGTGTTCATATGTATACAAAGTTAAAGAATTAAAACATTTGACTGCTACACTGATGTTATGTATAGTTATTTTAATTTATATTTGATTTAATTTACTTGCTTGTTTGTTGGTTTTTAAAATAAAAAATTATTCCATTACATGCGATTATAATGTAATTTTATTTTCCAAATTTGATATTTTCCAGATATTTTTGGTTCGCTTTTTCCAAAATCTAATTTTGGAACTTGGTATCTAAAGTTAGCCTAGTTCCCAACTTAATTCTTGATTTCATGTAAACAACTTTTTTATTCGTTCTTAGTGCAGATTTCATACCGAGTGAAACCGATGCTGTTCTGCAAAACGTGACTTTAGGTGTAAATAACTTCTACGTTGTTTTGAAAAATGTAGCAGTTTTTTTGAAATTCTGCGTCGTCATTTCAAAATGATGGTTTTACCATGATGGTTCAAGAAAGAACTGTAGACACGGCAGTATTATAATGACCACAGCATACGATATTGCCTTCCATTTTGGATTTTTGTTTGAACTCGAACTCAAATACATTATATGATTTGATTACTTGGACATCTAAGTTTTTTTCTTGGATTTTTCTTGGATTATTTTGGATTTGAGTTTTAAAACCGTTAGTTCTTTTACTCATTGATAACCTGATTTTTTTTTCTGGGAAAATGATATTTGTTAAATTTTACACGCTTGTTTTCTTCACTTTTTCTTGTTACTGTGTATAAGAGCCTATAAACGTATCACTGGGAACTACGAATCCCTTCTTCAAGGCGAAAAACCCCAACAACAACATCAAAGCCTATAAACGTATCACTGGTAACTACGAATCCCTTCTTCAAGGCGAAAAACCCCAACAACAACATCAAAGCCTATAAACGTATCACTGGTAACTACGAATCCCTTCTTCAAGGCGAAAAACCCCAACAACAACATCAAAGCCTATAAACGTATCACTGGTAACTACGAATCCCTTCTTCAAGGCGAAAAACCCCAACAACAACATCAAAGCCTATAAACGAATCACTGGTAACTACGAATCCCTTCTTCAAGGCGAAAAACCCCAACAACAACATCAAAGCCTATAAACGTATCACTGGTAACTACGAATCCCTTCTTCAAGGCGATAAACCTCAACAACAACATCAAAGCCTATAAACGAATCACTGGTAACTACGAATCCCTTCTTCAAGGCGAAAAACCCCAACAACAACATCAAAGCCTATAAACGTATCACTGGTAACTACGAATCCCTTCTTCAAGGCGAAAAACCCCAACAACAACATCAAAGCCTATAAACGAATCACTGGTAACTACGAATCCCTTCTTCAAGGCGAAAAACCCCAACAACAACATCAAAGCCTATAAACGAATCACTGGTAACTACGAATCCCTTCTTCAAGGCGAAAAACCCCAACAACAACATCAAAGCCTATAAACGTATCACTGGTAACTACGAATCCCTTCTTCAAGGCGAAAAACCCCAACAAAAACATCAAACTAAAATTATATATATATATATATATATATATATATATATATATATATATATATATATATATATATATATATATATATATATATATATGCTTACTATTTAGTTTTTTTCAGAGCATAATTAAGAAATGAAACAACTCTGTCGTAACTATATATTTAATGTCTACACTGTCACGTTTGCATCCTGTCTCTCTCTCTCTCTCTGTCTCTCTCTCAATATATATACGCATATGCGTGTATATGTCTGTGTGGTTTCTTTGCTCTCGATAATCTTCGGCCAAAAGCCAATATCATGTCTAAAGCCAATCACATGAAAGAAAAGAGAATGTATATCTTATTTGGTCCGTCTCCTTCGTGGAAAGTTCCAGAATACATCAGTCTGTCTTAATAATAGTAGGATATTAATGCAGATTGTTGCACCTCTGTCATTACTATTCTTTGCAATGTTAATTTCAAGCACAGTAGGTTCGTATATTTTATGTATTGCATCTCATATCAACACGCCTTACTTCCATACAGCTCTAAGAATGTATGCCAGTTTTAAAATTACTCTCTATTTTTTTTGTGGAGAAAATTCAAATTCGGTAAGAATTTCAGTTATTATACGCATTATAATGGTTATAGATGGGAAATAACTCTGTCTGTACATTCAGTTAGTCGTGTAATGTACTATTACCCTTGGTGTGCTTTTCTGTTAAGAAGAGCGATTACAAAGCATATGTACCAAAATCGGCGATGGTTATAGAAATATAACACAAAGCAAACGTTGTGTAACACCCTCTGTGTAATTCCATACAACATTAAAGATTTAAAAGCGTTAGCTTCAATAGTTCTTTAACTAAAAATATTTAACTACGATCCCCAAACATATTATATATTGTTTTCTAAAATTCTAAATTGGATAATATAAAACTATAAACGTTGCACGTATTGCAGATTTGGAAACATAAATGTTGCAAAATGTCACAGCTTGTTTTAATTTATTTTACTGACAGCACCTTTCACACAGGAATTGATGTTTTGAAGACGCTTTTAATTTGATTGCAATGTACGTGATGCGTGTAAACAAAGGAATACTTATTAAACAAATTATTGACATCCATTTAAACCGAAGTATATGAAGATATTGCATTACCTAGAGGACATTTAATGGCATAGTAATACTAACTAATTAACTAACTAACTAACTATATATATATATATATATATATATATATATATATATATATATATATATATATATATATATATATATATATATACACACAGCATCATCATATTTGTTATGAATATTGTATGTAATCTGACAAAGAATGATGATTATGCAACTGACATTCTACTTTTATATTTCTATGGTAGTTGACCATCGGTATTTCTATAGTAGTTGACCATCGGTATTTCTATGGTTGTTGACGATCGGTATTTTCTTGACTTCTGAACCCCATACTCTTCATCAAAGCCGTTTTCTCACTCCTGTTAGTAACGTGAGACCATTGCCATTTTTATATACTAACACTGCTGAATGTCATAATGAATGGCTCAGTTTAATCTTTGGAACATTACTACGCCAACAATACCGTTATGAAACCATTGTACGTACATATATACTTTACTTATCTTTAGAGCAACATCACAAAGAAATGAAACCGAAACATATAGATCAATTTGAGACATCGCATTGTCTCTTTATCACATGAAGATCTTAAGAAATAGGTGACTTATAGGCGTTTGTAGATATCACATGACCCTTCCTTCCTTCTTTCCATTTTATCTCTGTAATGTTGAATATTATAATGATAATGCAAAATCACTATAAAAAAACACTAATAATACTAATAACAGTAATAACTTTGAGCATGGTTTTCAGGACCGGACCTGTTATAGGGGCCCAGTGGGCCCAGCCCCCCCCCCCCCCCTATAAAAAAAATAAAAATAAAAAACGGTGTGTGTGTATAGGAAGAAAGAACGAAAGACAGACAGTCAGAAACAAACAAAATCAACAAACGAACAAACAAACAATAATATCAGAAGCTAGTGTTTAATTTTATGCGTATCCTATTTTGCGGTCTCTGTAGTCGACTAGCTTATAGTAATAGTACGTATACTATGTTAGGCCTACCGAGATTTCGTTTGCAAAGCGGTCGAAAGACCCTGGCTGACCCGCTGTGGCGTAATCTCACTTCCGACTTTGGAAGCTTTTTTGCAAAGGGGTTCCGAATTTGTTAATTTTTTTTTAATTTATTTTTTTTTCAAATATATTTTTAGTGTTTTTAAACATTGCAGTTTTTAGTCACTTTTGTTAGATCCCTTTTTCAAGGTTCAGATAGCACCAGATTGCACCATTTTGCATCCTTGAAAAAAATAATTCCGGGGGGCATGCCACCGGACCCCCCTAGAAGGCTCGGCGCTTCGCGCCTTCGCTTACCCAATAACAATTCCCCCCCCCCCCGAAAAACTTAGGTCCGGCCCTGGTTTTATATTATTCTGTGTGTGATCACATTAAAATTTATTGTATTTCAGTATGGAAAATATAAACTAGATAGAATTATTTTTTGTGTAAAAATACGACTAATCACGAACAAACTACATTTAAAACTTTAGGACTATCATAGACATCGAAGTAAACATTTCAGATCTGCTTAGCCGACGCCATAATGTTTGGGTTCTATAAAACGCGCACTGGGCATCTATTTTAATAATTTCACTCATCTACTTGTTCTGATCAGCGCATGTAAACACTGGCACAACGAAGATCTAGATCTGAGAAGTAAAAATATATATTTATGGAAATGCAGACTTAAATATAACAAATGAATTGCCATAGACGCATCCTGCTTACATAACAATGTTCAAGCAAAATGAGATAGGGTATCTAAAAATGTGTACGTCACTGAGGATGTTCAATATGTACTTGATGCTTTCCTAACATGCTTTTCCTTCGGCTGCATATAGAATCCTTTCATCGTAATGAATAATAAATATGCATTCAATATGACTGATGAGAAATATATAACATGCAAATTAATGTGAAACCTTCTACAGTATTTTCAATGTTACAAACATTTTGCTGACATAGATGCATTATCACCAAAACTTTAGTTGAAGACGGAGGGATGGATAATGTTGCCGTCAATGTTTCACTTTCATTGGACTGCCTTGATTTGAGATATCAAAAAGAAAATACTTTATTGAAACATATCCGTTATTTACTCGTATCAAGCGAATTTTATTTTTTTATTTTTTGCTGAAACTTATTGGCTTGCAAGACACATTGTTTAACATATTTAAGTAGCATATTTCCTACTGGATCCCGCGCCATGTCAGCTGTTTACTGTTTCTCTCCTGTTGTGTTTTGTGAATTTCCGCGAGAAAAATATACAGGTACATAAATAGCTTTTACAATTCAAAGAATATTGTATATTAAGAAAAAAACCTAATTTGCATCTTGTTGGATTTTAACGCATGCCACTTTTAACTAACGAAGCAGTGCAAATATGTATCATATTTCACTCCATTTAATTAGCATAATTGTTTTACTTGGAATTTTCCGTAATTCACGGCCTAGCATAAAACGAATATATAATAATTTGGAGAAAAGGAATAATGTGCTTCAACATTATAAAGCAGATGATGTTGTTGCTCTTATTGTTGTATGGACTTTCCATATTATTTTGCATCATCTGATCTGCAATACCAACTATCGAATATATACATATATTTACTTGCTGACAATGTTCTTCTACCAGATTATTGAAATCAATTATCTTTGTGGTAAACGTACAAAATCAGGAAATGTATGTTTAAGTTGAAATCTTAATATAATAGTTAATCACATTATTTTCAGTTTATTTAGTCTCTCAGTACTAAAGATAATCAGGTGGGAAATAAATTTTTGTGAATAACTTTTAATGTTCTCAAAGTTCTTACTTCTTATAAGAACTGGTAGTGCTATACATCTATGATACACTTCTGTGCTATATATGATGTAATAAGTCGTGATTATCCGATATAGATAAATATTCCGTAATAAAACGATGTGGGGTTGTCGTAACTCATAGTAGAAGAGAATTAAGAGTGTCGAGGTACAAGATAACAGTTACTGATCAGTCTAACTGTTCAGGATCATTTTGTCAAGTGGTACATGTATCTACCTGTGAAATAGACGAAACGTCATATGTTGCAACAGCATGACTTTGCATCATTCTGGTTATATCTAAGAATTCTCTTAACTCTCAGTAGTTTGTGGCACAGTGTCATCTAGATGGGTCATCTTGATGACATTTAAGGACAAAGACCAAAGTAAAGGAAGGAAGATGGTACCGATAGAGGCATATGAGTCACTTACTAAGGGCGTAGTTGGTCCCGGCCTTAGTCTAGAATGTGCCTGACTGCAAAACAGACTAAGCGAGTGTTGATTTTCCGCTGGGAACGGTTTGATTTTGTATCCTACCCTTTATATATTATATTCTACAAGGAGTGTCGTGGAACATTTAAATACTGCAAACGACTTCATTTCCTCTCCAAGAATATGTGGCGCCTTCTCCATCATAGAAAGGGAAAAAGGATCTCAAATAAGATAAAGAGTCTGTATGATTCCACCTGCTTCAATGCGAATTGAATATGGATAGTAATTTATTTTTTCTTTAATTTTGCATGCCTTGATATAATGTAGCACCATAATGAAGTTATATGTATTGATAGAGGTAACAAATACATCACTCTACTTACCTACTGCATGAACACAATTTTAACCTACACCTTCGGTGGTTGTTGAAGTCAATCATGACATGGCTGCCATACTTAATACACAGTGACTGTTTCAAGCCGTTGAGAAAAGGAGACTCCCCATGTATTCCCTCTAAACTAGACTGTGTACCTTATTTTGACTAAATATAGTAAGGCCATTTCTATTTTAAAAGTGAAAGAAATAATAATTATAAATGCATAGTTCTGAATATGTTTGATCTATCACTACAATTTTTTTAAGCACTACAAAGTCGATACACACATAGTTTATGAAAGATTCATTATTTCTATACCAAAGTGAACACTGATATGATAAAAACAAAGTGCTGCAGAGAGAAGTCGATACAAAATGTATCTTCTGTAAACAACAAATTTTTGTACACGACTTTCAACTATTCGTTATTTGTAGAACCATTCTGCAGTACAAATGTTTAACAAACAGATCATATTTTTCAAATTCTTAAATGTGTTCCATTAACATGATTTCTTTTTTTGTTACAATTAAACGTCTATAAAAATTATTGTAACATTTCTTCTAAGTTTATTATATAAGCAAATATGTTAGTACTGAACTAAAACAGTTAAATTCTTCTATGTATTGCCTGCTAACCATTCATGAATGTTAGTTAATTCCGTTTGCATAGTCCAGTAAGGCCGTTTCGTTTTCGAAGAAGTAACGAATTCACTGTCATGGATGAAATGTTTGAAATCGGAACGGATATCTTTATTTATATTTTCGATGACTTTATCTTAATAATGTATATGTAACTTGAGAGACTCAAAACCATCATGTGGTTGAACTGTCTATTACGTCTGTGTAACACGAAATATGTCACGATGAAAAGGAGAAAGGGAATAGACATAGATTAATGTAGAACACGTATGATGTACTTCATAAACAAAATTCACATCACCATTCAATTATGCCATCTTTCAATATAGTATACACATTTGTTTAAATTAACGCATTTGCCGACTTTGGCGTGGAGGATAGATTGTTCACATTTTGCGATATATTTAACCGCTTCGATTGAAACATTTAAATTGTTACTCAAACATCCATCATCCTTAAAAAAAAAGCTTTGAATGAATATATGACTTAATTAGTACCATAAAAACTTAACAAAATTTGTTTGAGACTATGCTGCTTTAATGATGTACAAAGAAGATAATATAGAAGATAATATAGAAGATAATATAGAAGATAATACAGAAGATAATATAGCTCCCATTTTAGAGAGGTGTGCACAGTGGAACATACTCACAGCTTCCAGCTAATACAACTCATTGTATTAGTTGACATTTTACTACATAAGTAAATGCTATCAATAAGTATGTTCTACTTGATCCTGAAAAGTAAACGCTTAAAAACAGCAAGACCAATTCTTACCTGATTGATGAAGTACTTTATTATTTACTTGAAAGAGGAGAAGAAACAACCTGATGGGTCACATTAGTGAGGAACGGTATGTTCTAAGATATACATTGATTTTGTTCTTAACTAGTATCGTATGTATTCAGTCTTTACAAGCAGTGAATACACTGGTAGAGCAAGTTATATGTATGCACACTTGTACTATTTATACCCACCTTACTTGTCAGGTGCGCCTGTCTGTTAATAATAATATGTTTCTCAATCTTATAGAATCCAGGTGATTTTGCAACTGATTGCAAAGGTAATGTTCTACAACAAAATTACCTTAAAAAATCATTTTGGCCTTCCAATATTTATAAGGCCATACCCTGCTTGTGTTCGTGATCATTTCTAAACTCTCACATAAAAACACATCGAATCATTCTAGGTACACCAACCGATGGACTAAATTGCCGCTTGCTTGTTATACCCAGATGAAGAATCTTCGTGACAGACTATGCTGAGAAGAAAACAATTATTTGGAATCACCTCGGACTCTAACTCAGAAGTTATTAGAATGATGTCAAAATCAAGTATTCTACATGGTTCACATAGGAATCTATACATTTGTTGATGACTATCAGAAGTCAAAACTGTCTTGATTCATATTGACCAAAACTCAAAGAAAGCGAAGTATTCAAGTGGACTTAATGGTTTGATGACACCAAGGACTAATGATCTATCAAACCAAGCAGATGGACAGCAAAGTTACATGGTTTCTGCATCCACGCTGACATCGTATAAAGTTAATGACGCAAATCTTTCCAATGTATCTTTGAAGTACTTTATCTTTATTTCGACCCACTACGTTATGTGATTATAATGAAAGGACCTAAAAACATTCTAGACACAAGAAGATGTTTTGAGGATATAACTTTAACCCTTTTTATAGCATATGTGCCTTATGACAGAAGATCTGACAAAGGCTTGCTTCAATTTTCTAACAACTGGAAACGGAGGTACACACGTAAGAATCAGACGATACAACGTAACTTCAAAATTCATTGTTAAACAAATTTATTTTATTGGATTAATACCTGTACAATGGTTTATGTTAACGAAATTATTCGGGATCTGTAATACATTGCAATATATCAATTTCATCTCTAACAACATTGTAATGTTTCTAAACAAATATGTTGCACAAATTAATGTGCTTTTTGCTACAAAGCCTAGAGTCAATAATTAACATCAACAATACAAATTATGAGGGTTAAGCTAATTTGCCTCACTGGTTTCATTTTCAGCTGCATGGTTGGATCTTGTACTGCGTTGCATGCGATATAATCTTATTTAAAAGTGAGCGAAAAGAGGCCTTAATCAGAAAATATGCCGCTAACGCATGAGCCAGTTATCAGTTTTGTTAAACATATTTTTTTCCAAATATTGTGTGAAGTTTTCAGATTTTTGTACTTTTGTAATCTTAAAAATGTTACTGTAAAAGTAAATGTATAAGGATGCGAATCTCAACACCTTTATTGTGCCTTAAATAATCTATATAGAAATGTTGCTCGATAGTAATCTTCTTAGGGATGAGCAACGCAAACAAGATCTGGATGTGTATGTACTCTCAAAGCCAAATCAACGTCGTCATTCATATATCGAAATAAAGTAACTTGTATGTTCTTTATATCAACCAATTGCGTGCACATGTGTTATCATAACAAAGATTACATGTGCAGCGAATTAGGGTGCAACGTTTTCTTTACAATTTTAACTCTCTGTATATGAGAAAGTCACTGTGTATTAGGCTATTTTCAGCATTTGATGCGTTGTACTATACATTATTTGTATATAGCAGCAGAAATAACTACTATGGTCTTTATGTTCCTAATTGTCAGCCATCGATCTAACCCACTGGATGCCTTTGTTAAGAACAAACTCATTACCCTGCCTAGCAAAATATTATCGTTGGTGTTCACCTATCTACTTTTGTTTGCATCTCTGGCTTTGTTATTCTAATTATATTTCTACATTTAAAGCGCAATATACAATTGAGATCCGCTTTTATTTAAACTGAATTTATTACAATATGTAAATAAGGACCAATACATAAAAATACTTTTGGGGAAGTACAGAGCATACAAATTGATTATGAAACTAATTCATCAGATATGTGTCTTTCAACTATAAAGCACATTTTGTATAATCACATAAAATTCGTTCGTTTAAGCTGAATCGCTTTTTTGAATACAAAGCCTTAAAGGCAATGGATGCAGGTGACTCTAAATTAGGGATCAATTGAAAGAAATAAAGCATTGTAATCGACAGAATAAGATGCTAATGACGCAACGAAACTAAAGTTGTCGGATTTGACCAATTTATTTCTTACAAAGATAATGTAGTTTGTTACAGTGTAGTATTTACCTAAGTACAAATTCAGATTCTTATGTTTTCTCACCAATGTCGAGATACGTATAAACACTGGATAATATATATGCTCTATAGTTAATTAAATGAATTAAAAAAGGATAATTAATAAAAGATAATTTCAACAGCCAATTATATTCAATATATCAATAAAAATACAATTTGTGAGTATATCATCATATACATTCCCTTGTGATATAAACGAAGAAACTTAGAGAAACTATGTCACATGCTGATCATTCTTGATTTCTTGATGTTTTAGTTCAACCGATGAAATGGTATCTTTTGACGTCTCCTAACGATTCTTTTCCGTTTCACTTTTCGTTTATTCATGTGTGTGTGTGTGTGTGTGTGTGTGTGTGTGTGTGTGTGAGAGAGAGAGAGAGAGAGAGAGAGAGAGAGACAGAGACAGGCAGAGAGACAGACAGATTATTTGACATTCGAACAGATCGAAGATACATTTCAATAGTTTAAAATAAAGGTAACTGTTTTAGATCTTAAAGGCAATTCATCAAACGTAAATTATTCGCTGGATACATTTTTGTTTTGCAAATGGTGTAATAGCATTACACCTTTGCATCCAGGACGATATACACATAGGATAATTTAAGAGATCCACATCCGACAGTATCATAGTGTGATCCTACTTATGTACTTGTCTCTTGTACACATGTTGAATATACAAGTAGTCGAAATAATCCTTTTTGGTGCGGTATACTCCTTTATGATGACAGCCTAGTGTTGACGTGAATTCTGTTAGTACCTTCTTCTTCTTCTTCTTCTTCTTCTTCTTCTCTCTCTCTCTCTCTCTCTCTCTCTCTCTCTCTCTCTCTCTCTCTCTCTCTCTCTCTCTCTCTCCATTAAAACGTATTTGTATGACATATTTAAAAAAACATATAATCATTACAATACATAATTCATATACAATGCATTATTATATAAATCATTAAATAGATAAATCAGTAATGCCGATATAAACCTGTGTACACATATATGAGAGAAAGCCGGTGCAAGTGGGAGCACCTGACAGCAAGAGAGAAATAGTCTACGTTTGGACGCATTGTGCACATATTTACGTATATTTAACGCACTTGCTTTTTTCCACTAAAGCCATTCAATATAAGATATTCCAAGTGTGAGGTATAGATGACAGGCATATTTGACAGGTACAGATGACAGATTAAGTCGAAATATTCATCTTTGACCACATTACTGACACAAACTTTGCATTTCTTTTGATGCCGTTCACATCCTATATTTTACCTGTCTCGAGGCAGCTCTGGTGGCCTAATGGTTAGAACGTCCGCCTCGGATGTGGGTGGTTGTTGGTTCGATCCCCGGCCGAGTCACACGAAAGACTTGTAAAAATGGTACGTACAGAACATTAAGCGGGAAGTTTGAGGACTGGTCGGCCTGGTGTCTGGATAATGTGAATGGGTGGGACATCATGTTACATGATTCCCCAGTGCTATACATCACTATAAACTGCCAAACCTGCTGACGTCGTAGCGATATGACTGAAATGTTTTTAAAGCTACGTTTAAAATCCATATCACACACACACACACACACACACACACACACACAAACACACACACACGTCTCGCAATTTAATGAATGTACTTAAAGGTTTTCTGGAGCTGGCATTATCAATTATTCTAAGATAGGAAACGGTTTCGAAGATATATATTTTATCTTTATAATATGCATTTCACCCTTTGGTTACAAATCAACAAAAGGGAATATATCTGAAATGAATTAAAGTAATACAAGACTTCCCCAAAAGTCTAAAACCAATAGAGTTCTTGTAACCTAGAACCCGGATAAATATTGCTTTCTGTTGCAGTCGGTAAGCATTCAGTGGTATATATTGTGAGGATTACAATTCTTTTTGTTCAGCAATTTGAATCAATTACGAATGACGCACACATAAGTATTTAGATACGTGGGTATCAGCCCAGCTCTCAATATAGTGTTGGAACACAGTTTAACATCTAGTAACCACCTGCGTTATTTCGCAGGAACCCTTTCTATATGTTTTGTTTTAAAAAATTCCTAACTTGCACAGCAATAAGACAAAGTGGAGATGCAAAAGATGCATCAAATGAATCACACATTATTGGCTGTTGCTGATTATCAGTATTAATTAAATTAATACGTTCATTACCTTGACGTATTTGCTAGCAATATCATCTGTAGAACACAGATGTTAGTATTCACATTTCCTAAATAATTTAAGTTATTTATAATGTTTAGAAATACATCTACATGCTTAACACACAACGTCACGACTTCTATATTTCTTTTAAATCATAAAGTGCGAATATTTTTTCACATCCCCCAAAACGCGTTATACGAGTATAACAAATAAACACGTGCAACTGGGATGTATTGATTGATCTCTTCTATTAATAATGTGCGATGGCAAAGCTTTGAATCTCGATTTTCATTATCATAGTAAAAACAAAATGGTTGGTTATTATTATTTGCAATTAATAACTAGGGAATCAGAAAATGGTCTAAAATAACACCCTAACTGGCAGGTGAGATTATCATTATCTTTTGTTGCTTTCTTTTCAAATAATAAATCTGTCATGACATATGCTTTTATTGGCAAATTAATACATTAAGCCCAAGCCATGCAAATTAACAAAAACGGAACTGGAGATAGATTAATGTAGTACTAAGTTGTCATTAATGGCCTAGACTCTAATTAACAAACTTTCAGGCTCCAACGAATTTTGCATACTACGAAACAATAATCAGCTATCTTTTCAAGGAAACCATCCGTTTGCGTATTTCCTGTCTTGTGGAAGAACATCAATTTACTTAACAAGATCACCATACCAATTTATGTAACAAATCTTGTTGAGAAATTATCAGGATTAACAACTTTTTTAAGAAATCTTTGTTGAGATTTAAAATCATCACGATTAAAAATTTATTTAAAACATCGTAGTAGAGATTTAAAATTACCATAACTTTAGCTTAAGTAAACCCAACATGACGAAGTCCAGGAGCCTTTGTAAATATTAATTATCGTGCAGACAATATAGCAACCTATACTATTTTAAAAGCGAAATGTTTGTGACTGAGAGGAGAATATAAAATACATAATTAAAATTTTGAAAAGAACAGTATTTTCCATGATCAAGTAATGACACCATAATGATGAAATTCATATATCTTAATTAAAGTGATTGTTCTTAAAATCAGTTTAATAAACTATTTGATCATCATCTCTCTTCTTAGAAACGAGATTTTATTATGCGGAAGCCACATGTATTGAGTAACGTAACTGTAGAGTGAAAGGAACATGCTTCTTGCACCAGTTAGTACCTTGATTAGTAACTACAACAGAAATCTCACATAACATGGCAGTCTACCTGTCTAAATAATAAGTAAAAAGTTTTGCTTGATCCGATATAGCTGTGATACAAGTATATATTTCACAGTAATCATAACAAAACGGATTTAAAACGTAACCCTAAAACTTGTGAGGGGCAAGATGTGTGATATTAATCAAAAGCATGCGGCCCGCAAGCCGCATCATACTAGTAAATTCTGATGACTAATTTAGCATTGTTTACTATAAAAGCCTTAAAGATTAGAGTAACCGTTTTACCAACGGCTCTGCTAAATATTACTTTATTTAGATCATGGGTCTCCAACTCAGACTACCCCGAGGGCCATATTAGAACATTTTCGATAGCAAAATGGCTGCGCCAACTTTATTTGTATCTCTCGATACACATTGTAACGCCAATCAATTTGCGGGCCACATGATGAAGCAATCCAGTGACGTTTACTGTGCTAAACTGTAAAGAGACTATGTTTTGTTATATGCACAGATTTCAGCGCCTGAGAGGATTAAGTTTTTTGGCACATTATACCAAGAATGTTTTGAAGAAAATATGCATATTAAATACTTATAATATGATTTAATCTTTACCTATATATGGTCATAGTAACACTTTTCGTAACGTCTGAAATACCCACCTCTGTGAAATACAACCATTCTTGTTGTTTTTTTCTTCATATCCATCTTTAATTTAAACTTTAGGCAATATGTATGCATCCTGTTAAATATATTATGCAACTGGTGAGCAATGTCAGTAAAGGCAATTAAATCGTCTAGTTATAAGGTTTCTAACAACCCCCTCCCCAGTTTCCTTCAAATATAAAGTGTTTTAAATCATTAAAAATTAAAGAAAAGAGTAAGAGCAATTAAACACATAGGTTATACGACTAGTGGACTTAACATATGATTTGACATTAATATAAATTGCCTTAATGAGTCTTAACATCTTTCCAATATTATTTTCTCTAACCAGCTTTTGGTAGAGTACACGTCTCACCACTTTTATATCGTGGGCTTTTTCATTGTCAATAAATGCTACATAGAATACACTCCTACAGTTTTCTTAAATATTTACAAATTAATGTATATAATAAAAAATATTCTATCTGCTGTGGAATACCCCGACCCCCTCTAAATCGTGCTTGCTCTTCGTCTGGTAATTAATTTTCTTCCACCAATTGATTTTTTGGGTGCTATTTATAAAAATCGATATAAACACTTTTCTTAATACAGGTAGTGAACCTCTGTAATAGGAGGGTTAATTTCCATTCCCTTTCTTCACAATTGGTATGGTGATAGTCGTTAACCAATATTCTGGATAATATTCAGTATCGAATCGTTTATTAAAGAATATTGTTAATATTGATGCAACTGTGTTGCTCGTACATATGAAGAAGTCCATATTTATTCTCCCAGCTTTCTTCTGTTTCATTTAACTCAATGCTGGGCATATCATTTTCTTCAGTGATTGTTCTATCTAAAGTATAATAAATTACTTGAATGTTTTAAGTTTTATGTAGCTGGTCAACAGAACAGGAAAAAATTAAATAACTAGAAAATATGCATACCTAGTTGCAGACGTGGTACTGTTTTGCATACCAGTACTTGGATTCTTTACAAGGCGTGAGATACGTTGTGCATCTTTAGAATATAATGCAGATAAAAGGCTATTTGTTTGTTTTAATTCATGTTGCTTTTGCTTGCTTCGTGTAAGATATTTATACTTATGTCTATAAAATGTTTAGTCGTCAAATGATTCACTTGAACGTTTGAATCTAAACTGTTTTTGATCTCTTAAGGATTTGCTTTTGGCGGTTGTGCAATTTGTATCCAACCAAAATTGACATTTAGCAAGTCTTGTTGGAGATGTCACAGCTAGAATTTGCTTTCTATTGATGGTTTTCATCGTGCTTGCTGAATCATAGTATATATCAATAATTGTTTCGTCGCATTCATTAAGTTTGGTATTGTTTATAACATCTAAAATCTTTTCCATATTTTGAGATAAAAGATCTTTGCAATTTGGTATATAAGACTGAACTTCTTCTTTTTTCCATATGTATTTTTTTTCCGTTTCTGCCAGATACACGTATAGCCTTTTTTTTTCGAGTTTACCCATGTAGACTAGTATAATAAGAATGGGCATGTGTATTGATTGCAATCTAGCATCTATATCAAAGGATGATATATATTTTAAAACACATACGTTGGCTAAGATATAATGTTTTGTTGAGGTCAAATCGCCTTGCAGCCATGTAAATTTCCATATCCCTTTATCTGTTCCACATCTACCATTGGCGATCCGCAATCCAATCATTTGGAATAGTTGTAAAAGTGTTTCTCCATAGTGATTTATCTCCCTTACGTCATGATTTACCCGATAACTAAAGTCTTAAAAATTGGTCAAGAATACTATCCGGTTTAGGCATTAAATCAACCTGCACTTATTAATTTAGTCAGCATATTTAATTTTATATGAGTTAGCTCATTTTCTATTAATGCATAAACATTTTCTTCTGAATGAAGAGGAATATTCAGGTGACAAACAGACAAAACGAAAACTTAAGTCCCACTTCGGTATGCTGGACTGCGACGAAACATCTAAACAAATACTATTTTTGAGGCACTTCTTTCTCTAGATACATTACAATGCTTGAAGAATAGTTCACCAGGAAAAACTTAGACGACCCCTGAATTTATCTTTGTAGACTGTGATTTAATTAGTAAGCTCTTAAATGTTTGTAACCGTTGATATTAAACTGATCGATAATTTCTGCCCATGTTTCAACAATATCTAGTATATCACATTTGTCAACATAATTAATAAAATCTGACCTCTCTTCACTAGAAAGTTTCTCACTTAAGCCAGATAGAGAAGTAGAAACGTTCTCATCATACACATGTTGTAGGCCTAGGCCAGTGTCCTCTCTTGTGTCAATAAAAACAGCATGATGTCTAAATGCATCAAATACATGCATGTAATCGTCTATTATTTGCTTGTCATATTGGTAAAAAACTTTATCTTTTGTTCAATGGCTTTTTTTAAATGTCGGGTAGAGCTTGGCATGAGCTTTCCTCGCTCTGAATACAAAATTGCAGCTAGTACGTTGACTGGTCTGCTAGCTGCCGCTGTGTTTCCGTTCTTAGTCGTGGTCCTTGTGGCTGCTGCACTGACTTTTTTCCTTCTTTCTCTAAAACGTCTCAGCACTTATAATTCGAAAATTTAACAATTATGGGTTTTCGAATTTCTTTTGATTTCAGCCGATTAGCTCTTTCAACGCTTAGCCTCTCTGGCTTTAAACCATGCGCATCCCTCATACACTCTTTTATCGATTTTCTGCATCCTTTTACTTCTCTTCGCGAATTTCATTCACACCATAAAACGCCTTTACCTCAACGCGAATACGTCTCTTACTGCTAACCCTTTTTTATATTGGCAATATTAGTAATAACAATCTTAGTAACAATGGTTGTTATATCAGTAATATTAACAATAACAAATCTCTAGTAACAAGGGTTGTTGAATTAGTATTATCAGTAATAACGTATCTTAATAAAAATGAGTGTTGTATTAGTATTTTCAGTAATAACGAATCTTAATAACAATGAGTGTTGTATTAGAAATATTAGCAATAAAAGCTTAGTAACAATGATTGTTATATCGTTAATATTAACAATAACAAATATTAGTAACAATGGTTGTCATATTAGTATTATTAACAATAACAAATCTTAGTAACTATTATTGTTGTATTAGTATTATTAATAATAACAAATATTAGTAACAATGGTTGTCATATCAGTATTATTAATAATAATAAATTTTAGTAACAACTAATGTTGTATTAGTACATTAGTAATAACACGTCTTAGTAACAATGATTGTTGTATTAGTATTATTAATAATAACAAATCTTAGTAACAATGATTGTTGTATTAGTATTAATAACAAATCTTAAAACTAGTAGTACTAAAAGTTCATTACATGTAAAAACCCAGCATCAAGGAAGAGAAAACCATGTCTTTAATCAATAAATAATATTACGAAGTAAATCAAGCTAAAAGGAAATGTCTGTAGGGACTGTAATAAAATACTTTGCATGATATCACCATTACGTAATCTAATCATGTCGACTCCGTTGAAAGCTGAAAATCACTGTAAATGTGAATAGACAAGCGCTTTTTCCACACTTCTGTCAGAACACGCAATAGTTTCTCTTTCAACAGTCAACCAGACGCCAGCAATTACAGGTTATAGATAAACGTTTCTTGCACAACTCTTAACATTTCTTGTCTTGCAAAAGTTCGTTTACGTTTAATTTATCTAAGACATTAATCTTGAGTCACTGCCCTAAAAATAACAAACATGGACGAGCGAGGACCATCTTGATAAAGATATACATAAATGAGTGAGACCTCTATGTGTGTGTGTGTGTGTGTGTGTGTGTGTGTGTATATGCAAGCGCGCGATTATATATATATATATATATATATATATATATATATATATATATATATATATATATATATATATATATATATATATATATATAATTGATCAGCTTATTCTTGTTTCTACTAAATTTTATTCTTTTATATTGAAATCAAGAATTTGTTGTCTCAAAGCATAAAGCAAGTAATATAATTTTACGTTTGATTTATATAGACTATCGCGTGGCTTTGATATCTTCGTCATGCTAGACGCTCAGTATGGCAACTGGATGTTTCTTGTAATGCCTGACCAAGACATTGCCAAGAATTAGAAAAGAGATTTCATTGCTTAATGAGATTGGCAAATATGTTACGTCACTGTGATGATAAGATGACGTCAAGTTTCATCTAAGCTGGAAACGCGTCCTGTATCGAATGTATTGTTAATTATTTTTCGTTTTTTTTAAAATTTATTTTGGATTTAAAGATTGCAGAAAACTATACATATTTAGAGATAAGGAAAGTTGTCCTTTTAGTTTCGCTGCTGCAAAGTTTTATTGAAGCGCCTTATATTGGTGACTATGATCAATGAAGCACTTTACCAGACAGTTATGTTAATGTAGGGTTTAACGCCATTTTTCAGCACACGATAGGCTATACATAGCGGCCAGTTATAGCGGTGGGTGAAGAACAACCCCCGGAGAGAACTACCCACCCACGAGAAGCTACTGGCAAGCTTTCTCACTTACCCACATTGGCCGAATCTGTGACTCGAACCCACGGTGAGATGGCAGTGATCCGTAACGGAGAGCGCTTTACACCACTCGGACACTCGGGGCCCCTTTGCCAGACAGAGAAGATCGAACAGAACAATGGTATAGTCTGGTTAAACACAAATAGTAAAATAAAATGTAAACAATAAATATGTTACAACCTTACACAAATAAATATGTGGCATAGAAAAGAAATTGGAGTCTGATTGTCATGTGCCAATGAATCTAATCGTGGTACAAAGTAATA